>CM053027.1:292452610-292775110 GCA_028564925.1 Lithobates sylvaticus | reverse complement strand
TCAAATCGCATAACTTGTTAAATAGAATTGAAAAAAAAAAATTTTATTAGTCTCTAAAGCTGGATCAAAATTTGTCTGGTTCAGATGACTGCAGCCGCTGATCAGTGTATTCCGACAGTGGGGAGGATTCCTTCACTGACCTTGCTTGTTTCGATGGAGAAATCAGCCTGCTGTTAAGCTAAAAAAGTAAAGTAACCTAGGGCCAGTAGAGCTATAGAAATTATATATATATATATATATAATCTATATCCCTTACAGGGGCTATAACCCTCCCTTATGCTAGCCAAAATGAAAATAAAGGTTTGCCTATATTTCTACTTTAAAGCGGACATTTGGCCCCACTTCTGGGAGTCCGGGCCGCGGCCAATTACATCACAGCTCGGCTCCCTCCTCCTTCCCCTGCCACAGGGCCAGTAGGAGATCACAGCGGTGCCTGGCGCATGCGCAGTAGGGACCCGGCGTGAAGACGCAAAGCTTCACTACTGGGTTCCCTTAGCGGCAATGGCAGTGGCAGCTAATGGAAACATCAGCTGCGGTGCAGACATCGCTGGACTTCAGGACAGGCAAGTGTCCGATTATTAAAAGTCGGCAGCTGCCATATGTGTAGCTGCTGGCTTTTCATTTTTGAAGGGGTGGGCGGACCTTCGCTTTAAGGTTTAACTAAATCTTGTATATGTAGGTCATCTTTTCTTGCTATATAGTCTCAGTTGTGTGACACCGAGTATAAAAATCTGAATTTCCAGCTCTATAATCATATTGTAACAAGAAATAAACTGACTGCTTCTTCCAAGTCATCTTCTGACAGAGAAAGTATCAAAATTTTACTTATTTTATCAAGAGGGGGAAGGCTTTGAACACAACAGCTTTTTCTATAGGAGTATTTGAATAGGCCACCTCTTTAAAAGCAGTTTTAAACCCAAAATCAAACTATTATATTGCAGTTTAAAGTGATAAGTATAGCCAAGGATCACAGTAGTGTCATCACTTCTGCACTCCTATGACCCATTTTCAGCAGACAGCGGACTATAGCCCTCTGTCGGCTGACGTCACAGAGCTGGTCCAGGCTGGGGAAAGATCACAACCAAATGGTCAGGGATCCACCCAGAAGCCTGAACCCACACCTGGCTCAGTCTGTCACCAAGCCGCTGAGAGCCTGAGCAGCCGCTCCCACCCCCTCCACAGCCCAGCACTTCAGTGAGTGGGCAGATCCATTTACATTACAATTCAAAGCACCTAGAGGATTTTTTCAGTATTTTAGAATAAGGACATTAGAGACCTACTCTTTGGGACGGGAGTTTGTATATGGTTTAAAAAAAATAAAAATAATAATAGCTAGTGTCTCATATGAAGTGGCTATAACTACTTTCAAAGATGAGTAAGCATTATCTGCTACCAGAAATGCTCACTACTGAAAATATACCTATGCAGTTGGAGCACGGACACTAAATTCAGAGAATCCTGAGATGCCAATAAAACAAAATCACTGATTACACGTTTTTAAATTCTTTCTTGGACATTCAACAAGGTAAATTTGCTAGGACATAGAGTAACTTGAAAATAAAGCTTTATAATACAACTACAAGTTTAATTATACCTAAAAAAAATTATTATTATTATTTTCATTAACAAAGCATGCAAAACCGGACAGTTATCAAGCGCTGGGTAAAATAATTGAGACTGAAGGCACCTGGGATACAGTCCAATACCAGTCTATAAGGGCAAACGGCTCACTGCTGATAAGGCCTAAATATCAGCTCTGCTGGTGGTTTTAGTGGAGGATATTTCAAGAGGGCTGAGCATGGTAGGTTAGCATTTTTATTATAACCTACAACTGCTCTTTAACCATTACAACTACAGATATCAGCCACCCTTAACCATTTCTAGCACACTGGCAAAAAAAAAAAAAAAAGAATCTGCATTTTTGGTCATAAAAAGGAATATTCTACATTTTCTGAAAGTATAATTTTATGTCGCATGATGTTTGCGCAACTATCATATGCATATTATCCAGAAAAAAAGTATACTGAAATTATTTTAGTGCATAAACCGAATAAAATACCAACTTTATTGGTAAAATATAAAAGATGGTGTTGCATCAAGTAAATATATACCAAAACATGCCAAGTGTAAAAAATTTGGTACATTGGTGATAGCGCACAAATCTTTGGTACCAGGTAGGTAGGTGACACTTTAACCACTTCAGCCCTGGACCAATTGACAGCCAAAGGACAAGGCCCCTTTTTGCGATTCGGCACTGCGTCGATTTAACTGACAATTGCGCGGTCGTGCGACATGGCTCCCAAACAAAATTGGCGTCCTTTTTTTCCCACAAATAGAGCTTTCTTTTGGTGGTATTTGATCGCCCCTGAGGTTTTTATTATTTTTTTTTATTATTTTATTATTTTTGCGCTATAAACAAAAATAGAGCGACAATATTGAAAACAGTGCAATATTTTTTGCTTATTGCTATATTAAATATCCCCAAAAAATATATTAAAATTTTTTTTTTTCCTCAGTTTAGGCCAATATGTATTCTTCTACATATTTTTGGTAAAAAAAAAAAAAAAAAAAAAAAAAAAAAAAAAAAATCGCAGTCACGAAGCTCCCGACCTCGCGACCCACGGGCAGGCAATTAAAGGGCCACGTACAGGTACGTGATTTCGCCTGCCCGTGCCATTCTGCCGCAGTATATCTGCGTGAGGCGGTCGGGAAGCGGTTAAAAGCCTTAACTGGTCATCAGTTTAGAGTTAACTGCAAGGTCTGGTAATAGTATTATTGCTCTCACTTTGCAGCAATATCTCACATATGTGGTGTGATTGCAACTTACATACATGTTCACAGCCTGGGCACACGCATTTGTGGATGTGTGTGGGGTAATAGGAGTTATGTTTTTTTTGTTGTTATCACAAGGGGTTAGCAAACAAAAACGTCTCCTATGTGGTCCTGGGCTCCATGTAAAAGCGGGACATTGCAGAAACTTGGGCTTAACAATTCACTGTTTGGACATACGTTATACGTCCAAAGAGCTCAATTAGTAAACACAAATTCCAGCAGCCCTTCACCTCGATCTTCCACCATCGGGACTTCAAGCAATTTCAGCCTGGTGTGCATTTAACATTGGCAGAAGGAAAAATCATCAAGTAAAAAAGAGGTGGACTAGGGATAAAAAAACATCCTAGATGAGCTACTATAAGGATTAATCATTTGCAGCAGACAGCCAAGTTCCCACACCAGACTGAGACAACTGTACTTTAAGAGTAGAAGAGAATAGTGAAAACACAGACCTAATTGTGCTGTCAGGCAGAGTAATCTGTATTATAAGCTAAAGTGAATAACAACTCTTTCGGAAAAGGGAAACTGTTTACATATACATACTTCACCTCTTTATTATTTGGTGGTTTGCCTGTCATTTAGCTTTAAAGCATCCTAATAAGGAAACGCTGTGAAATCTTGTTTAACCGATTGCCGCCCGCCCACTGTCAAATGATGGCGGGGCGGGGCGGTGCAGCTCTTGTTCTGGGCCACCGGCATGTGACAGCGGCCCAGAACGGCCGCTCTTGTGCACCACGCCGTGTTGCTAGGACAAGGCGCGACCCCGATCTGTGTAAACAGCCACGTCCCGTCTCTTTAACCATGTGATCGGCTGTGTCCAATCACAGCCGGTCACATGTAAACACGGAGATGCCGGTAATCGGCTCTCCTCGCCTCACACAGAGTGTGAGGAGAGGAGAGCTGATCAGTGTCATCTCCTCACAGGTGACAGCTAGGGAAGTAATCAGGGCACTGATAATCAGTGCCCTGATTACAATATAGAAATAAAGTGTAAAAATACAGTGCCCACCAGTGGCAGCAAGTGCCACTAATCAGTGCCCATTAGCCATGCCAGTCAGTGCTGCCCATCTGTGCTGCCCATCAGTGCCTCTATTTGTGTGAAGAAAATGATAAAAAAAAAAAATTGTTTGGGTACAGTGTAGCATGACCATGCAATTGTCATTGTTTAATTTGCAGCCTAGACCTGTAAAATGTGCTTAAAAGAATCAAGTTTACACATTAAAGGGGGATTCCACCCTAAAGTGGAACTCCCGCTTTTCGGAACCCTCCCCCCCTCCGGTGTCACATTTGGCACCTTTCAGGGGGGAGGGGGGTGCAGATACCTGTCTAAGACAGGTATCTGCACCCACTTCCCGTGGGAGTTTATGCCCGGAGCTTACGTCACTTCCTGTCCCGGCGCGCTGTCTGCCGGGACACACACGTGTCCCTGCAGACAGCGCTGAAGATTCTCATTGCGCCGCGCGACTCGCGCATGCGCAGTAGGGAATCGGGAAGTGAAGCCACTTCCTGATTCCCTCACCGAGAATGGCGCTGGCTACAGCAGAGAGCCGAGCGATCGATCGGCCTCTGCTGCCGACACCGCTGGAACCTGGAACAGGTAAGTGTGCATTTTTTTAAAAGTCAGCAGCTGCAGTATTTGTAGCTGCTGGCTTTTAAAAAAAAAAAAAAATTTCAGTACAGTCCCGCTTTAAAAAGCATAAATATGTAAAAGTACAGGCATGTTTTAATAACCATTAATATGACAGAACTATTGTTGTAGTTGATGCTTTGTCTCAAAAGACAGCTTGAATTTGGATAAAATATGATCGCATGATTTTCCAGTCAACATTACACTTGAAAACAATTACCTTGATCTTGGCTTCATCCGGTGCCTTGACACTTTCCTGAGGCTTGTTTCCTGGTTTCTCCCTCTGCCTGTACGTTTTCATAACTTCAATGGAAATGGAGTGTCAGTTCTGAAAAAAGCAACATCATTCCAGTTACAATTTTAAAGATGACTTGTACATGCTGGCCACACACTTAGCAATTTTAGAGATTTCCTTTAACCACAGTAACAGTCATACAACCAACCCATCGAAGGGGAAGTAGAAAATATACTAAAGCCAACACAATACTAGTCATAAGGTCTTTTTACCCAATTTCCATTCAAATTTGTATCAAGTTCAAATTCAAAAGTGTGACAGATTTCTTTAAGTAAAAACTGATCAATCAATCAAAAACTGCAAACTGCAGGTGTCATGGGTATACCCAAAACAGTACAAGCAGATGCCTAAGTGGGAACTGGAAATGTTATTTATCAACTAGAAAATATAAATGATTTATAATTATAATATTTAAAGCATAACTAATGTTTCTGCTATTATTCCAAAGCTTAGATTTAGTTCAAATTAAAAAAAGGCACAAGGAATGGTACTCCACTTTTGAACTTGTACCTACAGGTAAGCCTAATAAAGCTTACAGTGAGGAAAAATAGTATTTGATCCCCTGCTGATTTTGTACGTTTGCCCACTGACAAAGAAATGATCAGTCTACAATTTTAATGGTAGGTTTATTTCAACAGTGAGACAGAATAACAACAAAAATATCCAGAAAAACGCATTTCAAAAAAGTTAAATTGATTTACATTTTAATGAGTGAGATGTATTTGTTCCCCTATCAATCAGCAAGATTTCTGGCTCCCAGGTGTCTTCTATACAGGTAACAAGCTGAGATTAGGAGCACTCTAAGCCCCATTCACATCGAGCCGATTTGACATGTCAAATCCCATGCCAAATCCGAACCTATTGCCGGCAACGCCACTGCCCGAATCGGTGTGACGCCGGCTTTGCGGCACTGCACCGATTCCCCAAAGTAGTTCCTGAACTACTTTTGGCGACTTTGGGGGTGATTTCAATAGACATGTGCATGAACCCGCACAGATGTCTCTCAGAGGTCTAGGGCTAGAATTATTCTCTCGCTCTATCGATCGTGGCAATGCCTCACATGTGTGGTTTGAAAACAGTTTTCATATGCGGGCGCTAGTCACGTATGCGTTCGCTTCTGCACGCAAACTCGTCGGGATGGGGTGCGTTAAATATATTTTTCTTATTTTACCTTTTTTCTTTTTTTTTTTTACATTTTTACACTGTTTTTAAAAAAAAAAAATTGTGTCACTTTTAATCCTATTACAAGAAATGTAAACATACCTTGTAGAAGAAAAAAGCATGACGGGACCTTCTAAATATGAGATCTGGGGGTCAAAAAGATCTCATATTTACATTAAAATGCAATAATAAAAAAATAATAATAAAAAAAAAATAAATAATAATATAATATATATATATATATATATATATATATATATATATATATATATATATATATATATATATATATAATATATATATATATATATATATATATATATATATATATATATATATATAATGTGCCTTTAAGAGCTATGGGCGGTAGTGAAATTTTGACGTCGCTTCCGCCCTGCAGTGATATGGAGGCGGGTGGGGGCCCATCTTCCCCTCACTTGTCTCTATACCCAGGCAGGAGACATCCGCCGATGAAAGTGATCTTGCGGCCAATCCGCCGCAGAGACCACTTCTATCTTGTAGCGGACCGCCCTCTGAAGAAGAGGATACCGGGGTTATGGCAGCTAGCTGCTGCCATAATTATATCCTCCTTCAAAGTCATCACGTAAAATGACGGTGGGCGGTCCGGAAGTGGTTAAATGATCATGAGGATGTGAGGAATCAGCCCAGAACTACACGGTAGAATCCGGTCAGTGATCTCAAGGCAGCTGGGACCATAGTCACCAAGAAAACAATTGTTAACACGCAACAAAGGAGTGGCTCAAGAAGTACATTAACGCCTTGCTGCCTGTCATATAGCAGAATGACAGTGGCAAAGTGGTTGCGATATCCTGACCTGACCATATGACGAGATCAGGACAACACAGCCGGCACGCAGCACGGCGATATCAGAGCTGCTGTGCGTCAGTCTGACACACTGCAACTCCGATCGTGGTATGAAGCCTCTGACAGAGGCTTCTTACCACGTGATCAGCTGTGACCATTTGCAGGTAAACGTCTTTTCTCGGTTCACGCTGACAGGGGGAGCCGATCGGGAGCTATCCCTATCGGGGGGGGGGGGGGTGCTGATAATCAGCACATTGGATTGTCTGCACAAGTCCCAAGATGCCTATCAGCTGCCAATCAGTGCCCAACACCTGCCAGCCTGTCCCCATAATAAACGCCTGTCAGTGCCCAAAAAAGTGCCAGTGCCACTCAATAATGCCTTTCAGTAGCTCCTCGTCAGTGCAGCCTATCCAGTGCCGCCCATCAGTGCAGCCTATCCAGTGCCACCTATCAGTGCCCGTCAGGGCAGCCTCTCCAGTGCCGCCCATCAGGGCAGCCTCTCCAGTGCCGCCCATCAGTGCCGTCCGTCAGTGCCCGTCAGGGCAGCCTATCCAGTGCCGCCTATCAGTACCCATCAGGGCAGCCTATCCAGTGTCGCCTATCAGTGCCCATGAGGGCAGCCTCCCCAGTGCCGCCCATGAGGGCAGCCTCCCCAGTGCCGCCCATGAGGGCAGCCTCCCCAGTGCCGCCCATGAGGGCAGCCTCCCCAGTGCCGCCCGTCAGGGCAGCCTCCCCAGTGCCGCCCGTCAGGGCAGCCTCCCCAGTGCCGCCCGTCAGGGCAGCCTCCCCAGTGCCGCCCGTCAGGGCAGCCTCCCCAGTGCCGCCCGTCAGGGCAGCCTCCCCAGTGCCGCCCGTCAGGGCAGCCTCTCCAGTGCCGCCCGTCAGGGCAGCCTCCCCAGTGCCGCCCGTCAGGGCAGCCTCTCCAGTGCCGCCCGTCAGGGCAGCCTCCCCAGTGCCGCCCGTCAAATGCCACCAAAAGAAAGCTCTATTTGTGGGAAGAAAATTATAAAAAATGTAGTTTGAATACAGTGTCGCATGACAGCGCAATTGTCATTCAAATGGAAGGAAGGGGGGAAAATGTCTGGTATGGAAGTGGTTAAAGTGATTGTGAGGTCTGTTGTGGAAAATTTTATGAAGATGTATTAGATGTATTTTAATATGTATACTGAGTCCCCCAGTGTTCGTTCTCCCCCGGCCTGCTCTAAAGAGCTGACTGGGGCAGACTGATGCTGTTTGAGACCTGTTAGGTAGTGGAAAACTTCCTGTTGTTTGGAGAGGTGTTTGCGGAGTGAGGACGTGTCCGCCAGCGAGGGGCCCCTGTGCAACGCATGGAACGATCGTCTGGGGGGGGGGGGGGGGATTTGTTCGCCCTGCAAACACATTATCGGTTTAGCGGTTGTGCGCTCGTCACCCCTGTATGCCTGATCAACATATTTGGGATGCCATTATTAGTAATGGCGGCGATCTGCGATTTTTATTGTGACTGCAATATTGCGGCGGACATATCAGACACTTTTGACACATTTTTGGGACCATTCACATTTATACAGCGATCCGTGCTATACAAAATGCAGATTACTGTATAAATGTGACTGGCAGGGAAGGGGTTAACACTAGGGGGTGATCAAGGGGTTAATATGTTCCCTGGGAGTGATTCTAACTGGGGGGAGAAGATTCACAAGGGGAGGAGACCGATCAGTGTTTCTCTGTACTCAGAACACACCATCGGTCTCCTCTCCTCTCCTCTGACAGGACGTGGATCTGTGTGTACATACACACAGATCCATGGTCCTGCTGTGTTACCCAGCAATCGCGGGTGTCAGGCAGACATCGAGTCCCCAGAGACCTGCGTCGCCTGGCCGTCAATTGACAGCCGGCAAGCAGTTAAAAAGGGCTAAAAAGTCCCAAACAATCAATTTGTTGCAATTAAGTGTTCAACATGTGCACATCCTATTGTGCGGGTGCTGTAGGTGATCACCCAAACGTGCTCCACACCAAGATGGAAAAAGATTAGCTTCTTACCAGAAAGTATGACCCTATTAGGGTCTGACCTCGCTTTAGGAATACACCCCTCACTATAGGCATGGAAAGCGTCTCCCAGCGGGAAAGTCCATATGGATAGTCAATCACTTCACTAGTCAAGACACGCTCCCTGGATCACCTCGCCAAATGTCACTTCACCGTTTATTACTCCATAAAAATCGTATGGGGCAGAATATATAAAGAAAACATAAACAAGAAACATACATCGGGCGGAGGAAATGGCGGTGATGTCAGCATGGGTGCCGGACAATATTGTACACCAAATGCCTGTTTTTTTAATCAGCTTTGTAAGTAGATGTCTTTTTAATACAAGAACGATATGAATGGATGGTTGCTGACATTGCTACTTGTACTTGGTCTATCATCCTGGTGTACTGGCGCTATTTTTAGCCCAAAAGCACCTGAAAAACACCTCAGTGTGAAAGTGGCCTAAACGTCTCTCTGATGGTTTGGCTTGGCACTGAAAAGACTGTAAATCCCAGTAAACTCACAGATAGACTCTCTCACATGTGCTTCTCTATGTGATAGGAAGGAGAGAGAGAGCAGCAGTACAACAATATGTGCCTTTTGTGATCCACATGGTACAGTGGCCAATCACAGCATCCCTGTACCTATTGGTAATGCCTTGCGTCCATGGGACACAGCCATTACAAACCGAGGCCATCCATAAGCATTAAAATTAGGACGATGCACTAGGACATCCAATTAAATTTGTCACCCTGTCACTTTAACCGCTTCCTACCTGGCTAATGCACAGTTGCGGTCAGGCGGAAGCAGTTTAAAGTGACCCTGTCACCAAAATAGAACATGCAGGTAAAAAAAGAAAAATGGAAGCAGAAGAAACAAAATAATCACATCTGCTTACTTGCTGTGTTTTCCTTTCCTTAAAGCGGTGTTCCCACAAAAAAAAAAAAAAAAAAAAAAGAAAGAAAGAAAGAAATTTAAAATCAGCAGCTACAAATACTGCAGCTGCTGACTTTTAATAAATGCGGGGGATCGAAGCCCTGCTAGTCCCCCCCTCCGCTCATCGGCGCCGGCATTTTAATAACTGTGGGCGCCCGGCTGTGCCTTCACAGCCGGGCACCCACTGCGCATGCGCGAGCCGGGCAATCATCAGAGACCTGTCACGTGTCCCAGATGATTGACAGAGGGAAGGGAAAGAGGCGATCTCCCTTCCAGGAAGTGAAGTCGCAAGGCTTCATTTCCTGATTCCCTTACCGAAGATGGCAGCGGCAGCATCTGAGGACCGAGGGATGGTTCGGGCCTCAGGTGCCATCATTGCTGGACCCTGTGACAGGTAAGTGTCCTTATTTTAAAAAAGTTAGCAGCTGCAGTATTTGTAGCTGCGGACCTTTTTTGCGAGACCTCCTCTAACTAGTCAATTCCTTAGCACAGCCTTCTCCCTCACATCAGGTTTTAACCCTCTCCTCTTTGGGAAACTTCAAATTACCCTCTGTGCTGCCACTACATGCAATATAGCAGAGCCCAGCAGCAGTCTCACTGCTTTGGGATGTCTACACAAGGGAGGCTTTTACAGGTAAACAGGTTTACACTATTAACACTGGACTACAGACCAAAATAAACAACTCTTACAGAGGTACTTACCTCTGAAAAGTGCATTGGGAAGTTTGAGAATTAAGGTGAATCTAAACCCAGAAACAAAAAATGTAAATCCTTAAAATGTGGTGGCTGCATTCTTTTTATGCTCTCCCCGGCCTTATTTTCAACTGGTGATTTTGCCAGCAAAACATTTCTTGTCATATAGTGGCTCCACACTAGCCTCTCTCAACCATGATTTCTTCAGGAGGTTCCTAGAGCAACAAGCAATTTCTGCCTCTCAGATAAGTAACCACTGACACCAAAGACCTTTTTATCTATCTGTAGGAGGGCAATTCTTCCCCATGACAACAAAACGTAAGGAGCATTCTTCCCAGTGACCATCACGCTAGTAATTATTAGAAGGGGTTCTTTGAGATACGAAAGTTAGATCAAGGATTCTTCATGTTAAAATGGTTGAGAAAGGCTGCTCCACACTATAGAGACGCAATGTAACCAACCTTGGACAGTAGCACTGTAACCAGTGGGGAAGGAAGAGTAGGATGCACTAAGAAATTCAGATATACTTGCCTCCAAAATTAAAGCAAATTCCAGTCTACAACCTTTTAAGAATTCACAGCAACAGTTTTTGTTTACTACCCCTTTTCAGATAAATGTTTTACATAAAGTAATAAAAGCTGACCATTGTAAGCACTCATATCTCAGCCCTCTGCCACATATGCTGTATACCCTGGGCTCGTATAGGAAGTTGAAAAATAGCCTCAAGGCTGGATCACCAGGTGGAAAAACTAATGTAGTCTCCACATTTAAGCATTGGTAAGCTGCAATAGATTACATGCTTTAAAACATACTTCATGTACAGCACAGTTGGAGAACAAACTGTTTTCCTTTGCAATGGAGCAGGTTATGTTACTCAGTTACAATGCAGATACCAAAAGGTTTGTCATTCCACAGTACACAGCCAGGAAGGCGAACACTTATAGCTAAGTAATCCAACAAAAATAGACTGAGCTGCATGCCAACTGTAATATAACAAATGTTTGTGGTGCAGCTCTTTCCCCACACACAGCTTGAATTAGGAATAAGGGCACTCACTACCAAAGAAAAGACCTGTATTCTGGAGAAGAAGTATATTTATGTACACCTTTGAGATACTTAACCACTTTCCGACCGGCGCACGACGATGTACGTCCATTTTTTGAAGAGGGATATCTCGGTAACGGCAGCAGCTGCTGCCACAACCGAGGTATCCATCTCTTCAGGCGCCGGTCGGCTGTCCGATAATGGTGGTCATCACGGCGAATTCGCCGCAAGATCACCGTTATCGGCGGCGGGAGAGGTGCCCCCCCCTCCCGCCGCTCTCCCGCGCCTTCCGCCGCTTACCGGAACCGTTGGCAGCGGCGGAGGCGATCGGGTCCGTTCCCCTGATGTGTCTAGAGATGAGTGACGCTAAGATGGCCGCCACTCATCTCTATACCATAGGAGGGCGGAAGCGACGTCAAAAACGTCACTTCCGCCCATACCTCTTAAAGAGGAATTTTCAAATGTCATTTTTTTAAATGCCTTTTTTATTTTTATTTTTTTTCATTGAAGTCCAAATATGAGATCTGAGGACTTTTTGACCCCAGATCTCATATTTAAGAGGACCTGTCATGCTTTTTACTATTACAAGGAATGTTTACATTCCTTGTAATAGGAATAAAAGTGAGCCAATGAATTTTTTTTTAAAAAACAGTGTAAAAATAAATAAAATCAAGAAAAATAAAAAAACAATTTTTTAAAGCGCCCCGTCCCGACGAGCTTGTGCGCAGAAGCGAACGCATACGTGAGTAGCGCCCGCATATGAAAACGGTGGTCAAACCACACATGTGAGGTATCGCCGCGATCGGTAGAGCGAGAGCAATAATTATAGCCGTAGACCTCCTCTGTAACGCAAAATATGCAACCTGTAGAATTTTTTAAACGTCGCCTATGGAGATTTTTGAGGGTAAAAGTTTGATGCCATTCCACGAGCGGGCGCAATTTTGAAGCGTGACATGTTAGGTATCAATTTACTCGGCGTAACATTATCTTTCACAATATATAAAAAAATTGGACTAACTTTACTGTTGTCTTATTTTTTTATTCAAAAAAGTGAATTTTTTCCAAAAAAAGTGCGCTTGCAAGACCGCTGCGCAAATACGGTGTGAAAAAAAGTATTGCAACGACCGCCATTTTATTCTCTAGGGTGTTTGAAAAAAAACAATATATAATGTTTGGGGGTTCTAAGTTTTTTTCTAGCACAAAAAAACTGTTTTAAACATGTAAACACCTAAAATCCAAAACGAGGCTGGTCTTAAAGTGGTTAAGAAAGGCTGACTATAGATAATGCAAAGGTGAACCAAACACGTGATTTAGCCGCTGGCAAGGATTACATGTAAAAATCTGACATGATAGTTGTACCAAAATCGATTGATGGATCGACTTGGGTACAATCAGTCTGCCCATAGATGGTTCGAATCTTGGCCAGTCCCTGCTGAGCCAGCTGTAATTTAAACATCTATGGCCGGCATCAGGGTGTAGGGTATTAAAAGAAAAAGATTGGCTTGTGCTTTAACCGCTTCCCGACCGGCGCACGACGATGTAGGTCGGCAGAATGGCACGGACAGGCATAAGGGCGTACAGGTACGTCCCTTTGAATTTGCCGTTGTGCCATCGCGTGCCGGTCGGGACCTCCGTGAGTCCGAACGAGGGTCCCACGGACTCTATTGCCACGGGGATACCCACGATCATCTCACGGGGAGATGTAGATCTTCCCGTTCTGCCTAGCAACAAGTGACACTGATCTCTGCTCCCTGTGATTGGAGCAGAGATCATTGATCTGTAAAACACAGCCACGCCACCCACAGTTAGCAACATACCCCTAGGACACACTTAACCCCTACACTGCCACCTCCTAGTTAACCCCTTCACTGCCAGTGTAATTTACACAATGTGTCAAAAATGTCCGATGTGTCTGCCATAATGTCGCAGTCACAATAAAAATCGCTGATCGCCGCCATTACTAGTAAAAAAAAAATTAATAAAAATGCCATAAAACTATCCCCTATTTTGTAAGCGCTATAACTTTTGCGCAAACCAATCAATAAATCGCTTATTGCAATAGTTTTTTTTACCAAAAATATGTGGAAGTATACGTATCGTCCTAAACTGAGGGAAAAAAAATGTGTTTTTATATATATTTTTTTGGGGATATTTATCATAGCAAAAAGTAAAAAAATAATGCGTTTTTTTCAAAACTGACGCTCTTTTTGTTTATAGCGCAAAAAATTAAAACCGCAGAGGTGATTAAATACCACCAAAAGAAAGCTCCATTTGTGGGAAAACAAGGACGACAATTTTGTTTGAGGGCCACGTCGCACGGCCGCGCAATTGTCAGTTAAAGCGACGCAGTGCCGAATGGCAAAAAGTGCTCTGGTCTTAAGCCAGCAAAATGGTCCAGTCTGAAAGTGGTTAAGGCATAATGCACACTGCAGCTCAAAAAAGAAGTTTCTTTGAGCATTTGAGCTTCTTTTCTATGCCTGTAAACTCCCCTCCATTACCAGGCACTTACACCCCCTTCCTACCCAAGCCAATTTCAGCTTTTGTCACTGTTTAAATGATAATTGCGCGATCATGCTACACTGTACCCAAACAGAATTTTTATCATTTTGTTTCCACAAATAGAGCTTTCTTTTGGTGGTATATGATCACCTCTGCATTTTTTGCTAAACAAATAAAAAAAATACCTAAAATTTTGAGAGAAAAAAAATAAGTTTTTCTTTTGTTTCTGTTATACATTTTTCTCCTTCACTGATGGGCACAGATAAGGCGGCACTGATAAGACAGCACTGACAATGGGCATTGATAGGCAGCACTGATGGGCACTCTTGGGTGGCACTGAAAGGCTGCACTGATGGGTACTTATGGGTGGCACTGATAGATGGCATCACTGATGGCACTGGCACTGATGGCATTGGGGATGGGCACTGATTTGCAGCTGCCTGGGCACTGTGGCAGCTGCCTGGTGGTCTAGGGTGGCATACCTGGTGGTCCAGTGTGGTGGCAATCCCTGGTGGTCCTGGGTGGGCATCCGAGGTGGGGCTGCACTGATAAATAATCAGGACAGACCCCCCCGTCAGGAGAGCAGCTGATCGACTCCTCTACTCGCGTCTGACAGACGCGAGTGAGGAAAAGCTGATCAACGGCTCTTCCTGTTTACATCGTGATCAGCCGTGATTGGACATGGCTGATCACGTGGTAAAGAGCCTCCAGAGGCTCTTTACCAAGATCGGTGGAAGCAGTGTGTCAGACTGACACACCACCGATCGTCATGATGCAAGCCCCCATGGGCGCGTGTGATCGGTCGTTCTGGAGGGCCGTCAAATGACGTCCACACAGAACGAGAGCCGCGCCGCCCAGCCGTCATTTGACGGCCGGCGGGCAGGAAGTGGTTAAGCATAAGAGAAAAAAAAAAAATGCTCAAAATCGCATTAATGCATTCTAGTGGTCAGAATTCTGGCCACTAGAATGCATTAACACCAGATGCATGACAGCGTGGCACAATTGGCACCTTTCAGGGGGGAGGGGGTGCAGATACCTGTATAATCCAGGTATCTGCACCCACTTCCGGGACTAGCTAGCCGCAGATGCCCCCCCCTTGTGTCCTGGGAAACACACAGTTCCCAGGACACAACGGGGACCAGTAAAGACGCGCAGCGCGACTCGCGCATGCGCAGTAGGGAAAAGGGCAGTGAAGCCGCAATGCTTCACTTCCTGATTCCCTGACAGAGGATGGCGGTGGGGGCAGCCAAGAGACGAGCGATTGCTCATCTTCTGCCGACATCGCTGGAACAGGCAAGTGTCCATTTATTAAAAGTCAGCCGCTGCAGTATTTGTAGCTGCTGACTTAATATTTTTTGTGCAGATGGCCATCCTCTTTAAAGCGGTTCTGCACTCTGAAAAAAAAATTTTTTTTTTTAGGATGTAATATAAAGTGTGCTTACCTTTATTAGGGGACTCACCTGTTCCATCTTCCATCTCGATCGCCGCCGGTTTTCGTCCGATGAAGTTCCTCGTCTTCTTCTTTAGTGCTGGGGGCCATCTTGCCTGTGGGCATGTGAAACACCCACAGGAACTTTAGATGGCCCAGCATGCACTGCCGTTACTCGCGCGTGCGCAGTAACGGCTCATCTGCCGAGATCTCACGAGATTTCGGCAGATGCGGCCGAAATCTCGGGAGATTTCGGAAGATGTGGCCGAAATCTCGCGAGATTTCGGAAGATGCCCGCACTGACTCCTGGGATCAATGACACCAGATCCCAGGAGACAGTGCGGCGTGACGACGATCGACGCAAGACCCCGCCCGCCGCCGCAGAGGGAGAAGACCGGAAGTCTTCAATTACAAGGTAAGTAAAAAAAAAAAAAAAAAAAAAAAAATTTAATTTAGTACTCTTTGCCTGATTTGGAAGGCAAAGAGATTTACTAAATGAAATGAGTGCAGAACCGCTTTAAGCTTACAGATGTGCGTGAGGCCTAAGAGTGATGTTGGGGAGTATGGTGGATGGAATAGGGATATTGACAGCCTCAAGCTAGTAAAAATTACATTTTAAATTTGGATAGATTACCACAGCTGTTCATTTCTGTTATGAGGTTATGAAAGATTATTTTAGGGGAATTACAAAGAATAAAAGATGCACAAAAGCTGCAACTTTGTTTTAGGAGTGTTATGAGATGTACAAGTACAGGTACATTTAAAAAAAATAAAGGTTAAGTAGTGAGAAAAATAAGACTGCAGAACTGGTTTAAAAACTTGACTCAAAAAAAAAAAAAAACCCTGCCGTGGGCCCCCTCTCTCCCCTGCATGGCAAGGGTTAAAGTATTGTTATGTCAAGGCGTGTCAGAATAAGTTAAAGTGGTTGCAAACCCCAGGACGACAAAAAAAAAAAAAACCTGCAAGACAAAAAGGCATAATGAGCTAGTATGCATCGCATACTAGCTCATTATGAATTACTTACCTGAGATGGAAGCTCCTCGACATCGCTCCCGGAGTTACTTCCGGGTATCGCGTGCTCCGGCGCTGTGATTGGCCGGGAGCCACAGGTAACGGCACACTCAGTGAAGCAACGGCACGTAAGTGCCGTTGCTTTAGTGCGCATGTGCCGATGATGTCAGCACATGCAAATACAGGGGATATTTACCTGTAAAATCCTTTTCTTGTGAGTACATCATGGGACACAGAGTTAAGCTAATATTCATTACCTACTGGGCTATACACCATCTCTAGGTGAATGGACACTGGACACTGGTAGACAAAAGTCTTAGACAGGACGTGATCCCCTATATAACCCCTCCCATACAGAATGTACATCAGTTTTGTAGCAAGCACTGAATCCTCAAAGAAGAGGGGAGGGATCTCTGTGTATGATGTACTGAAAAGAAAAAGGATTTTACGGGGAAGTATGACGAAAAAATCCTATTTTCTTTTTCATACATCATGGGACACAGCGTCAGGCTAATATTCATTACCTACTGGAATGTCCCAGAGCAATAGCCTTGAGGGGAGGGAGACACTCTGCCGAACAATAGCCGCCAAACCTTTTACGGCAGCCCACAGTGTACTACGGTTAAAAGCCGAATCCTCGGCTGCTCGAACATCCACTTGATAACATTTTGTGAAAGTATGCACTGAAGACCAGGTAGCAGCCTTACAAATTTGAGCCACAGATACCTGATGGCGAAAAGCCCAGGAGGATCCTACGCCCCTGGTAGAATGAGCTCTCATACTTAAAAGGGAGGAGCTTTGCGTTTCAGACCATAGGGCTGAATGACCAATTGACGGACCCAATTGGCAATGGAAGCTGCCTGCCCATTCTTGGGTCCTTTTGGTAAAACAAAAAAAGTGTCCGATCCTCGGATCTCCGCAGATCTAGACAAATAAACCTTGACTGAAGGACAACGTCCAAGGAATGCAGTCGTCACCCTCCTGCCGAACGAGGTTGAGAGAAAAAAGAAGGCAAAACAATGTCCCGATTCAAATGAAAGGCTGACACCATTTTTTGGCAAAAAGGATGGAACAGGTCGCCAACTCTGACACCCTTCTAGCCAAGGTGATAGCCATCAGGAAGGCTAGCTTGCGTGACAGCAAGTCTAATGGAATTTCCTTGATAGGCTCAAATGGTTGTTTCTGTAACACAGACAGCACCAAGTTCAAGTCGCAAGGACACATAGGGGACTTAATGGGCAGAAGCAAATGAGTTGCCCCCTGCATAAAAGGTTCGGACCAGCGAATGGGAAGCTAAAGGCCTTTGGAAGAATACTGACAGGGCCAAAATCTGACCTCCGATTGTACTCAAAGCCAAATCTGATTTCCACAGCTGACTGTAGAAAAGAGAATTCTCCCAATCACATATTTCCGAGGATGCCATTTTCTGGCTTAACACCAAGCAATAAAAGTCTTCCATACCTTATGATAGATCTTCCTAGTGACAGCTTTTCTAGCATTTACTAGGGTAGACACCACTGGTCCCGAGATGCCACAGTCCTTCAACACTCTGGCTCCAATAGCCATGCCGTCAAATTTAGACACTGTAAATTGGGGTGGAATATAGGACCTTGAGACAGTAGATCGTGGCGGTGTGGAAGCGTTCAAGGCCCAACTATTGCCAATCTCACAATCTCCGGGAACCAAGGCCTTCTGGGCCAGGCTGGTGCCACCAGAATGACTGGAACCCCCCCTCTCTCCGAATCCTGCACAACAAATATGGAAGGAGAGGGATCCGGGGGGGGGCATAAACCAGGGAGTAATGGCTCCACGGAATTACCAGAGCATCTGCTCCGATTGCCAGAGGATCGCTTGTTCGGGACACAAACTACTGTAGATTGTTGTTGAACATGGATGCCAATAGGTCGACCTCTGGCCATCCTCAACGCTGTCAAATTTCCTGGAACACCCCTGGGTGTAGGGACCATTCCCCCCAGGCAGATCTGCTGGTGGCTGAGATAATCTGCCTCCCAGTTCTCTACTCCCGGCATATGGACTGCCAATATAATAAATCGGCACATGTCCCTCTGCCCAGGCTAGTATGTGGTTCACCTCCTTCAGAGCGGAACGACTCCTGGTACCACCTTGGTGGTTTATTGTCGGACTGAACCCCGATAAGGCAGTCCTGAATCGTCACTGTCCAGGACCGTAGGGGGCCAGATGTACTGGCCGTAACTCCAGGACATTGATGGGCAGGATCTGTTCTGTCCTTGACCATTTCCCCTGAGCTGTGAGCCTCTCTAGGATTGCTCCCCAGGCTGAGAGATGGGCATCTGTGGTTAGTGCTCTCCAAGTTACCGGGAGGAAGGATCTTCCCTTTCGCAGGTTCTGATCCTGCAACCACCAGTTTAGGCTTAAGCGTGCCCGAGGAGATAAGAACATTGGATAATCCAGGGCTTGTCCTCTCCTGTTCCAAGCCAACAAGATGTCTTGTTGTATAGGCCTGGAATAGAACTGGGCATAGGGCACTGCCTCAAAGGAGGACACCATGCTTCCTAGAATACTCATACAGAGCCGAATGGAGCTCTGGTGCCCCTTATCTGAAGCACCTGATCCTTCAGGGCACAGATCCTTACGGGTGGCAAAAATACCCTTGCTTGGACCTGGTACTTCTTTGAGCTGGTCTCACGCCTGGTACTTCTCTTTACAGGAAGTAAAGAGCTCTTCCCTCCTCAAATCTTTTGGATATATTTGTCTAAATCATCAAACATTCCCCATAAAAGGGGAAACCTGCCAATAACTTCTTACAAGGAAGCTCGGCTGACCAGTTCTTAAGCCACACGTATGTACAGACAAGAGAGCCAAACGAGAAACCTGCTGTATTGAATCCTTTAAGGCATCTACAGCAAAACACAGCGCTCAAGGTTCCTAGTTAGGCCTGTCAGGCCATCTGACCTGATCCTTTACGGACTGGCAGATAACCATTGCTGCAACAGCTGGCTGAATAGCTAAACTGGCCAAAGAAAAGGAAGCCTTTATTAATGACTCCAGTTTCTTGTCCAAAGGGTCTTTCAAGCCCAGTGCATTATCCACCGGACAAGTTAAGTTCTTGTTTAAATGAAGAGACTGCTGCATCTACGGCTGGCATGCTTCACTTCCTAATGAACTTTTCATCCATGGGATATAAAAGGGAAAACCTCTTATGAGGAACAAAAATCCTGTCAGGATGTTCCCAATCAGCATACACCGCCTGTTCCAACAGTGGGTGTAAGGGGAAAGCCTGTCTAGCCTGAAGAGGCCTCGGGACCCCAAAGAGGACCAGGGGGGCTCTGTAACCTCTGCAAGAGGCAACTTAAAGGCAGAACGAAATATCTCGGTAAGAGTCTGGATCAAAAGCCTCTGCGACTGAGAGGCAGACACCAACTGGATATCTTGTCCAGATTGCTCAGAAGCAGACTCATCCGCCAGGCCCTCCACAGAATCCTGAGCTTTTAGCTCTTCCCCATCCTTTACCCATTCCTGCTCCAAACTAGGAGGCTCAGGGGAGGGGGATCTGTCACGCTTCTTTCCACCCTGCGGGATGGAGGCAATCATGACAGCAATCCTGTGCTCTAACCGGCTAGGGCTGAAGACAGTTTATCCTTGGTGATGAAGGGTGAAGCAGCAGCGTTGACTGTAGCCAAAATACCAGATAGGCGCAGGGGCTCAGATTGCCCGGAAGCCTCTTTTTTCAGGGGACACAACACTAGGGCTACGACTAGGTTCATCAGGAGCTACTGAGGACATAGGTGTGCCCTTCCCTGTAGTGTTAGTCCCGCTCCTCTTTTTTGAAGACATTTAAAAGCCACAAAAAGGGAGTACCTGTGTGTAGCATTAACACACCTCAGAAGGGAGACCCTTTAATAGGGCTCACCAAGCCCCTATGCAACAATCCTGCTAAGCACCTTAGCCTGCCAAGCAACACCTGGTGACTCACGTGACCCGGGTAAGGAGAAATGAACCACTGCAAATGCCTGGTTCAGAGCCTACTCCGTGTCCCACATCTGCCTTCTGGGAGCACCGCATGCTTGGCATACACAGCTTAAATAAGCTGGCTGTGCGCCGGGAAGTGCATGCTTGCGCACGCACATGCGCTGTCCCGGCGAATGGCCCGGCTGTATACGCATATGACGCAAATCTCTGTGTGCCCAGATTAGGCTATGGCGCATGCACGGCTCCAAGTGCGCATAATGCCTATGGCGAAGCCGCCAAACGAACAAACTGCTGAGCACAGCAGAGCTTTTGCAAATGCATGTGTGCCATGGCGAACAGTCGTGTGCCATCATACAGGAAAAAAACAGCCAAACACAAGCAAAAAAGGTAGCAACTTTGAAAACACCCACAGCTAGCCCAAAACTCCCCCGTATGGTCACCACGCAGGTGTCCAGCCTCTAGCTAACTTGACTGATTGTTACAATCACTGGGATATCCCACAATTAAATAAGGGGGGGTTTCACTTACCCATCAAGGCACAGGGCAGCTTAGAAACTAAGAGCCCAATCTTCACCCATCACCGCAGGTTACTGTCACTTGAGGACCTTCAAGGACTGGGTACCCTTTTCATGTTTAGCATGTTTAGGGTCCACTCCCTTGGACCTTTACAACACCCTGCAGGATTACCTTAGCGCTGTGGTGTCCAGAATCCCTTTTTGCCGGGTCCACACCTGGAGGTCGCATTACAGGCAAAACGTTGCAGGATCTTGCGTTTTCTTTGCGAGGCGCCATTGGGTACCATTTATCTAAGCATATTGAGCCTGTGTCAAATGGATCCGATCGGTCAATCCCTTGATTCATTTAAGAACTGTTTGTGGGACTAGAGACCTGGAGCTCAGAGAGCTCAAACAAACATGCCCACCCACCTTGCAGACACTGCTAAAAAACTGATGTACTTCCTGTATTGGAGGGGTTATATAGGGGATCACTTCCTGTCTAAGACTTTGTCTATCAGTGTCCATTCACCTGGAGATGACATATAACCCAGTAGGTATTGAATATTAGCCTAACTCTGTGTCCCATGATGCACACAGAACTTAGTGACCCTCATACACTGAGCTGTCTAATGTGCTTATGGTGTTAGAAAGCAAACACAGAAACCAGTCAAAAGATCCTTCCAAATGCGAAAAATCTCGGATATATGGTACGTATGATCAAACACAAAGGAGGCATTCCGTAGCGTAAAACCACTATGGTTTTTTAAAATATAAAACACTTACATTGTGTCAAAAATCTAAGAAAAACTGGGATCTTGCTCTGTGTAATGGTATCAGCCATCATCCATGTGCTCTAGCTTTGTCCAACACATTTTATCGTGTCATCTGGCACACGCACCATCACTCAACTTAATCACAGGAGAACAGCGGACCTCCTCCCACTGTTTCTACCTGCATTAGTTGTTTATTGATTTTTGGTATACTTTTGATTTTCTACAAGCAGCAGTATAATCCAAAAACTGTCTAGAGATTGTTCACAATTCCTGTGTCCCTTAACCACTTGACCTCCAGAAGATTTGCCCCTTCTTCATGACCAGGCCATTTTTTGCGATAAGGCACTGCGTTACTTTAACTGACAATTGTGTGGTCATGCAACGCTGTAGAATTTATATCATCTTTTTTCCACAAATAGAGCTTTCTTTTGGTGGTATTTGATCACCTCTGCATTCTTATTTTTATTTATTTTTTCCAAAATTGTCAAGCTTTTTTTGTTTATAGTGCATTGCAGTGTTTTTCCACTATAAAACATATGCAATTAAAAAAAAAAAAATATATATCTAAATTTCTTCATCAATTTAGGCCAATATGTATGTATTCTGCTACATGATTTTGATAAAAAACAAAAAAAAAAAAAAATCCCAATAACCTATATTGATTGGTTTGCACAAAAGTTCTAGCGTCTACAAACTATGGGATATTTTATGAATTTGTAGCCAGGGATAGAGAAAGGGGATTATAACGGTGCCAGAAAATACCAAATTCCCCTTTCTCTATCCCTGGCTACAAATTCATACTTGCCGTATATACTCGAATATAAGCCGAGATTTTCAGCCCATTTTTTAGGGCTGAAAGTCCCCCCCTCGGCTTATATTAGAGTCACTGCCGTCTGCCTACATGAACAGCTTGTCATGCAGACAGACGGCAGTTTTAAAAAGCTGCGCCGCCTCCTCCCGCCCGTCCGTGATAGGCGGACACTAATTTTCCCAGCAGTACAGTGTTCCGCCTATCACGGATGCCCTGTCATTCTCATCTCATGGACGAGGATGAGAGGGCGTCCGTGATAGGCGGAACACTGCACACTGACTGCTGGGAAAACAGCGTTCCTCCTATCACGGACGAGGACGAGGAGGAGGCGCGGCTTTTTAATTTTACAATGGCGCCGTACACAGAGCGGGGACAGAGCGGAGAGCGGCGAGCGGGGACAGAGCGGTGACAGAGCCGGGGACAGAGCCGGGGACAGAGCGGCGGGAGAGCGGAGACCGGAGACCGGGGACCAGGGACCTAAGACCGATGGCAGAGGGCACAGGACGGATGGCACAGGACCCACAGATCGGCACAGGTAGGCTGCAATGGGGACACGGGGGGGTCTGTACAGGGGACAGGCAGCTGCAGATGGGCATTTTTCCACTTACAGTAGCTGCTGCATTTTGTACCCTCGGCTTATACACGGGTCAATGCAGTTTTCCCATTTTTTGTGGAGAATTAGGGGCCTCGGCTTATACTCGGGACGGCCTATAGTCGAGTATATACGGTACTCCTTGGGATGAGGTGCCGTATTAATGTGAGGTTTCTCCAGCCACACCCCCTTTCTATGGGATATTTTAATTTATTGTTTTTTTTTACTAGTAATGGCGGCAATCAGCGACTTATATCGGGACTGCAATATTGCGATATTCTGACACTAACTGACACTTTTTGGGAACCATTGACACTAATGCAGTGATCAGTGCTAAAAATATGCACTGTACTAATGACATTGGCTGGGAAGGGGTTAACATCGGGGCGATCAAAGGGTTAACTGTGTGCCTAACCAGTGTTTATGTACGGTGTGAGGTGCTTGTACTAGAGGAAGATATGGAATTTATTCCCTGCTTTGCAGGAACACAAACTCCATCCCTTCCCTCCTGTCAAAACTAAGATCGGCCTTCAAAAAAAATAAAAAAATAAATAAAAACACCTCAAGACCCACCCTTTTCTAAGAAGTAGGACAACACAGGACGGATCAATCGCCTTGAGGCGATTCAGTTTGCATTTGTAGCGCTATAGAAGTCATTCATTCCATCTCCCTAGTTTATATAGGCAGATCACAGTTCTGGGTCTCTGCCCGACGATTGGCAGGTGCCGGCAGACATAGAGTACCCGGCACCTGCCGATCAGCTTCCACTGTGTGTAATCACAGCGGAAGCGAGCCACTGGTGGCACGCATGCATGTCCCCTTCCCAGAAGTGCGGGATCAATTATATACGTGATCTGGCGCACAGCTGACATCGTGTAGCAGTAGAACTGCTGTAGGGCGGACGGCAAGCAGTTAATGGATGATAATGAAAAGCATTTTAAAACAAGCCCCTATTTAACACTATAGCTATAGAGATTGTAGATCATCTCAAAGTTCACATCAGAGACACTCTGAAATAACAGCTCCTCTCCCTCTTATTTTTCTATGAATAGCAGAACTGTTGCCTCTAATGTAAAGACCAGGTATTTCTAAGCCAATTTTGGTTTGGGGTTGATTACCACTTTAAGTCTTTGCTGTGATCTGTGGGTATCAATTACATAACAGTACATGCAGCTACAGAGTTCAGTTATGGCTCGTTTCTAAAGCTCTTTTACTTATGTAAAAAATGTGCTGTATTTTAATGCGATATCCGTAGTATGGCACATGTGCACTGGTTGGAAAGCTGAAAAATTACAGCATCAGATGAGGGGCTCCTAAGGGGATGCTACAAAAATATTATAGCTAAAATTACTTAAAGTGATTGTAAAGTCTAGTTTTTTTTTTTTTAAACAAGCACGTTATACTTACCTCCTCTGTGCAGTTGGTTTTGCACAGGGCAGCCCGGATCCTGCTGTTCTCGGGTCCCTCTTTGCTGCTCCTGGACCCTCCCTCCTATAGAGAGTGTCCCCTTAGCCAGCAGCTTCCTATGGGGGCACTGGAGCCATAACACAGCTCCGCGTGTCCATTCAGACACGGAGTCCCACCCCTCTCTCCTCCGATTGGCTAACGTTTGATTGACAGCCATGGGAGCCAATGGGGCTGCTTCTGTGTCTCAGCCAATCAGTGTCCCGGACGCCTTAGACATTCGTGGACATCGTTGGAGAGAGGGGGGGGGGCTCAGGTAAGTAATTAGGGGGGGGTGTTGGGGTGGCTACTACACACAAAAGGTTTAGCTTAACCACTTAAGCCCCGGACCAATTTTCAGCCAAAAGACCAGGCCCCTTTTTGCGATTCGGCACTGCATCGCTTTAACTGACAATTGCGCGGTCATGCGACGTGGCTCCCAAACAAACTTGGCGTCCTTTTTTTCCCCACAAATAGAGCTTTCTTTTGGTGGCATTTGATCACCTCTGCAGTTTTTATGCTATAATAAATATCCCCAAAAAATATATAAAAAAACTTTTTTTCCTCAGTTTAGGCCGATCCGTATTCTTCTACATATTTTTGGTAAAAAAATAAATAAATAAATATCGCAATTAGCAATTATTGATTGGTTTGCGCAAAAGTTATAGCGTTTACAAAATAGGGGATAGTTTTATAGCATTTTTAATATTTTTTTTTTTCATCAGACATTTTTGGGACCATTGTCATTTACACAGCAATCAGTGCTATTTAAATGCACTGATTCCTGTGTAAATGACACTGGCCGTGAAGGAGTTAACCACTAGGGGGTGGGAAGGGGTTACGTGTGTTTGTGGTTTTTTTTTAACCATTCCCACCCGGCCAATGTAGATATACGGCTGGGTGGGAGCCGTCTACTTCTGATAGGACGTTCAGGAACGTCCTTCAGAAGTAGAGGGATCGCGCGCGCGCGTGCCCGCGCAGCGGCGCGATCCCGATGCGGCCGTGTCACCCGGACACGGCGCATCTCGAATCGGCAGGAGGGCACGGTGATTGGCCCTCCTGATCACATGACGGCCGTGACGAATCACGGCTGTCATGTGATGTAAACAAACAGCCGGTTGCTAGGCAATCGGCCCTCCTCTCCTCACACGGAAGTCGTCGGTGAGGAGAGGAGAGCGGATCGCTGCAGCCGGCTGGTGATCAGTGAGTATGAGATGTTTTTTTACTCACTGATCACCAGTCTAGGGTCCCCCATAGTAAAACACACGTCCCCACAGTAAAACACACATGTCCCCACAGTAAGACACACATTTCCCCACAGTAAAACACACATTATCCCAAAACACACATGTCCCCAAATAATAAAAACACATGTCCCTCACATATGTCCCACTAAAATCACATGTGCCAATGATTATCTGCACACATATGTCCGTGATCACCTGCACACCCCTTTTACATGATCATTTGCGTACATATGTCCGTGATCACGCGAACCAATTATTATACACTTAACGGCATTTTTTTTACAAAAAACATGTAGCAGAATACATTTTGGCTTAAATTTATGACAAAATTTGATTTTATTGGATTTCTTTTAAAAAAGAAAGGAGAAAATATTGTTTTTTTTCAAAATTTCCGCTATGTTTTCGCTTATATCGCAAAAAATAAAAAACGGAGTCGCGAATAAATACCACCAAACTAAAGCTCTATTTGTGCTAACAAAATGATAAAAAATTCATTTGGTTACAGCATTGCATGACCGCGCAATTGTCACTGAAAGTGCGCGAGCGCTGAAAGCTGAAAATTGGTCTGGGCAGGAAGGGTGTTTAAGTGCACAGTAGGCAAGTGGTTAACTGTAGGG
Organism: Lithobates sylvaticus; assembly: GCA_028564925.1. Classification (NCBI taxonomy): domain Eukaryota; kingdom Metazoa; phylum Chordata; class Amphibia; order Anura; family Ranidae; genus Lithobates; species Lithobates sylvaticus. Next base: position 292,748,817 of record CM053027.1, on the reverse strand, counting down.
GGCGTGGCTTGGCGTCTGACGTCACTGATCGTCTGTCCCGATGACAGGGAACAGACGATCAGTGTCAGTCGCACTAAGAAGCATGGGGAGAGGTTTGTTTACACAGATCCCGCGGTCACGGAGCTCAGGAGCAGGTCGCGAGCACGACCCACGGTAGGGCTCTTACAAAGACAGGTACGTGCTTGTGCCCAGCCGTGTCATTCTGCCAGTTAGTCCCCCTCGATAAAGTCTCCAAGAGCCCACCACAGTGCCAATCAGTGCCCAGAAGTAACACCTGTCAGTATCTCATCATTAGTGCTGCCCATCAGTGCCCCCTATTGGTGCCCATCAATTATACACCTCATCTGCATCCGTCAGTGAAGGAGAAAACAAAATGTTATGGCAGAAACTAAGAAAATTTTTAATTTTTTTTTAAATTTCTGTATTTTTTAGTTTGTTTAGCAAAAAATAAAAACCCCAGGAGGTGATCAAATACCACAAAAAGAAAGCTCTATTTGCGGGAAGAAAATTATAAAAATTTAGTTTGGGTACAGTGTTGCATGACCGCGCAATTTTCAAAGTGCGACAACGCTGAAAGCAGAAAATTGTCCTGGGCAGGAAGGGGCGAAATTGCCTGGTACTGTGGCTAAGTGGCTAAAAAGTGGTATTAAGCCCAAAAGCAAACATTGCATAGCAGCTTACCAATTCTTAGATGTGATGGCTGCATTCATTTTCTTTTTTAGGCATTCTTCTATTTTCATATGTCGATACAACCAGTAAGCTAGCTTCTTCAAAAGCAGCAACTCTCAAGCAGAATGTATCAATTACATGGATGAGAAAAAACATTTACAACAAACGGGTGCTTACAATGATCAGCATTTATGTAAAACTTTTATCTCAAAAACTTGAGTTGGTATAACTTGAGTAGTGAATTTATGTCATTGAGCTACACTTAGACAACTTTCACACTGAGGCGCTTTTCAGGCGTTTTCACGCTAAAAACCTCCTACAAAGCTCACGAAAACGTATTTATTTCCATTAAAATCAATGAACGCTTTCACACTGGGGCAGTGTGCTGGCAGGGCTGTGAAAAACTCCCCTCCCCATTGAAATGAATGGAAAACTCTTCAAAAGCGCCTGAAAAGCTCTTCAAAAGCGCTCAGTGTTTTTACTGGCAGTTTAGAAGCGCTTCAGTGTGAAGGTGGCCTAAAGAATGTATAAAAGTCACAAAAAAAAAAAAAAACCCTATATGGTTTCACAAATTTTCAAAAAATAAAATAAAATAAAATAAAATAAATCAAACCAGCAAGGTCTTGCATTACTCACTCCATTGCTATAAAATATGTAAAATAAACTCAGGTAAAACTTTGCCCGATTCCCCTTCAACACATTTAGTGTTGATAGGGGAATCCCTCCACTGTGCTATTGTATTCTGACAACGAGAGGTTTCCCGCTGTCAAAATACAATGAAGTAGGCTATAAAAAAAATAAATAAAAAAAAAAATAGAGACAGCAACTTCAATACAAGCAGCCTGCCCATAGATGGATTGAAAATCATCTGGTTCCTGCTGAATATGGCACAACCACACCTCTACCACAAAAGTGTGACAAAGGAAAGCAAATGCCAATAATAAGATAAGATCTATATCAATTTCATGTAGAGTTTGTAAAAAGGCAAGTGGAAATGGCAAACATGGGAAAAGGGGTTCTCTGGATTAACATGACAAAATTCGAACATTTTGGTCTTAGCACAAAATGCCATGTATGATTGAAAACCTATACAGGGGGTCCCCGGGTTACAAACAAGATAGGGACTGTAGGTTGTTCTTAAGTTGAATCTGTTTGTAAGTTGGAACAGGTACATTTTTTAAGTGTAGCTCCAGCCAAAAACTCTATTTTTAAGTTTTTTAGATAACAGAGAAGGGTTATCACCCCTGTAACATTTGTTTTGCTGTCTGTGCCCCTGTTCATAAGATTTCACCTCACCTTCTGTCCCAATGACAATTGGATTTTGAAAATTTTGGGTTGTTAGGGAAACAAGGACTGGTGATAAAGCATCAGTGGAGACACCTTTTACCCATAATAACTCTTACAGGAGTGAATTTCCCTTTCTAGGGGTGGATTTCCTCTCACTTCCTGTTGTCTCCCTCCGTTTGTAAGTAGGAGTCGTTTGCAAGTCGGATGTTTGTAAGTCGGGGACCCCCTGTAGTACTCATAACCCTGAGAATTCCACCCCTATGGTGACGTATAGTGGGTGTAACACTGGTCAGGATCGGGGCCAAGATGGAGAAGGCTAACTGCAGGTCAACTACAGAAGAAAACCCCTAGTAGACTTAAAAAGGTATTTCCGTGAATCTTCCAGGACAGCTAGTTGAGAGAGGATTGGCTCCGTCCTCTACAGAAAACACAAATCATACACAATTTAAAGGCCCCTCCCTCTCCTCTGACCCTCACTTGTTTGAAGATCAAGTAAACCTCCACCAAAAGTGCACTCGGCAGAGGAATAACAGAAACTCACAAAAAAAATAAATAAAAAAAAAATAAAAAAACACCACCAGGTAAACAAAAAGAGACCAGTGAATACAGAATAGGGTGGGAATATAGACGATGTCCTGGGAAGACTCATGGAAATACTGTTACCGGTAAGTCTAACAGAGGTTTTCCCCACCTCATCTTCCAGGACAGCTAATTGAGGGGATAAGCAAGATTCTATGTCATAGGGAGGGACGACAGCCTGAAGTACTTTCCTACCAAAAGAGGTCCTGGCTGGAGAGCATCTGGACTCTATAATGCTTGATAAACGCATGAGAGGAGGACCAGACAGCAGCTTTAGAAATTTCTTCCCATGATGCGGCCAAAGAGCTCATTGAACGAGCTCTAACTCTGGAAGGAGGGATGCGACCTGACACTCTGTAAGCTTCACAAATTGCTTCCCTAATCCATCTGGAAATGGAACTTCTAGATGCCTCTGTCCCCTTTTTGGGGCCACTAAACAACACAGAGTTGGGAGGATCTCCTAAACTCACTAGACCTTTTTTAGAGAAAGCAGAAGGCATCTTTTCACATCCAAAAAACTAAATCGTTCCTCTTCCGCATTCTTGGGGGGAGGAACAAAAACTAGGAAGCTACCTCCTGGGACCCGTGAAAGCTGGAAAAACATTGGTAAGTATAAAGGATCAGGCCGAATGACTACCCTCTCCTCTAAAATCCTCAGGAAAGGGTCCTTACAGGAAAGAGATTCTAGATCAGAAATCCTTCTCCCTGACGTTATAGCCAAAAGAAAGGTAATCTTTAAGGAAATCTATTTCAGAGAGGCCTCATGCATTGGCTCCAAAGGAGCCCTAGTTAGAGCATTTAATACTAACGACAGATCCCAGGGAAGAATCTGTTTAACAGCCCTGGGTGTACGCCTAGTTCTGGCTGAAGGCAACCTCTTAAGCAAAGAGTCCTCAGCCAGTCTTCTTTCTGCAAATAGAGACAGGGCACCAACCTGAACCCTAAGGGTACTGACAGAAAGTCCTTTCTCCACTCCCCTCTGCAAAAAATCTAGTATACATGGAGTAGAAAAATAATCCATTCCTGTCTTCTTCTGCCAGGAAACAAAAAAAGTTTTCCAAACTTTCTCATAGATCTTTCTTATGACTAACTTACGGCTGTCCAGAATAGTCTCAATAACCCTCTCTGGGCACCCCCTTAGCTGTAGGATGCGCCGCTCAGCCTCCAGGCCGTCAGATAGAAGGTTTTAGGGTTTGGGTGTACTGGCCCCTGATGGAGAAGATCCCTCCGCTGTGGCAGGGGCCAGGGGGGTTCTATTGAGAGAGCTCTCAGTGAGAACCAACTCCTACTGGGCCACCAAGGGGCAATCAGGATAACTTCTGCTTGATCCTGAACAATCGTCTGAACTACCAGTGGTAAGAGAGGAAATGGAAATGAAGGTGAAGTCTAGAGTGAAATTCCACAGGAAAGAGCGCATCTGTCCCTAGGGACTCCGTCTCCCTTTCCAGCAAGAAGAAAGCCAGTAGTTTTTTGTTGAGACTGGATGCAAAAAGATCCACTCTGGGAACACCCCACCTTAACACTATTCCCTGGAATGTTTCTTGATTCAACTACTGGCACAGATGTTTACTCTGCTCATATAGTCCACCAGAACATTCACTGTCCCACAGATGTGCACTGTCCTGACTGAGGAGACGTTGTTCTCTGCCCAGAAGAGAATCTGCTGGCTTAACAATAGAGGAGTATCTGAGTGAGTGCCTCCCTGCTTGTTTAGGCACGCCACGGTCGTGGCATTGTCTGAAAAAAAACAACAGGTCTTTTGAATTGACCCTCTCCTCCAGAGCAAATAAAGCCTTTCCCACTGCTAACAGTTCTCTGAAATTCGATGACTGGCAATGCCTCCTCTGGCAGACAGGCTCTCTGGGCCTGCCAGTCCCCCGATTGAGCTCCCCAGCCCCACAGACTAGCACCTGTAGTAATTTTCATTGGGGTAATACTGTGCCCAGGCCTTCCCTCCCTGCAGATGTTCCCGTTGCTCCCACCAGGACAGATTGAGAAAATTCTCTCTTGGAAACTGTATAAGCTGATTCAAAGAGCTTTTTCTGAAATCTCAATGACGCAGAAAAAACGCCTGAAGGGGCCTGGAATGCAATTGGGCCCATGGCACCCCCGGACTGGCTGCATGATCTGACGAAGGGAGGCCTGTGGGAGAGAAGAATCTTTAAAATCTTTCCTTCCGGAAGAAAAATAGGATTTTTATAACAGCTTACCTGTAAAATCCTTTTCTTTGAAGTACATCACGGGACAAAGAGCCATAGTAATTACTATGTGGTTATAGGCCACCTTCAGGTGATGGACACTGGCACACCCTAAACATGAAGTTGCCTCCCTATATAACCCCTCCCATACCGAGAGTACCTCAGTGTCCCGTGATGTACTTCAAAGAAAAGGATTTTACAGGTAAGCAGTTATAAAAATCCTATTTTCTTAATCCTACATCACGGGACACAGAGCCATAGTAATTACTATGTGGGATGTCCCAGAGTAATGCCAACTGAGGGGAGAGAGACACAACAAAAGTAGGGCACCATGAGATCAGAGGACTTGTACTGCTGTCTGCTGCACACTGCACCCAAAGGCGACATCCTCATGTCTTTTTACAACCACCTGATAGAATCTGGTAAATGTATGGACTGAAGACCAAGTTGCGGCCTTGCAGATTTGAGCCATGGAGGCTTGGTGATGCACTGCCCACGAAGCACTAACAGCCCTGGTGCAGTGCGCTTTGATTTGAGAGGGTGGAATCTACCCCTTTAAACCATAAGCTTGAACGATTACTTGTCAAATCCATTTAGAAATAGTAGATTTCGTTGCTGCCTGTCCTCTTTTAGGACCTTCAAGCAACATAAACAAAAAACATCAGTTTTTCGAATCTGAGCAGTCGCCTTGACTGCTCTAACCACATCAAGAGAATGTAGTGATTTTTTCTTCCATAGGTAGAACAATATCCTGGTTTAGATAAAAACCCGACACTACCTTCGGTAGAAAGTTAGGATGAGGACGCAATACTACCTTATCCTTGTGAATAATAATAATAATAATAATAATAATAATAATAATAATATGGCTCTTTACAAGAGCAGCCAACTCTGAAACCCTTCTTGCAGAACATATGGTTACCATAAAAACTAGATTCCTTTTCAAAAAGGACCAAGGAAAGTTGCATCGGCTCAAAAAGGCTGTTTTTGTAATGCAGACAGAACTAAAATTCAAGTCCCAAGGGTTCAGGGGTGACCTACCAGGAGGATTAAGCTGCGTTACCCCCTGAATAAAGCTATGAACCAAAGAATGCAAAGCAAGTGGTTGTTGAAATAATTTGAAGTACTCAAGGCCAGCTTCATTGCTATTCCTAGAATGAAGACTACTGATAGGCAAGGTACATTGTTTTCTGCCCAAGATAGGATATAATTCACCTCTCTGGGCCGCACAACTTCTTGTGCCCCCTTGGTGATTGATATAGGCCACTGCTGTGGCATTGTCGGATTGGATCCTGACAGGACAATACCGTAAACTGAACGTCCAGGCCCTCAGGGCCAAGCGCTCTGCCCGAATCTCTAGAAGAATGTTGTGGGAAAGGGGTGTTCCGGCCGAATTTATAAATTTTTAAATAAAAATACCCCTATAATACAAAAGCTTAATATATTCTAGTAAAGTTAGTCTGTAAACTAAGGTCCGTTTTGTTAGTTTATAACAATAGTTTGTTATTTTATAAACTTCCAGCAGGCCGTGGCCAATCTTAAGTGTGGCCATGTGAAGCCAGACTGTATTTCTTCCTGGATCTCATCCTTGCAGATCTCGCACATGCTCAGTGCAGCACAAGCAGTGTAAGATTTCAGGTTACCATAGCAAAGGCAGTGTCAGAGGAAGTTGCAAATCGCACCACATCGCACCAAGCAAATCGCACCACATCGCCCACAGCAAATTGCATCACAGCACCCCCACCAAATCGTCCGTCATATGCAGCCACTTGTGCCCCTATCAAATATAGCCACTTGTACCCCAAAGAGCACCCCCCTCCTCACATCAGGGTCCCCAAAGAGCACCCCCCTCCTCCTCACATCTGGGTCCCCAAAGAGGGCCCCCCCCTCACATCAGGGTCCCCAAAGAGGGCCTCCCCTCACATCAGGGTCCCCAAAGAGGGCCCCCCCTCACATCAGGGTCCCCAAAGAGGGCCCCCCCTCACATCAGGGTCCCCAGAGAGGACCTTCCTCCTCACATCAGGGTCCCCAGAGAAGACCTTCCTCCTCACATCAGGGTCCCCAGAGAGGACCTTCCTCCTCACATCAGGGTCCCCAGAGAGGACCTTCCTCCTCACATCAGGGTCCCCAGAGAGGACCTTCCTCCTCACATCAGGGTCCCCAGAGAGGACCTTCCTCCTCACATCAGGGTCCCCAGAGAGGACCTTCCTCCTCACATCAGGGTCCCCAGAGAGGACCTTCCTCCTCACATCAGGGTCCCCAGAGAGGACCTTCCTCCTCACATCAGGGTCCCCAGAGAGGACCTTCCTCCTCACATCAGGGTCCCCAAAGAGGACCTTCCTCCTCACATCAGGGTCCCCAAAGAGGACATTCCTCCCCAGATCAAGGTCCCCAAAGAGGACATTCCCCCCCACATCAGGGTCCCCAAAGAGGACATTCTTCCCCACATCAGGGTCCCCAAAGAGGACCTTCCTCCCCACATCAGGGTCCCCAAAGAGGACCTTCCTCCCCACATCAGGGTCCCCAAAGAGGACCTTCCTCCCCACATCAGGGTCCCCAAAGAGGACCTTCCTCCCCACATCAGGGTCCCCAAAGAGGACCTTCCTCCCCACATCAGGATCCCGAGAGAGAGGACGGGCAGGAGAGAGATGATGTAATCTCTCTGCTGCCTGGAGCTCTGCATAGTGAGGGCGGAAAAGCAGCCAGACGTTCACATGGCACCGCTCTCTGTATAGGCTATAGACCTACCCCAAAACGTACTGTTTGTCTTCCTCCCGGTGTCCTGCCGAAAAAGGTCCCCCGGCGGAGTTTTGGTTCATACTGCGCTAGCGCTGCGCCTGCGCAGTACAGGGGGGTTATTGTACGCAGAGGGGAACTTTCTCGGCAGAACACCGGCTGATGTAGAAACTCCGCCCATCACCTCACTTCCTATGTGACAAAAACTGCGAGATTTCGGCAATAGGCGATTCGCAAGGGATATACGACAATGCTATCCCAGGAACCCTTGTGACGGAATCGCCTAGGCGATTAGGGGGGGAAGTGAAGAACTGAACAAGAAAAAAAAAAAAAGGTATTTAGAAGCAAAAAATAATAAAATAAATGGCCATTGGAAAAAGTATGATCTAAGGGCATTCAGCACAGACAAAGTTAGAAAAATGGGTGGAACTCCGGTTTAATGGGCAAGGTCATTTCTGATCTGGACCACTTCTCTTGGACAGTTGCCTCTTCCAGGACTGCTCCCCCACCTAAAAAAGGTTGGCATATGTTGTTACCACTTTCCAGGTAACTGGTAGGAAGGATTATCCCTTTTGCAGATTTTTAGTTATCAACCACAAACCGAGGCTCCGGCGCACCTTTGGAGTCAGACACATTGGGAAATCTAAAACTTGGACCTTCTTGTTCCAAGCCGATAGAATAAAGTTTTGCAGCAGCCTTGAATGAAACTGAACATAAGGAATGGCCTTGAATGAAGCCACCATCTTTCCTAACAACCTCGTGCAAAGCCAATCAAAGGATTCTTCTTTGCTTTGACCACCTAAATCAGTTCCTTTATGGCGCTGATCTTTGCCTGAGGCAAGAATACCCTCTTTTTTGGGCTGCATCTATGATCAGACCCAAGCATTCTAGTCTCCTCCATGGTTCTAAGGAAGATTTCTCTAGGTTGAGAATCCAACCTAGGTATTCCAGGTAGTTGACTGTGGTGACCATACTTTGGTCTAAGCGGGCTGCCGACTTGTCTATCAAGAGCAGATTGTCTAGGTAGCTATAATCGTTATACCTTGGGCCCTTAATCTGGCTAGAGGAGGGCCCAGAACTTTTGTAAACACTCAAGGTGCAGTAGCTAGACCGAAAGGCAGAGCTACAAACTGAAAACGAAGATTTTCTACCTTGAAAAGTAGATATTTCTGGTGAGCGGGGAAATAGGCCCATGGAGGCATGCATCCTTGATGTTGATTGACACCAGAAATTCTCCTCCTTGTAGGATGGAGACAACTGATTGGATTGACTCCATGTGAAAAAGAGTGGATATTAAAGAACCGGGTTTCGATTTTTGAGATCCAGAAAGGGTTTGACATCTCCATTTGGTTTTGGCACCATGAAAAGGGTTTGAACAAAACCCCAACCCCTGCTCTTTCATGGGGATCACCATGATCCCTTTTTGACAAAAGATGGTCCAATGCTTGAAAGAGAGACTTCTTTTTCTCTGGATCCTTAGGAACGTTTGATCTGAGAAAACGAGGAGACGGGAACTCTTGAAACTCCAGTTTGTACCCTAGAGCTATTGAGGAAGTCCCCCATCAGTCTCGACCCCCTTTCTGACAGACCCTTGAGAACTGCAGAAGTCTTTCCCCCACTGGAGAGAGCGGGGGCGCCTCCTCATAAGCAGGCTTTAGTATTTTGTCTTTCCTCCCCCAAGACTTCTTTTGTCCCTGGGGTAGACCCTGAGGATTACCCCTTGAACTTGACGGTGGAAGCCGTCGTGACTTCCTTGGAGGCTGATGCCCCTGGCACTGGAGATGGTGCTTGTTTAACCACATGCCGACTGGGCCATAGCCGAAAAACGGCTACAGCGCGGTCGGCTTATTCTGGGTGGACGTCCTCCCAGAACCTTGCCCCCGCGCGCCCCATCACGGATCACGGTGACAGCGGCCGTTTACCACGTGATCGCCCCGTCAAATGACGGATCGATCACATGTACACAAACCGGCGTCATGTCATGACTAGAGGTCGACCGATTTATCAGCCGGCCGATATATCGGCCGATATTTGGCGTTTATTTAATTGGCATCGGCCGATTGTGCTGATAAAAAAGGCTGATTATAACTTCAGCCGCCACTTGCAAATGACTTCTGTTAAAGAAGTCAATGCAAATTGCCTGAGTCTTCCCCTGGAGCGACTTGTCTCCTCTCTGGGCATTCTGCCAAGAAAAGACCAAAAAGATACAATGTTTCTTCTTATCAATAGACTGAACACCTTGTGGAAGAGTTCTCAGTTTAACCATTTAAAGACTAAATCTTTTCTGACACTTGTTGCTTACAAGTAAAAATCCTGTATTTTCTGCTAGAAAATCACTTTGAACCCCCAAAATAGATATACATTTTTTTAGCAGAGACCCTAGGGAATAAAATAGGGGTTGTTGCAATATTTTATGTCACATGGTATTTGTGCAGCGGTCTTTCAAACGCAATTTTTTTGGAAAAAATACAATAATTAAAAAAAAAAAAAAAAAAACAGTAAAGTAAGCCCCTTTTTTTTTTTTTTTTTTGTCCAAAAGTTTTGATTACCTGTTTTTGTGTATATAATATTTAAGATATGTTTTTTTTTTTTTTATCTAAATTATACATACAAGTGAACTGATTGGAGGTTTGTTTTGTTTAATAAAATGTAAGAAATGTTCTGTATCACTTATTACTTAAGGCTGCTTACACACTGGAGCGGGGCAGGCATTGACGGTAAAACACTGCTAGTTTTAGTGGCGATTTACCGTCATTTTAGCGGTGCTATTCAGCCGCTAACAGGGCACTTATAACCCAGCTAGCGGCCAAGGAAGGGGTAAAATGCGCCCGTGAAGCGCATTTAAAAATCGCATTGCAGGTGATTCGGCAGTGGTGCCCATTCATTTCAATGTGCAGGAGTGGCGTAGCAGCGGTATACACCTCTCCAAAGATGCTGCTTGCAGGACTTTTTTTTAACGACCTGCCAGCGCATCGCCTCAGTGTGAAAGCCCGAGTGCTTTAACACTGAGACTGCAGGGGAGCCGTTTTGCAGGCACTTTACAGGCGCTATTTTCAGCCCAAAAGCGCCTGAAAAACGCCCCAGTGTGAAAGGTTTTAACGGTTAGATTTTATGAGATGAAGACAAAAAAAAAAAAAAAAAAATCGGCATCATATATCGGCATCGGCCAGAGAAAAACCCATATCGGTCGACCTCTAGTCATGACGCCAGTTCCTCCCTCCCCTCTCTGTACCGATCGGTACAGTGAGGAGGGGAGAAGCTTAGAGGGGGAGAGATGGGACCAGCGCTGTGGGCTGGATGTGTAGTGCCCACAGCGCTGGTCAGTGCAACACTGTGCAATACTCTGCCAACACTGTGCAACACTGCAATACTCTGCCAATACTCGCCAATAAATTTTTATAGAAACAAAGAATTTTATTTATTTTTTTTTACCGAATTTTCAGTATTTTTTGATTTATAGCGCAAAAAATAAAAAACCCAGCGGTGATTAAATACCACCAAAAGAAAGCTCTATTTGTGTGGAAAAAAAAAGGACAAAAAATTTATTTGGGTACAGTGTTGCATGACTGAGTAATTGTCAAAGTGTGAGAGCACCGAAAGCTGAAAATTGGTCTGGTTAGGAAGGGGGTTTAAGTGCCCAGTGGGTAAGTGGTTAAATTAAAAAGTTTACTCCTTTTCTTAAAATGGCAAAGGGGTACTTTTTCCACGATAAAATATTTGGATGTATTATCCAAAACATTCCCAAACAGCCATTTCACAATAGAAAAGGAAAACAAGCCAGGGGCTTTTTGCATGGCACTTCGGCTGACCAATTTTTCAACCATAGTATTCTATACATATGTACCAGCCCAAGCGAAAGGCGCGAGGCCTGAAGGATAGAATCTCTCACAGCGTCTATTGCAAACATAAAGCTACTAGTAGCTTGCCAGATCCTGGGCCTGCTGAACAGGGATAACCTTGAGCACCTGTTTAACCACTTCAATACCAGGCACTTAGACACCTTCCCGCCCAAGCCAATTTTCAGCTTTCAGGGCTGTCGCAATTTGAATGACAATTGCGCGGTCACGCTACACTGTACCCAAACAAATTTTTTATCATTTTGTTGCAACAAATAGAGCTTTCTTTTGGTGGTATTTGATCACCTCTGCGATTTTTATTTTTTGCGCAACAAACAAAAAAAGACCGAAAATTTTGCAAAAAAACAAGTTTTTCTTTGTCACTGTTAATTTTTTTTGTAAATAAGTGCGTTTTCTTCTTCAATGACGGGCACTGATAAGGCGGCACTAATGGCCACTGATAAGGCGGCACTGATGGGCACCAATGAGGTGGCACCAATGAGGTGGCACCAATGATGGGCACTGACAGGCGGCACTGATAGGCGGCACTGGTATGCGGCACTGGTATGCGGCACTGGTATGCACTCAGGTGGCACTGATGGGCACTCATAGGCGGCACTGATGGGCACCTATGGGTGGCACTGACGGGTACTTATGGGTGGCACTGACGGGTACTTATGGGTGGCACTGACGGGTACTTATGGGTGGCACTGATGCACACATATAGGTGGCATGGATGGGCACTGATAGGTGAGCATGGATGGGCACTGATAGGTGACACTGATGGACGCTGATGAGTGGCAATGACACTGATGCGTGGCATTGCTGGGCATCCCTGTTTTAAAACATTTTTTTTTAAATAAATATGATGTGCCAATCAGTGCCCATCTGTGGGCACTGATTGGCATATTTTTTGCATTTTGGATGCGATGGGGGATGTACCTGGCCATCCACATGCTGGGGGCTTCCCTGGTGGTCTAGTGTGGGCATCTGAGGGGGGGCTGCGCTGATAAACAATCAGCGCATACCCCCCGTCAGGAGAGCCGCCGATCGGCTCTCCTCTACCCGCGTCCTGTCAGACGCGAGTGAGGAAAAGCTGATCAACGGCTCTTCCTGTGTACATCGTGATCAGCCGTGATTGGACACGGCTGATCACGTGGTAAAGAGCCTCCGCCGGAGGCTCTTTACCGAGATCAGTGTAGCGGTGTGTCAGACTGACACACCGCTCCACCGATCGCCGCGATGCGCACCCCCACGGGCGCGCAGCGGCTGTTATCCTGAAGGACGTCATATGACGCCCAGTCAGGATAACGAAACCACTTCCCGGACGTCAATCTGCTATTGACCGGGCGGGAAGTGGTTAAACTGGTCTCTCAAGGATTGACATATACCAATTACAGCCAGCACAGGCTGAAACACTCAACATGCCAGAAAAAATAAAATAATTTTTTAATAGGAATTCCAACTTTTTATCCGTAAGCATTTGAGCATTGTCTGCCGGACAAGTCAAACTTTTATTCACAGAGGATATAGCAGCGTCAATTGCTTGCATCTCCCATCTTTAAGCCCCTTTCGCACTTACACGTTTTTCAGGCGCTACAGCGCCTGTAATGCGCCTGAAAAAAGCGGGTCCTTTAACTCCAGTGTGAAAGCCGGAGGGCTTTCACAGTGGAGCGGTGCGCTAGCAGGACGGTAAAAAAAGTCCTGCTAGCAGCATCTTTGGAGCGGTGAAGGAGCGGTGTATTCACCACTCCTACCTATTGAAATCAATGGGACACTGCGGGATACCGCGGTAATACCGCCGGCAAAGCGCCGCTGCAGCGGTGCTTTGCGGGGGGTTTTAACCCTTTTTCGGCCGCTAGCGGGGGTTAAAACCACCCTGCTAGCGGCCGTATACCGTGGCTAAAATGACGGTAAAGCAGCGCTAAATATAGCGCTGCTTTACAACCGCCGCCGCCCCCACCGCGAAACCAGCCTTAGTACATTTTTTCCCCCATAGGATAAATTGTAAAAAACTCTTTAGGAGGGAAAAAAATGCTTATCTGGGTGATCCCACTCAGAATACATAAGCTTTTCCAGCAATCAATGGACGGGAAAGGAATGCACAGGTTGAGGAGGCTTTAGCAAACCCAAACAAGAAGTTACACTTAGTTAAGGGTAGCATAAATGTGGAGCGGACCAATTCAGTAAGAAACTGCACCATCAATCTCAGATTGTTACATAGTTAGGTTGAAAAAAGACAAGTCCATCCAGTTCAACCATAAAAAAAAAAAAAAAAAAAAAAAAAAAAAATTGTACAATCCAATATACCCAATTCTATACCCACAGTTGATCCAAAAGGAAGGCAAAAAACCCCAGCAGAGCATGCTCCAATTTGCTACAGCTGGAGACAAAAAATCCTGATCCCCCAAAAGGCAATCAGATTTTCCCTGGATCAACTTCACCTATAAATGTTAGTACCCAGGTATATTATGTACATTTAGGAAAGTATCCAGGCATTTCTTAAAGCAATCTACTGAGCTAGCCAGAACCAACTCTGGAGGGAGTCCATTCCACATTTTCACAGCTCTTACTGTGAAGAAACCTTTCCGTATTTGTAGATGAAATCTCTTGTCCTCTAGACGTAAAGAGTGCCCCCTTGTGTTGACCGTAAAGTGAATAACTCAACACCAAGTTCACTATATGGACCCCTTATATATTTATACATGTTGATCATATCCCCCCTGTATTCTTCTCAAGAGTGAATAAATTAAGTTCCTCTAATCTTTCCTCATAGCAGAGTTCCTCCATGCCTCTTATCAGTTTGGTTGCCCTTCTCTGCACTTTCTCCAGTTCCCCGATATCCTTTTTGAGAACTGGTGACCAAAACTGAACTGGATATTCCAGATGAAGCCTTACTAATGATTTCAACAGGGGCAAAATTATATCTCTCTCTCTGGAGTCCATACCTCTCTTAATACAAGAAAGGACTTTGCTCGCTTTCGAAACCGCAACTTGGCATTGCATGATATTATTGAGCTTATGATCTATCAAAACCCCCAGATCCTTCTCCACCATTGATTCCCCCAGTTGAACTCCCCCTAGCATGTATGATGCATGCATATTCTTAGCCCCCAAGTGCATAACTTTACATTTATCAACATTAAACCTTATCTGCCACATAGTCGCCCAATTAGACAGTGCATTGAGGTTGGCTTGTAAAATTGGAGACATCCTGTAAGGATGTTATTCCACTGCATAGCTTGGTGTCATCTGCAAAGACAGAAATGTTACTTTTGATCCCAGACCCTATATCATTTATAAAAGGTATTAAAAAGTAAGGGTCCCAACACTGAACCTCGGGGTACACCACTGATAGCCTTAGACTCCATTCACACAGGGGCAACTTTGTATCCGACTTCAAGTCACCCCTAGTCGATTCAAGTCGCGCTACATGTAAAAATCAATGTAATTGAATGAGAGCCGTCTTAATGCACACTACTGAAGTCGCTCCGACTTCAGAAAAGGTTCCTGTATTACTTCAATCCGACTTCTAGGCGACTTGTACCCATTGATTTCAATGGAAGTCGCCTCCAAGTCGGATCTCCATCTATATTGAAGCGACAGTGTCGCCTCTCTCACAGAATAATCAGCTCTCGAGTGGGAACACCACGGCAAATTTCAAATAAAAAAACGGCATGGGTTCCCCCTCCAGGAGCATACCAGGCCCTAAGGTCTGGTATGGGTTTTAAGGGGAACCCCTACGCCAAAAAAATAACAGCGTGGGGTCCCCCCAAAATCCATACCAGACCCTTATCCGAGCACGCAGCCTGGCTGGTCAGGAAAGGGGGTGGGGAGGAGCGAGCGCCCCCCCCCCGCCGAACCGTACCAGGCCGCATGCCCTCAACATGGGGGGTGGGTGCTTTGGGGAAGGGGGCGCCCAGCAGCACCCCCACCCCAAAGCACCTTGTCCCCATGTTGATGAGGACAAGGGCCTCTTCCCGACAACCCTGGCCGTTCGTTGTCGGGGTCTGCGGGCCGGGGGCTTATCGGAATCCGGGAACCCCCTTTAATAAGGGGCCCCCAGATCCCGGCCCCCCACCCTATGTGAATGAGTATGGGGTACATCGTACCCCTATCCATTCACCTGGGGGGAAAAAAAAAAAGTGTAACTAAAAACACAACACAGGTTTTTAAAGTAATTTATTAATCAGCTCCGGGGGTCTTCTTCCGACTTCTCTGCTGTGTTCGGCCTCTTTTCCCGCGTCGTCTCCCGCTCTTCTGCCGGCTCCTCCGCTCTCTTCTTGCAGCTCTTTTACTAGCAGAGGAGCTCGGTCTCCTCCGTCCTTCTCTCTTCTTCCATGGTTGACACGACGCTCTCTCCCACTGTAATGCGGTGTGAGCGATGCGCGATCACTGGGGCGTGGTCACCGGGTGATGTCACAAGGTGGACCCCGCCCCTTATGATGTCACAGTCCCAGCAGACCTCGAGACCTGACGTCATTAGGGGTGGGGCCTCCATGTGACATCACCCGATGACCACGCCCCATTCCTATATAAGTGATCGCGCAGCGCTCACACGGCATTACAGTGGGAGAGAGCGTTGTGTCAACGGAAGAAGAAAGAAGAAGAGGGAAGGACGGAGGAGACCGGGCTACTCCGCTAGTAAAAAAGAGCTGCAAGAAGATAGCAGAGGAGCCAGCAGAAGAGCGGGAGACGACGCCGGAGAGCAGGAGAAGAGGCCGGACACCAGGAGAAGAGGCCGAACAGAGCGGAGAAGTCGGAAGAAGACCCCCGGAGCTGATTAATAAATGACTTTAAAAACCTGTGGTTTTTTTTATTTATTTTTTTACACTTTTTTTCCCCAGGTGAATGGGTACCCCATACTCATTCACAAGGGGGCGGGGGGCCAGGATCTGGGGGCCCCCTTATTAAAGGTAACCGATAACCGACAACCAACGGCCAGGGTTGTTGGGAAGAGGCCCTTGTCCTCATCAACATGGGGACAAGGTGCTTTGGGGTGGGGGGGCCGCAGGGCGCCACCCTTCCTCAACGCCCCCCCCATGTTGAAGGCATGCAACCCATTTTTTCGGCTTAGGGGGTTTCCCTTAAAATCCATACCAGACCTAAGGGCCTGGTATGCTCCTGGAGGGTGAACCCATGCCGTTTTTTTATTTAAAATTTGGCGTGAAGTTCCCCCTCGAGAGCTGATTATTCTCTGATTGGCCACGGCAAAAGTCACCTGGCCTGGGGCGACTTAAAGTCCTGTTGCAAGTCGCCACAAGCCATGTTGAAGTCGCGCTGTTATTCATACTCAAGTCGTGTCCAAGATGCCTCCAAAAGTCGTGCTGGAAGTCATTTTTTTGTGTGAGATCTGTGGGTGGATGCCATCAGGTCCAGGTGCTTTATCCACCTTTATTCAAAAAAGAGAAGCGTTACGGGCTAAACCTTGTTTCTTCCGCCACGAGGGCCGGGTATCATTCAATTTGGCCTATAAAAACACTTTGAATGGATCCGGCTGCATAGCTAGCCCCAGCAAGGATTGCTCCAGTGGAGCTCAGCACAGCACATCTTTACTCATGACCAACACCTTAGACACTGGCGAAAAAAACTGAGGTACTCCCGGTATGGGAGGGGTTATATAGGGAGGCAACTTCCTGTTTAGGGTGTGCCAGTGTCCATCACCTGAAGGTGGCCTATAACCACATTTTAGTAATTACTATGGCTCTGTGTCCCGTGATGTACGATTAAGAAAATCTTTTGGGCAACTGTGTATTAGGTAATCCAAAAAGGGCGTGCTCTGGGAGGGAACCAGACAAGACTTCTGCTGATTGACCTTCCACACCAATTTCTGAAAGGTCCGCAAGTCCAATTGCAGATCCTGAACAAGGCTCTCTTTCTCTCGGGCAAAGACCAAAAAATAATCTAAATATGGAACGAACGATACCCTCTGTAATCGAAAATAGGCAATGACTTTGGCCAATATTTTTGTGAAAATCCTTGGTGCTTACGAAAGACCAAAAAGAAGGGCTCTGAACTGCCAATTACTTGGACTGTTCTCCGTGAACTTCAAATCTGAGGAACTTTTGATGATTCTGGCAGATTGGTAAATGAAGGTAAGCGTCCTGAAGATCCAGGGTTACCATGAACACTCCTGGTAATAACAGATTACTTACAGAATAAATGTTTTCCATCCGAAATCGTCTGTAGACTATGAATCTGTTCAGGACGCTTAAATTGATGACCATCCGAAAACCGCCGGAAGCCTTTCTTACCAGAAAGACACGAGAATAAAACTCTGAATTTTTTATCTTCCGGAAAGGGAGAAATAACCCCCTCCGTTTCCCACATGGCAAACAGATTCACCATGGCCTGCCGTCTCTCTTAATCCCTTGGCAGATGGGTAAGAAAAAAACTCTGGGGTGGGGGGTTTTTAAATTCCAACCTGTAACCTGTTTCTATAATTTGGAGGGTAAAAGGATTGCTGCTAATCTCTGCCCATTCCTTGATGAAATGGGACAACCTCCCTCCTACCCCCGCTCTGGTGTCACTGGGGATTTTTGGTAGGGGCTGAAGGAGCAAACAGTGCCCCCCCTTTTTGCTTATCTTTGTTAAACGACCACTTCTTTGCCTGGTGCCTATTGGTATTAAAATTAACTTTGTTCAGAAAGCCACGAAAAGGCCTCTTATTCTGGGGCCTATTCATTTGAGAAGATGGAAACCTTTAAAGTGGTGGAACACCCTAAAAATGAAAACTGGTAAAAATGTTAGTAACAATTAAAAAAAAAAAAAAAACCAGAAATGGCTGTTGCTAGGCAGATCGTCCTAATCTGCCTCCTCCAGCGCCGCGGTGATCTTCTCTTCTTCCGTCTTCAGGTGAATGGGGCGCGGTGTGTTATGGGAACTGTGTCCCACAACACACCGCGTTCCCCATTCACAAATGACACTCGCGCATGCGCAGTAGGCCGCGCGAAGCCGTTTCCCTCAGTGAGGATGGCGGCGCTGGATCCGGATAGCCGAGGGACATCTCGGCCTCCACGAAGGACATCGCGGGCGCCCTGGGAAGGTAAGTGTACTTATTAAAAGTCAGCAGCGACTTTTTTTTTAGCTGCTGACTTTTAAAAAAAATTTTTTGAAGGTGAAACCCCGCTTTAACTATTCTTAGAGGAACGAACTAGAACCAAATAAGAGCTTGCCTTCAAAGGGTATGCCGCAAAGTTTATTCTTGGAGGCAAGATCACCCTCCCAAGATTTTAGCCACATGGCCCGTCTAGCTGAATTAATGAGTGCCGATGTTCTGGCAACAGATTTTACAGAATCTGCTATTGCATCAGCCAAAAAAGCAACTGACTTGGCAATAAAGGGTAGCGAATCCCTGATCTCCTCTATGGGGGTGTCAGAGGAGAGAAGGTCATCCAGTCGTTGGACCCACACATCTAAATTCCTAGTAACACAGGTGGACGCTACAGCTGGCCCTAAAGAAAAAAGCAGAGGCATCCCAGGCCTTACGTAATAAGGAGTTGGCCTTTCTAATCATCTGATCCTTAAGGACTCCACAGAGTTCTCAAATGAAAGATCTGACTTTTTAGCATCTAATTTAGGACATTTGAAAAAAAACCTCCTCAAAATCGGACTGAAAGGGAAATCTTATCTTATGTCCTCTAGACTGGAACAACCTTCTTTCAGGTACTTTCCACTGAGAAATTATCATATACTTAAGAGAATGATGTACAGGAAAAGACCTAGATTCCATTCTTATAGGCCTCTGTACATCTTATCCTGAACAGATTGGGCTTGCTGAGGCATCTCGATCTGTTCAGAAGTATACATTGACCTGAATAGTTTGTCAATATCTTCAACTGGAAAAAGATACCTAGTTGAGCTACCAGTATCCTCATCCTCTGATACAGACTCCTCATCAGACTTAGATACCAGATTCTCACCTTCTTCCAGGTCAGAAACATTATGTGAACTAACAGTCTTTGACACTAATGATACACATGATCGGAAATTCCGCCAGCAAAAGTCTGATGAGAGCTTTTGGATGGAAATTCCGACCGTGTGTATGCTCCATCGGACTTTTGCTGGCGGAATTCCCGCCAGCAAAAGATTGAGAGCATGTTCTCTATTTTTTGGTCGGAAAATGTTCCGATCTGAAATTCCAACGCGCAAAATTCCTACACATGCTCGGAAGCATTGAACTTCATTTTTCTCAGCTCGTCGTAGTGTTGTACGTTACTGTGTTCTTGACGGTCGAAAGTTCATAGAACTTGTGTGACCGTGTGTATGCAAGCCAAGCTTGAGCAGAAATCCGTCGGAAACACCATTCAAGATTTTTCTGACGGAAAATCCGCTTGTGTGTACGGGGCATAAGAGAGGTAGAGATCTAGCCGAGACTGAAGGCTCCTGAGTCACAGGCTTAAAAGTGGAAGGACCTAGCCTGGCTACTCTGTCGTTAAAGGACCGAAAGGAGGCCACTACCGCCTTCATAGAAGTTATCAACTCCTTTAAAGAGGCAGTAGACCCAGAACCTGCCTTTGGCGGAATAACATATCAGAAAGCCTGGCTCTACATTCCCACAAAACAAAACCATAAAAAAGGCTTATACAGACCCCCCTGCTGCAGAAGCTCTTTATCCACAGATAAGGACTTACCTTGGGGGCAGTATTGAACCCGGATGCTGCCGCTGGCTCAACTCGGGCGGGTGCTCCATCCTCAGTCCTGTCCTCAGACTCCATAGAGGAGAATGTAAGCTGGCTGGTGAGACGCCTCTGACCGCCGCTGCACTGCTAAACTAGTCTGCCTTGTGTTTGGCCGGCTGTTTCCAAAGCAGAGTCCCCTGCATTGTACCACGCTGAGATCTTTAAGAAAACAGCATCCAGGAAGTGTGTAATGTCACTCCCCCTTCGGCGCCATCTTTCCGCTTCACCGGAAGTCCTCCGACTCCATTTTGGTACACCAAACACAGGGAAGACACAATGAAGATGCTTCTCCACACAGCTAGAGGCTGGAAATGGAAGAGTGTTGCTGCTGCTAAACCACCATGGAGGCAAGTAACCCAATACATACAGGGGGCCCTTCTTGGTCTATAAACATAGAAAAACACCCCAGACATGGCCACAACCAGTCCTGGATATCACCAACAGAAGGGGGGTCCACCATTCACAGTTACCAGACCTATATAAAAAAAAACAACAAACAGTACAATTTGCTCCTGGAGGGCCTGGAAACACAAAACAACTGAGGGTCAGAGGAGAGGGAGAGGCCTTTTAAATTGTGTCCGATTTGTGTTTCCTGTAGAGAACAGAGCCAATCATCTCTCAAGTAGCTGTTCTGGAAGATAAAGGGGGGGTGGGGAACTGATTCAGTCCATTATACATTTTAGACTGTGATGAGTCTTACCTTCCAGATACAAATGCACCTCAAAACACAGCCAAAGCTATTACACACTCTCCCTTGCAGTCCATTCAGAGCAGAGTGAGCAGTCAGTCAAAAAAGTGATCATCCGATGGGACAAATCCCATGCTTGACGGACAGTGCATGTCTCTCTGAAAGGCTTGGGAGGGTGTGTAATAGCTTAAGCTATGTCACAGGACATGCGATGCACTGGCTGTACGGATGTGTGGTCAGCATGTCATTAATTTGTACAGACTGCCCCGCGTAGTCACATACAACTCACAGGAACAGAAATATGCAGTCTCTTTATGCTGTACAGCCCTTTGCGATCATGTGACTGAAGTCTTATTTGTCTTTATTTTATATATTATAAAACACAGGTACCCGTTCCACCCTCCCCCCTGAAAGGTGCCAAACGGAGAGCAAAAGTTCCACTTTGAATGGAACTTCGCTTTGATAATGCTGTTTGTTCACTAAGGTTCTCTAACTAACCTCTGAGTGCTTCACAGAACAGCTGTATTTACATTCAGATTAAATTACTCACAGGTGGACTCCATTTACTAAATAGGTAGGCAAGTGGTTCCACTAGATTTTAGTTAGGGGTATCAGAGAGGGGTAGAATACAAATGCACACCACAATTTCCAGATAATTATTTGTAAAAAAAAATAATAATAATTGAAAACCCATTTATCATTTTCCTTCCACTTCACAATTATGTGCCACTTTGTGTTGATCAATCACATAAAATACATTTATGTTTTTGGCTATAACATGACAAAATGTGGAAGATTTCAAGGGGTATAAATACTTTTTCAATCCACTGTACAAGCGGTTCTTTTCCCCTTCATAATATGATTATGGCAGCAAAAGGGTTAATTAATGGATGGTACTCAAGTGGCTAAATCAAATGGTAAAAACCACAATCAAGTCTACCTTAATTACAAGTTGTAACAAAATTTCAAAAGCTAAAAGGGTAGTGAATACTAATTCTTCAAAGCAAATATACTCAAGTTCAACCCTATAGCATCTTCCAAATTGCTCTCACCATAACTATTGTTGTCTTTGAGTGTACTACAGTACTTTCTGCTTCCAGTCACATCGCAGCAATATTTGGGGTGATCCCCAACACACAAAGGCCCTCTCATCAAAATCAAGTGTCCTGAGATAATAGAAAATGGATACCTAAAAAGATCATGTTTTCAATCAAATAATGCAGACCCTGCTAAGCAGTGCCTAATTTAAAGTGGTAATAAACTCAAAACCAAAATATATTGCAGCTTATGAATCCTTAGATGCGATGGCTGTATTCGTTTTCACCTCATGATCTAGCCAGTAACACACCACCTGTATTAGAGTGCCCCCCCCCCCCCCACTCTGGATGAAGAAGCCCAGGGGCACAGCAGACAACAGCGTTGTTAATCTGGGGGGTCACAGTTTTGTTTGTTGATAAAGGTTTTACATGAATAAATAAGAGCGGATTAGAAGAACCCATCAGTGTTAAATGGTTTGTCTCAACACTCAATTGAGTTTGCAGGAGAGCTTTGTCTTTAGACAAAAACGGACTTACTGGCTGGATCACCAGGTGAAAAAAAATGCAATCCAATGCAGGCATAATACTAAAGAATTGTTAAACTGCAATATAGTAACGTTTGCTTTTGGGAATAATACCACTTTTATTTTTGCTTTGTTAGTCTGGCTAAACACAAAACCAGCATAAAATACACGCCTAAAGCCACATTTAGGTGTGTCAAGCATTTGGCATTCATTCATTCTACTGGCCAGAAAAATAATTTGTGTGATTGGCATCCCCGTTCCACCCCCGATACACGTGACCGGTCACATGTACTGTCTACATGAACGGCACTCGTGCAAGCCCCTAGGGCACGTGCAAAGCGGCGATCGGGGACAAGGCTTGTCACCCTGACACAGCCCAACCCCGATCGCAGTAAAGAGCCAGTGAAATTGGCTCTTTACCACGCGAATTCACAGAATGTCAACAAACCGCGGTAACGAGAGGTTACCGGGTTCTCCTCCTCGCACACTGATCGTGTGTGAGAAGGAGATTGCAGTAACATCTCGTTACCGCTTAGTGTACACCAACACACACTGATTAGCCCCCCCTAATAAAGGAGGACCTGTCACCAGCCATCAAATTACCTGCCATCACCCGTCACCAGCCCATCGGAGTACCCGAGTACCTGTCACCAGCCCATCGGAGTACCCGAGTACCTGTCACCAGCCCATCGGAGTACCCGAGTACCTGTCACCAGCCCATCGGAGTACCCGAGTACCTGTCACCAGCCCATCGAAGTACCCGAGTACCTATTTGCAGCCCATGCCTCATAGAATACACGTTGGGGTGTTTGCTTTCCAAAATGGGGTAATTTTGTGGGTAATTCCATTGTCCTGGTGCTCCAAGACCTTCAAAAGTGCGATAGGTAGGAATGAAATGAGATGTGTAATTTATGCTCCTAGAACGCCTGAAGGTACTACTTCAATGTTGGGCCTCTGTATATGGCCAGGCTGTATAAAAGTCTCACACATGTGGTATCGCCATACTCAGGAGGAGTAGCAGAATGGGTTTTGGGGTGTAATTTTTGCTATATACTTTGTGTAAAAAAACAAAAAAAAAAAAAAAAAAAAAAAAGATTTTAATTTTCTTTCCATGTTTTCTGAAGACTTATACTTTGGGGTGTTTGTTTTTCAAAATTGGGGCATTTTGTGGGTAAATCCATTGTCCTGGTGCTCCAGGGCCTTCACAAATGTAATAGGTCGTTAGGAAATTAGAGGTGTCATTTATGCTCCTAGAACCCCTGATGGTGCTCCCTGCATGTTGGACCTCTCTGTGTGGCCAGGCTGTGTAAAATTCCCACACATGTGGTATCGCCATACTCGGGAGGAGGTATTTTGGGGTGTAATCGGAAGTATGCATATGCTGTGTGTGAGAAATAACTTGTTATTATGACAATTTTGTAAAAAAAAAAACAAATCTTCTTTTTCCCAAGAATTATGGGAAAAAAATGACAACTTCAAAAAAACTCACCATGCCTCTTACTAAATACCTTGGACTGTCTATTTTTCAAAAAGGGGTCATTTGGGGGGTATTTGTACTTTCCTTACATTTCAGAGCCTCAAGAAATGAGAAAGGCCGTGCATCAGGTGTGATCAGATGTGATCAATTTTCAATGATTTGCACCATAGCTTGTAGACTCTATAACTTTCAAAGAGACTAAATAATATCCACTAATTTGGGTTATTTTTTAACAAAGGGATGTAGCAGTATAAATGTTGGCCCAAATTTATGAACAAAAATAACTTATTTGCAAAATGTTATCATAGAAACTAAAAAAAAAAAAAAGTGTTTTTTTTTTTTCCAAATTTTCACTCTTTTTTCACTTATGTCGCAAAAAAAAAAAAAAACCCAGTGGTGATTAAATACCACTAAAAGAAAGCTCTATTTGTATGAAAAAAATGATAAAAATTTTGTTTGGTCAAAGTGTTGCATGACTGAGTAATTGGCATTCAAAAAGTGAGCGCTGAAAGCTAAAAATTGGTCTGGGAAGGAAAGGTGTATAAATGCCCTGTATTGAAGTGGTTAAAAAATATTAAATGTCCAGCGCTGATCTTGGCACTTTTTTTTGTTTTCTTAGAAAATCTAAGCAAAATGCTTTCTTATACAGTAGCTGAAATACAAATTGCCACATATCTTTGCAATCATGCTTTGACACAGAACAATAGGAAATGCCGATTGACTACCAACAGGCCAACAAATACACACCACCAGTGAGTGAGGATTTCCAAAAGCATACATTTACTCATAAAGTATGCCATGTACCTGTTAGTACATACATACAAATATAGCTGTAGACTTATATTTTTTGGGTAACTTAACACAATGCAAAGAGACATCTTTGCATCTCTGCTTCCCCAAACTTTCTGTGAGGTAGTGCATACACCAGGTATTGGTAACAAAGAGCACCAGCAACTATCATTCAAGTAGATTGGAAGCAGGAGCAGGGGGTGGTTTGCCATAGTGCTGTGTGTTTGCATTGGCAGAGCCAGCTGGAAGGGTGCATGTGAGGGAGGGGGGACTCCATAGGACACTGCAAGAGAAAAGGAGCCATCTTAAAACTGGAAAAGGAGGGCAGTGATCAGGGGATAGCATTGAACTGCCTGAAAAACAATGTTTCATACAGGAAGAGAAGCAATACAAGGCTGTATTATAATTGGCACATTTGCTGGTATTTATTAAATACTATTTAATCACTGCTGAGTTTTTAATTCTTTCCTAAAAAAAAAAAAAAAAAAAAAGAAAAAAAAAAGTTTGTTAGTTTGTCATAAATTTTTTTAAATAAGTAATTTTTCTCATTCACTGATAAGGCTGCACTGAAAGGCAGCACGGACTTGCCTCACAGATAGGCACAGTTGGGGCTGCCCTGATGATCTGTAGAGGTCGTCCCTGTGAGGAGATGCCACTGATCTGCTCTCCTTGCCTCAACGTCATTTCCTTGTTTTGATTGGACATTGGCTGATCACATAGGTAAAAATCTGTGGCACCGGCTCTTTAGCAAGATCGGGGTTGCACTGTGTCCCAGTGACACGGCACAGCCGTGATCGCCACACTGCGCCCGCATACGACGACGTCCAAGAACAACGGAGCATCCCGCCCGCTGTCATTTGTCTATACGGTGGGCGGGCGGGAGGATACCACTTTAGGGGCTGTTGTAAGTGAAGCCCAGTATAACTATTAAAGTGGAACATCACTCTCTCAAAAAATTTTGACTTATTTTTAATCGTTATGCTGCTAGCAATAATAAATTGACAGGAAAATAAATTTTTTACATTTCTTCAGTTACTTTCTGGTTTCCAGGTCAAGGCATGTGTCATACATACCAGGAGTCTTCAGGAGGGAGGAGGCATTTTCTCAGCTAAACCCACACCCTGCCTGCATGCCTGAGCTAAGGATAGATGGATTCCAGGAAGTAAATGCTACATGGATCATCTGCCCTCATGATGGCCACAAATAGAAATGCTAGGGGGTGTTTTTCAGGTCAACACTTTTTAGTGTTTGCAGTCTACCCTAACAAGTTAGGTGTCATTTTTAGGGGACAACTAGGGCTTTAATTTTCTTGAAAATTTGGATACATACCTTTTTACTTCCTTGTTGATGTTTTTTTGGAATAATTAGAAGAAAAAATAAAAAATTGAAATGATAGTTTACCCTTATATTTACAGCTAAATATCATAAAAGTCTACTGATTAAAGTATTACTTTAATTAAAATATTGACTTGCATAACAAAGTAAATGCGTGCACTTTACTTTAGCAGAGCTTTATTCCCCTTTTGACACTACACTGTGTGGCACACGCAAGGGGATAAGGCAATTTGTGTAATCAGTGTGACATTAAGATCAAGTCAGGTTACCAAGGACACACAATTAGCACAATGGCAACTTTCACAGGTCGGCAATCATTCACCACTTAACGCTAAGCAACATATGGGTACGTCTCCCAACTTTAAGTGGTTATACCGGAATGAGGACTGCACCTGCAGGCATCATCCCGGTTATCATTTTTCAGCTGGCTTTCTTGTAAAAGCAATCCTAGTGGCCAATTAGCTGCTGGATTGCTTTTACAAGCAGTGGGAGCGCACATCCCCTTCCTTGTGCCGTCTTCTTGGGCTTTCCTGCCCCTCCAGGAAACCCACAAGTGCAGCTGGCAGTTCTGCTGGCTGATAATGGAGCTGACCTGGGACCGGAATGGCTCCCATCTCTATGGTCTGAGAAACAGAGTATTTTGTCACTTCTGTTTTGACAGATGTCAAGTGTTAATTCCGACATCAGATTTAGTTTTAGTCAGTCTTTGGACTAAAATGCCATTTTTGTTTTAGTAATTTTAGTCGTATTTTCGTCAACTAAAATAAAATGGGTTTAGTGAAAAATTGTAATGCATTATTTAAAGTGGATGTAAACCTGATTCATGAAATTTGAGCTGGGCACATATCGTCAGTGTTTTTTTATCTCTCTTCAAAGCACTCTGTCCCGTAGCTTTCTCCTGCTCCATTCTTCTGTTATCATCACCTATGATAAAAGCAGCCCAAGTTTTGTGTTGGGGAGGATGCTATAAATAGATTAGCAGAGCCCTGAACTATTCAGAGCTGAAAGTCTCTACCTATGAGGAGAGGGGGTGTGTGCCTTTCCTCCAATCAGCTGTCTTGACTGTATGCCCAGATTTCACTGCAGTGTTAACCAGGAAGAGAAAATCTAACAGGACGTGCACTTTCTAAACACTATATAAAGCGGAAGATATACAAGTAAAACTTATGTAGGAGGATTTGTTTCATCCCTTTGTATCATCTGAGGCTATTCACTTCATTGGGTATATGTGGCGGTTTAAATCCACTTTAACCACTTAAAGAGGAAGTTAACCCATCTAAAAAATAAATAAACCCTGCAAGGCAAAGGCATAATGCGCTAGTATGCATAGCACCATGGCAGCCTGGCCATTCAAGCAGCTGAAGATACAGAACCTGAAAGGACCAGGAGGGCTCTGTTTGCAGGTCATATAATGTGCATGTCCCAATGAGAAGACCCATTGTAGGTTGGAAGAGTGCACAGTGGGTGTGTCTGGAAATCGCTCACTTCCATCCCCAAGCTAGTGTTCTCAGGTCACCAAAGGCTCTAGGTAGGCTGTGCATCCTGCAATGTGTAATTTCTCTCTCATTGCATTACACCAAAGATGGAGGTAGAAGCACCATGCACACTAGAAAGCCTATATGACAGAGATATACCGTGCAGCCGGGAGCTGTGTGCACGCTGCATCCTCTCACCACACAAAGCTCTGTGAGGAGCAGTGATTTGGATCCTTCCTGACTAAAACACACAGCCCCGTCTGTATACAAAGATCAGCCAGTCCCCCTCCTCTGCACTCACTCACCCGCTCACACCGCCGTACTAGGCTGCTAAAATGGCGCGTCTTCCCCGGCCAAGCCGCCTCCTTCTCCCGTCTTCTTCTCCCAATCACGGAGCCTGCGTACGGGGTCGTCTACGTGAAGTATCAGGGGCCTTCCAATGAGGCTAGCCTAGAGACGAGAGAGCGGGAAGAGGGGGGGGGTGTGTTACCAACCACACACCGAGCACGGCTCATAGGACGACAGGCGGCGGCAATGGCTGCTGGGAGATGGATGAGGCAGCACAGCTCTGGGGCCCACGCTGGGCTCCGCGCACAGCTCTGGGGGCCACGCTGGGCTCCTCACACAGCTCTGGGGGCCACGCTGGGCTCCTCACACAGCTCTGGGGGCCACGCTGGGCTCCCTCACACAGCTCTGTGGGCCACGCTGAGCTCCTCACACAGCTCTGTGGGCCACGCTGGGCTCCCACACACAGCTCTGGGGGCCACGCTGGGCTCCCTCACACAGCTCTGGGCCTGGGGCCACGCTGGGCTCCCTCACACAGCTCTGGGGGCCACGCTGGGCTCCCTCACACAGCTCTGGGGGCCACGCTGGGCTCCCACACACAGCTCTGGGGGCCACGCTGGGCTCCCACACACAGCTCTGGGGGCCACGCTGGGCTCCCACACACAGCTCTGGGGGCCACGCTGGGCTCCCTCACACAGCTCTGGGGGCCACGCTGGGCTCCCTCACACAGCTCTGGGGGCCACGCTGGGCTCCCTCACACAGCTCTGGGGGCCACGCTGGGCTCCCACACACAGCTCTGGGGGCCACGCTGGGCTCCCTCACACAGCTCTGGGGGCCACGCTGGGCTCCCTCACACAGCTCTGGGGGCCACGCTGGGCTCCCTCACACAGCTCTGGGGGCCACGCTGGGCTCCCTCACACAGCTCTGGGGGCCACGCTGGGCTCCCTCACACAGCTCTGGGGGCCACGCTGGGCTCCCACACACAGCTCTGGGGGCTCCTCACACAGCTCTGGGGGCCACGCTGGGCTCTGCACACAGCTCTGGGGGCCACGCTGGGCTCCCTCACACAGCTCTGGGGGCCACGCTGGGCTCCCTCACACAGCTCTGGGGGCCACGCTGGGCTCCCTCACACAGCTCTGGGGGCCACGCTGGGCTCCTCACACAGCTCTGGGGGCCACGCTGGGCTCCCTCACACAGCCCTGGGGGCAACGCTGTTGGATGGAGAAGGAAGTCAAACACCTCCCATGTGAGGAACTTTGGGGCTCGTTTACACCTCAATCTCTGCGCTCACTTCCTCATGTGTTTACATGCATTTCTAATAGGTTTGCTGTGCTTTTTTTAGGCATTCTTTATGTTTTTTTTTGCGGAATTGCATTTTTTTTGGTTCTGGTACATTTATACAGGGACTGATGTAGTGCCATCAATTGTACACTCGCATCAGTCCCTGCTCTCAAAGAGCTTACAATCTGAAGTCTAATGCCCATTCACACATACTAGTGCCAATTTACCTACCAGCATATCTTTGGAGTGTGGGAGGAATATGTTCACATGTAAAAATGAGCAGCGTGCACTACTACTTTAACCACTTGCAGGCGACCTGAATATTGCATGCTTACAGGTTTAGAGCATGCCCACCATCACCCGCTGTGATTGTACAAAGCAGGAGCCTGTCAGCAAGTCCAGACCAATGATTCATAGCCAGGACCTGCTGATTGTGTCTAAACACAGAGCTCTATACAGAGGGAACAATCGCTCTGTTTCTCATCCCTGCAAACCAGAAATAAGAAACAGATCTTTAGTAAAAAGCAGCACACTGTACACATGTTGTTAGGCACACATTTAACTCCTTGATCACCCTAGATGTTAAAGTAGAACGATAAGCAAAACTTTTTGTTTTGGATAAAGTAAGGGAGGGTTATAACCACTGTCAGATTTTTTTTATTTTCAACATCTGTGCCCCATTTTGGAGATTTTCCTTCACTTCTTGTCCCTTCGTCATGACGTGAGCCCATTTAAACAAGGCATGCGCGCAGCCCTGTACTGTCGGTGGCAGCGTGTGACTGAGACACCGCTCGTCACCGACAGGGGTGAACAGCCACTGGGCGTGGCTGTTTACCGCAGGTGGTACCGCCCCACTTTGCACGGCGCATGATCGCGCTGCACGTCGGTGGTGGCGTGTTCCCGGGAACACTGCTTGTCACCGATGATGGTAAACAGCCATTGGCCGGCGGCTGTTTACCACGTGATCGGCTGTGATCCTTTCACAGCCGATCACTAAATGTCAACAAACCGCGGTAACGAGAGGTTACCGGGTTCTCCTCCTAACACACAGATCTGTGTGAGAAGGAGATTGCGGTAACATCTCGTTACCACCTACAGTGTACACCAATCACAGTGATTGCCCCCCCAATAAAGAGGACCTGTCACAGTTCATCTGAGTACCTGTCACAGTCCATCAGAATTCCCTGAATACCTGTCACAGTCCATCAGATTACCCGAGTACCTGTCACAGTCCATCAGAGTACCCGAGTACCTGTCGCAGTCCATCAGAATTCCCTGAATACCTGTCAGAGTCCATCAGAGTACCTGTCACAATCCATCAGAGTATCCAAGTTTTCTTCACACAAATAGAGCTTTCTTTTGGTGGTATTTAATCACTGCTGGGTTTTTTATTTTTTACAAAAAAAAGACCCCAAATTTTGGGAAAAAAAACGTATTTTTTTACTTTTTTCTGTCAGCAGATTTTGTAACTAAGTAATTTTTCACCTTCGCTGATGAGGCGGCACTGATAGACTGAACTGGTGGGCATTGATGAGGTGGCACTTATGGGCACTGATTTAGTGGCACTAATATGCCAGACTTATGGGCACTGATAGGCGGCACTGATGGGCACTAATAGGCGGTACTGATAGGCGGCACTGGTGGGCATGGATAGGCGGCATGGATAGGTGGTACAGATGGACACTGATGGGCAGCACTGATAGGCGGCACTAAATGCCAGCACTGACTGGCATGGCTAATGGGCACTGATCTGTGGCACTGGTGGGCACTGTGATTTTACACTTTATTTATATATTGTAATCAGGTCACTGATGATCAGTGCCCTGATTACTTCCCTAACTGTCCCCTGTGATGAGATGCTGCTGATCGGCTCTCCTCGCCTCACACTCTGTCAGTGTGAGGCGAGGAAAGCCAATTTCCGGCATCTCCGTGCTTACATGTGACCGGCTGTGATTGGACACAGCCAATCACATGGGCAAAGAGCCGTGGACGCCGATCGGGGACACAGATCGGGGTCGCACGTGTCCTAGCAACACAGTGTGGCCATGATCGCCGCTCTGCGCGCCCCCACGGGAGCGGCTGTTCCGTGCCGCTGTCATATGACGGTGGCCCAGAACAAGAGCTGCACCACCCCGCCATCATTTGACAGTGGGCGGGCAGCAAGCGGTTAAGCTTTGACAAAGAAACCTGGAAGCTGATTGGTTTCTATGCACAGCTACACCACTTTTTGCACTCTCCAGTTTAAGGCTGGGCTCACACTGATACTACACAACAGTCATCCTACTTTGCTCTGCGACATCGGTCCTACATCCATTCCGACTTAAATGAACAGGATACTACTTTGATCCAACTTTCTGATAGCCTGACTTGTCCTTTGATCAAAACAATCCCAGTGTGACATAAATTCCTTTTACTGCTGCTGCAATCACCATGTCAGATGTCATAAGTCAGATGTTAGGACAAGGATCCTACTTTGATCTGACTTTAATGATAGTCAATGGGCTGAAGTAGGACCAAAGTAGTGCAGGAACCTTTTTCAAAGTTGGACCAGTTAAGACAGCTCTCATAGAAAACCATTGATTTACACACGTCATGCGACATGTGCTTCCAAAGTTGAAGCCTTAGTAAATCAACCCCAATGTATCTCTCCTGCATGTGTTGATGTCACCTCAGTTTTATTTTTGGGCACAGAAAACTGCATGCATATTGCAGATTCCTGCACGTGATACCAGTGTTGTGTGAACAGGGCACCTAGAAAACAACTGTTATTTTTTTTGTGCCCTTGCAGAACACCTGACGTCTCTGCACATGGTGTGCCTAAGGCCCTTTTTTACACATGCTGTCCAATCAGGTCCGCCTATCCATTTTTCAGTCTGACCTGATCGGACGCTCAATGCACCTCTATGGAGTGACGGATATCAGCTGTGACATGTCCGCTAACATCCACCACTTTATCTGATCCAGTCCGCCTAATTCCAGACGAATGGAAACCCTATTTTCCTGCTGCCCGTCACCATATAGTGAAACAATGGAGGCTTACCAAAAAGACAGCGACCGCCCTTATTCAGGGGGGTCAAACTAGGCTTAGTTGAACAGCCTTTGTGCTGTTAGATCTCCCAGGCTCCCTCTCCAAAGATCAGTCAGCCTCCAGGCAGGCTCCTTCCAAAGATCACTTCTTGCAGTGGGCTATAACCAGGTACTCCGTTCCCCGGAATGGTTAAGGACATCCAAACTCAAGTAAAAACTTTGCTTCCTCTCTGGCTGGGAAAAGTTTTGTGAAAGCCTGCACAACTGTTGATTTGAAGTGATCTTTGGAAGGAGCCTGCCTGGAGGCTGACTGATGTTGTGGTAACTTGCCCAAAAAAAAGAAAAGAAAAAAAAAAGCATAATATTCTTTATCACTAGAAGAAAAAAGCCTTTGAAAATCTGTTTGCAATAACTCCATCAGTATCACCACCAAAGCAGAGCATTATTATCCCATTAAAAAAAAATATATTAAAATTCAGCAGCTACAAATACTGCAGCTGCTGAATTTTAATAATCGGACACTTACCTGTTCCAGGGTCCAGCGATGCAGGGGGTCGAAGCTCCGCTAGCCCTCAATCCGCTCGGCGGCGCCAGCATTGCAACTGTGGGCACCCGGCTGTGGCTTCACAGCCGGGCACCCACTGCGCATGCGCGAGCGGCGCTGCGCGCCGTTTTTGGCCGCACAGTCATCTGGGACACGTGACAGGTCCCAGATGACTGGGGAGCCTTTCCTGCGCCAAGGGGAAGTGATGTCACCAGCCTAGGCTAGGCAGAAGGCAGACTACGAGGGACCCCCTAGCAACAGGCATTTAGAGATATGTAAAAAAAAAAATTTCCAATAATTTTTTTTTTAGGATTTTTAAGACTTTTTATTTTTTTTAGGGGGAAACACCACTTTAACCACCTCAATACAGTGCATTTTCACCCCCTTCCTGCCCAAGCCATTTTTGTCCCCACAAATAGAGCTTTCTTTTGGTGGTATTTGATCACCTCTGCGGTTTTTATTTTTTGCGCTATAAACAAAAGAAGAGGGACAAGTTTAACAAAAAAACAATATTTTTTACTTTTTGCTATACTAAATATCCCCAAAAAATATATAAATTTTTTTTTTTCCTCAGTTTAGGCCGATACGTATTCTTCTACATATTTTTGGTTAAAAAAAAATGTCAATAAGCGTATATTGATTGGTTTGCACAAAAGTTATAGCGCCTACAAAATAAAGAATAGATTTATAGCATTTTTTGTATTTTTTTTTTTTAACCAGTAATGGTGGTGATCTGCAATTTTTATCGGGACTGTGATATTGCGGCGGACATATCGGACACTTTTGACACATTTTTGGGACCATTCACATTTATACAGCGATCCGTGCTATAAAAATGCATTGATTACTGTATAAATGTGACTGGCAGGGAAGGGGTTAACACTAGGGGGTGCTGAAGGGGTTAATACGTTCCCTGGGAGTGATTTTAACTCTAGGGGGAGGGGATTCACAAGGAGAGGAGACCGATCTGTGTTTCTCTGTACTGAGAACACACCATCGGTCTCCTCTCCTCTGACAGGACCGTGGATCTGTGTGTTTACATACACAGATCCACAGTCCTCCTGTGTTCCCGGGCAATCGCGGGTGCCCGGCGGACATCATGGCCGCCGGGCACACACATCGGGTGCCTAGTGACATGGCGGGCACGCGTGGGCTCCCTGGAGGGCCGGGATGGGGAGGGCATCATATGACGCCCTCCCGCCACGAGAGCTGCGCTGCCTGGCTGTCAATTGACAGCCGGCGGTCGCTAAGCAGTTAAAGAAGAAGTGAATGTGCGCTGCATTTCAAGATTTCAAAATTTGCCACGTCATGAATGTTCATTTACCATTACGAATGCTTCTGGTTCGTCCTTACTTCTGAGCATGTGCATTTGTACTTTGGACTTTTGTACACATGCTTTGAAAATCCGACAACAGATATTTGTCCGTGGAAAATCCGACAACAATTGTCCGATGGAGCGTACAAACGGTCAGATTTTCCGCCAACAGCCTGTCATTACACATTTCCCGTCACAAAATCAGATCGTGTGTACGAGACTTAACTGTCCCATGTGCTTGTGCTCTGATTACCTGTGCAGCATCACAGCAGTTAAAAATCAAACAGAGGCTAAGATGGCAGCTTCCTTGGCTGAAAATGATAGGAGGATTTAGTTCTGCTTTAAGGCCTGGTTCACACTGGTGCAACAACCACTCCGACTTTGAGAGCACAAGTAGCATGAGATGTAAAAATCAATGTTTGCCTATGGGAGCTGTATTAACTGGTCCGACTTGTGAAACGGTTCCCATACTACTTTGGTCTGACTTGGGTCCAGTTTCAGCCCATTGGATGTAATTGAAGTCACATCAGCATCTTGACTGATATGCGACTCAGAGGCAATGTTAGCAATGCAAAATGTATTTTGAAAAAAAAAAAAAAAAAAAACCCTGCATGGGCTTGTTCCCCCCAATCCATACCAGGGCCTTATCTGAGCATGTAGCCTGGCAGGAGAGGATG
Source organism: Lithobates sylvaticus (assembly GCA_028564925.1). Taxonomy (NCBI): domain Eukaryota; kingdom Metazoa; phylum Chordata; class Amphibia; order Anura; family Ranidae; genus Lithobates; species Lithobates sylvaticus. The sequence goes on along the minus strand of CM053027.1, from coordinate 292,714,377 downwards.
AGCAAGCGCCCCCCTCCCTCTACATTGTACCCCTATTCATACACCAACAAAAAAAAAAATAGTATAGTCTAATAAAAACAGACAGTTGACAAGTCCTTTATTAAAAATTACTAATGCCCCCGGTGGTAGCTCCAATGTCAATCAATGTCTTCATCCACCGCTCCTCCTCCTCCTCCAATGCTCCACCACCCCAGACATGATGGGTACGTGGTTCAACAATATAAAGAAAGGAGGCTTGTTTGGGTACTTGAATGGGTGTCGTGCTTCAACTGTTCAACCCCTGAACATGTATAACGAAAACATCTCAAACAGGCAGAGATAAAGAAAAGTGAGGCTTCTTAAACAGCGGTGTAAATCAAAGTAAAGTCAAAAACTGTATCTAAAAAAAAAAAAAAAAACAACACATGTGTTGATTTATTGTAGAACTTATTCCATTACATGTACAGATAAAAGTTAATCTGCAAAATACCAGGTGGTAGACTAGATATAAAATTACCCGCTGGTTCAATTAGACCACGCTGGGTAACCATGGACAATGGGGGGACATAACATAAATAACACAAAATCGTCCAGACGCCAGAGGAAATTTGTGGTGGTCTTGCCATATTGGCACTAGAAAAAATAAATATTTTTCTCTAGTAGTTCATTTGGGTACAGCTGCCCCCTCAAGTGGGTTTGGACGCAGCCCCATCTAGTGGATGTAGCCCTACATGTACAGGACAAACTCAGGGTTTGAAAAAGCATGGAATGGGAAGGTAACTATTCAGGGAAACCTTAACTGCGGCATAAGCCCAACAATGTAAAAAGAGCAACCATGTGTGAAAGGAGCCGTGTGCCCCAATTACATGCTGAAGGACAGGATTGTACTGTTTTGGGGGACACAGAACTCCATTCTTCAATGTCTGGGACATTCAAGGTGAGAACCAACCAAGATACAGCACATCAGGCGTGCAGAACAGTGGCTTAGTGGTTATAAAATTTGTCCTTGCAGCATCAAGGTCATTGGTTCAGTTACCAGCCACAACACAACCTGCACGAAAATGATATGTGCAAGATAAGGGTGTATAGCGCTAACAGCACCTATGGACAATAGTAAGGCCGAAACAGACTGTTGCCTGCAGGACAGCCATTTGTAAAAGGACATGGCCAGTGTGGAAAAGCAGGCTATTGTTTTTAAACTTTACTGACCCCATCAGTTAATTCCTTATCATTTGGGACCTCCAAAAAAGGAAGACCGTGTCCCAAGACATTAGGGTGGTATTCTTACATCTGCTAAAACAACTGACAGGGTTGCCACTTAAATTGCATCTCGACACTATGCAATGATGCATTTGCTGCTACCTATGTGAGTTTGCATTACAAGTGCCTAGTACACTTTCCCCTCTTCCTAACCCCCCCCCCCCCACTCAACGCAGCAGGCTGAATGAAAATAAACTGTGTGGTGTGAACAGGGCACATAAAGTACAATTGTTTTTTGTGCCCATGCAGAGAATTTCTGCACAGAATGGGACAGGGCACATAGAAAACCATTGTTTTCTTTGTGTCCTTGCAGAGATCCAAGTTAGAAATGTTCACACCATGTGCAGAAATGTGCATAAGCCCAACATATTCCATGCAGATCAAATCTTTGCACCCCCCCCCCCCCATCAGTTTTTATGCACATATGGTGTGAACAAAGCCTTAGGTCAAACAAGACTGGATTAGTTCAATTACTTTAAGACCCCCTTCACACTGGGGCTGTGGCCGCATTAGCGCTAAAGCACCGCTCGCTATAGCAGCGCTTTTAACCTCAAAGAAGGGGTTAAAAACCTCCCGTGTTGTGGCACTTCTGAAGCGCTGTCCATTCATTCTAATGAGCAGGGGGGGGGGGTGCTAAATACAGCGCTCCCAAACAGCCCCAAAAGATTCTGCTTGCAAACGCACCTCCCCAGTGTGAAAAGTCACACTTGAATGAATGGGAGGCAGTTTTCAGGCGCTTAGAAGAGGTTATTTCCAGCGCTAAAGCGCCTGAAAACCACCCCAGTGTGAAAGGGTCTAAAACACAAATAAGAAAAAAAAAAAAAAAAGTGTCAGATGAGTGCCTCATATTTAAAATTGTGTACCAATTGAAAGATCATTTAGTGTTAGGATATTTGGATTGCAAAAAATATATATATATAAATATATATATATACATATATACACACACACACACACACACAATGTATGTATGTATGTATGTATGTATGTATGTATGTATGTATGTGTGTGTGTGTGTGTGTGTGTGTGTGTGTGTGTGTGTGCGCGCACACACACACTTATTAAAAACACCCCCCCCCCCCCCCCAAACCATTTGTTTCTAGAATTCTTACCATGCAATACTCCAAAACAGAAACATTACAGTATTAGTACTTAACTGGCTGACATTCATTATTTTATTGATATATTTAAGGATATCACAACGCCATGTCACAGAAGAAAAATAAGCTTTTAATGGTATGTTCTCCCAAAAGACAGCAAGCAACACCTAAGCAGATCAGTGAAACTAATCATCATCTTTCAGTTTCTTAATTTTGCCCTGATGCCGTTTAATTTCATTTTGCAGACGTTCAATTTCCTCCTTATGATGATGGATTTCCTCTTCATGGTGCTTCCTTAGAGAAGCTAGCTGCTCCGCCTCTTTTTTCCTGTAGGATATAGAAGAGGAGATCATAGAATTAGTTACATATTCTCTATAGACATGATAAAAGTGAATCGATACACAAGTGTGACATATGAAATGCAGCATCAACTAGAGTTTACCATTGCTAAAAAGGCCCTTTCACACTGAATGCAGTTGGATGCATTTTGAACTGCACTCCAAGAGCATGCTGCATTTTTCTGCACAGCAAATGCAGGGAATGTGCTTCAAATGTACCACGCCCCTTTAAACCAAGCCAAATAAAACTGCACTACAAATTAGGGGTGCAATGGACCAAAAAAAAAAAAAAAAAAAATCAGTTCGGATCAGAGTCACAGATCGGATCATTTTTCAGATTAGCAAATAATAATCCACAATCTCCTCACTGTAATAGACATCTCCCCCACTCACTGTAATATTCACAGACATCTCCCGCACTGTATATCCCCGGATCGTGTGGTTTTGATAAGTGAACAAAATTAGATTTCCGACTTAAGGCCCTATGCACATCGGACATTTAGACCTGATGCACGAGGCTCCAGTGTGGGCCGAAGGCACAGGGGCACCACGCAGATCCACTGGCAGCATGTTAAACCTCTATGAAAGTCTGAAAGTTGCTGCAACTAGACCTTGCACCCAGTGCTGCTGATTAGGGCAGTATTATGTGGCCGTATGGAGGGCTCCGCGGATCCGAATAGGTTGATCCGTTCGGATCATGGATCAGTGACAATCCGCTGCACCACTAATTGCCGAGTATGGCTGGGTACAGCCGAGCAGGGCATCACCAAGTATTGCAGAGTATGGCTGGGTATTAGGACTAAAAAAAAAAAAAATATTAGAATCGAGAAGAGGTCAAAGCAAATTCAAATTTTCAGCAAAAGCGTTCCCCCCCCCCCCCCCCCCCCCTCACCTAAAAAACTCCCGCCGGCAGCTCCTCAGGACCGGCGCAGTGTCCATCAAAAAAAAAGAAAAAGAAAAAAAAAGAAAAAGAAATCACCCAGCTATACTGGGTATCACTGAGTATGGCAGGGTATGGATCCATGTATGTGACTGCAATTGTCACAGAGCAGCGCTGTGGGAACTACAGATCCAGCCCACAGCTCTGCTGCCATCCGATCTCTCTCCTCCACTGTACAGATCAGTACAGAGTGGAGAGAGGAACCGGCCTCACGACATGACGCCGGTTTGTTTACAAGTAATCGCTCCGTCATTTGACAGAGCGATCACGTGGTAAACGGCTGCGATCAGCGATACTCCGCCGGGTGTACCAAGATGGCCGCCGCTACGGAGCGCTCTGCGGATTGCGTGGTTGCCAATCCGAACAGGTTGACCCGTTCGGATCAGGGATCGGTGATCTGTTGCACCACTACTACAAATGCAGTGCTAAGCGAAGTGCAAAATGCATTCAAACGCGCTTCAAATGCATTTAAACATGCAGTCCTGGACTCGATTGATTTACCCCGGCTCCAGGAAACAGACAAAAGCCTTCTTAATGCCCCCCTCACGTTAATGGAACTTCAAAACGCACTAGCAACATTCCCAAACTCAAAAGCCCCAGGTAATGATGGTCTACCAATAGAACTATATAAAAACCTTGGTGACATACTCCTACCGGAGTTGCTCCATACACTTATAGAAGCAATAGGCGAAGGCTCCCTCCCCCAATCTATGTATGAGGCGGTGGTAGTGGTTATATTGAAACCAGGGAAAGACCCGGATAAACCAGAATCATATAGACCCATCTCATTATTAAACACCGACCTAAAACTTCTTACTAAAACTATAGCCATGAGACTCTCTACAGTAGTAACTAAATTAGTCCACCCAGACCAATCAGGGTTTATACCCAATAGATCTACAGCAAATAACTTACGCCGACTATATCTTAATATGCAAATCCCCACCGACAACCAAGGTCACAGAGCTATCCTCTCACTAGATGCCGCTAAGGCGTTTGATAGCGTCGAGTGGACATACCTATGGAAGGTACTAGAAAGGTTTAATCTGGGAGAATCTATTATCTCCTGGATTAAACTACTATATAAAGAGCCAAAAGCATGTATTCGTATAAACAACACCCTATCTACCTACTTTGACTTATCCAGAGGGACCAGACAAGGCTGCCCCCTGTCCCCCCTCCTTTTTGCGCTGGCCATTGAACCCCTCGCAGCTGCAATACGGGGGAACACAGATATAGTGGGATTTAAGAGAGGGGACACTGAGGAAAAGATTGCACTATATGCTGATGATGCACTACTGTTTCTGGGCGATACCTCTAACTCCCTGACCAGACTGATGGAACTAATAGGGATCTTTGGATCCTTCTCGGGGTTTACCATAAATTGGGATAAGTCGACGATCCTACCTCTGGACCCATTGACAGATCCCCTTCCACAGACTGCCACCCTAATTAAAATAGTTGAGAAATTTAAGTACCTGGGAATAATTATACACCCTGACTTTACCCAATATATAAAACTAAATATAGACCCCATCCTCAAAAACTTCCAAAACAAAACTGCCAGTTGGGTTAAACTTCCATTGTCAGTGGTTGGCCGTTGTAATTTGATAAAAATGATTTGGAACCCACAAATTCTGTACGCGCTCCACAATGCCCCCTTATGGATACCTATTCATGTGTTCAAGAAATGCAACACTCTGTACCGTGCTTTAATCTGGAGGAAACAGGTCCCGAGAATTAAATTGGAAACCTTACAGGAGGCAAAGGACTCGGGAGGACTAGCGGTTCCGAACCCATTTTTCTACTTTATAGCTGCTCAGTTACAGCAATTAACGGGCTGGCTCCAGCCCGAGTCCTCTGACCCAATTAGAAATATTATCAGCACACAGTTGTCCGGGGGTGGTCTTGTGGAGTGCATAGAGGCAGGTGAACTCGGACAACTAACTCAATACCCAACCCTTATCCTTATAGATAAGACATGGAGTAAGGCCAAACAACATATGCAGTACACGGGATACACTAACTGGTCACGTATATGGAATAATTATAACTATGTAGAGCTACAAAAATTAACAAATTTCTCCAACTGGTCAAGGTATGGACTGAATTATATTCCCCAACTGTACTGTGGAGGTATACTTCGAGACTTCCAATCAATACATGAGGAATTTAATATACCAAACACGTCATTTTTTCAATACCTTCAACTCAGACACGCTATAGCAGCACAAGCCACATTATCACACTGGGTACTGACGAGACCCACGATACTTACGCAACTCATCACGTCTTCTTCACGCAAGGGACAGATCTCCATTTACAATGCACTGATTGGACATGTATCTAAAGCAATGTCATTACCCTGCAGGAGCGGGTGGGAAGTGGATGTGGGTCAAATTACAGGTGAAGAATGGAATACCATACTTGACAACGTGTTGAAAGTGTCTCTGTCTGCCCCACAAAAGCTTACCCAATTGTTTATTATCCACCGCACATATCGCACACCCGAAAAATTGCATAAATGGCATAGGCGAGATGACCCCCTCTGTCCCCGATGCTCAGTTAACAATGGAACATTAATACATATGCTATGGAGATGCCCAAAATTACAAAGATATTGGGCAGCAGTGATGAACACCATTAATAACATATGGAATCTCAAACTTAGTACTGAACCTAAACTTTGTTTACTAGGCCTGTTAGACGAAGAAGATTACACTCCCTTTACACACGCAGCAATTCTTAGAGCATTATTCTTAGCCAGAAAACTCATTGCCAGAAAATGGATATCCACAACCCCTCCTACACACAAGGAATGGTTACAATCTGTAAATGACTCTCTTATCAGAGAACAGCTCACATATAAGCATAGAGGAAGCCCCCATAAATTCGAACGCATATGGGACCCATGGTTGGACACACCGGGACTAGCACCACTTAGCTTGGTTCACAACAGAATCCTGGGTGGGAGGAACACCTCAAATAATACATAAAGGTAATTTCTGTGTCACACCCTCGAACATGTCATTATGCACAAAATGAAAAGGAGACGAAACAGAAGTAAGAACTCAAAACAAAACTCACGATCCACTTCCCAATCGCTTTATTATTTTTGAGAGACATTAAAATATTAAAACATAAAAGCACTTTAGGCCTGCGGAGGTCTTTTACAAAATAGGTTGTATATAGTTTTCTTCTCTCTCCCTCTTTTTCTTTTCCTCGTGTTGCGCATAGGTAATGCTCCTCTCCTATTGGGTCAGGAGGGGAAGTCCGACCTCACCACTTCCCGGCCCCTTGTTGGACGGGGGAGGCGGGGAAGGCGTATAACTAACATTACACACGTGTGCATAAATACAAAGACCAAATAGGATATGCTCTAGGACATTAAGGACATGATACCTGATAGACAATGCTATATCCTGGATAGACTGATAGCATCTACAGTAATGCGCATGACTAAGCTAAATGTCCACACTATTTGATTTTGAATGTATAGTCAACCACAAGTGCCTTAGACTGAAACACATCTCGGAAACATTAGAAACGTAAAGTGGTCAACAGTTGTTTTCACATGTTTGTATACCTTACATATTGTGTAACTATGTGCACAGGAATGTCTGTGTTTTTCTGTTTTGTTGTATGTTCTTAAAACTTAATAAAAACTATTTGATTTAAAAAAAAACATGCAGTCAAAAATGCGCAGTTATGTGCTGTTTCTGGTGTAAATGGGCCCTTAATCTCTCAGCAATGTGATCTCCAGGCATTTCCAAACAAATTAGAAAATAAAAAAAAACACCTTACGCCTGTCCACACATCTGTCTTCTCAAATGGCTGTCAGATTTAGGCTACATGCACGTGGGCAAAATTTGCCAGTGCAGCATAAAAACACTGCGCATTTCGGGTGTGCTGGATGTCCTAGAGCTGTGTACAGTTGCCCACAGACATGAAAGGGTGTAGGCGGCTGTACACAGCCATTTGCTTTATGTAGTGTGCGCACACACAAAGTGTGTTCAGTGCATTACTTTACGCAAATGACCATGCATAGATGTACACAGCCACCTTCTCCCATTCATGTCTATGCGTGGCTGTACACAGCTGTAGGACATCTGGTATAGCAGAAATACAATGTTTACACTGCAACAGCAAATGTACCCGTGTTCATGTAGCCTTATGCCGCGTACACACGAAGGGACAATCCCGCGGGATTATCCTCTGGACTGAAGTCCAGCGGATAATCCCCTCGTGTGTGGGCACGGCGGACTTTTTGGCGCCAAAGTACGGCGGACTAAAGTTTGAAGTTTTGTTTTCAAATTATCCGCTGGACTTGGCAGTCCAGCGGATAATCCCGCCGTTAGTGGGCAAGTCCGCGGGACTTTTGAAATGAACGGACTTGCCGCTCATCGGCAAGTCCGTTCATTTAGCACGTGACTTCAGGTTACGTAGCTAGCGTAGGCAGTAAATGCCGCCGCGCTAGCTCCGTGACCTGGCATGGATTTAAAGGGACTCCCCCCACGCCGAAAAAACGGCGTGGGGGTTCCCCCCAAATCCATGTCAGACCCTCATCCGAGCACGCAGCCTGGCAGGCCAGGAAAGGGGTGGGGACGAACGAGCGCCCCCCCCCCCCTCCTGAGCCGTACCAGGCCGCGTGCCCTCAACATGGGGGGTGCCCTGGGGAAAGGGGGGCCGTGCGGCCACCCCAAAAGCACCTTGTCCCCATGTTGATGAGGACAAGGGCCTCTTCCCGACAACCCTGGCCGTTGGTTGTCGGGGTCTGCGGGCGGGGGGCTTATCGGAATCTGGGAGCCCCCTTTAATAAGGGGCCCCCCAGATACCGGCCCCCCACCCTATGTGAATGAGTATGGGGTACGATGTACCCCTACCCATTCACCTAAGGTGTAAAATGTAAAGTAAAAAAAAACACCCACACTTTTGAAAAAATTGTTTATTGCACTGCTCCAGGGGTCTTCTTCCGTCTTGGGGTCTTCTCGCCGGACTCCCCCCGCCATTTACCAAGCTCTTTTACCGAGCGGGGGAAGTCCGGCTACCTTCTTCGTCGTCGCCGTCTGGGGGTCTCGATCCGCCTTCGGGGGTCTTCCGGGGTCTCTTCTGTTCTTGCGGCGGTCGTCGTCTTCCGCGCCGCCTTCTCCTTGTTCTTCTTCTTCTTCCGATGTTGACCCGACGCTCTCTCTGCCCGGAATGCCTGTGCCGCTCTGCGCTCGGACTTATATAGGGACATGGGGGACAGGGTCACATGTTCATGTCACATGGTGACCCCGCCCCCTTGCGATGTCACAGTCCCAGCATCCTCCGGGACTGTGACAACACAAGGGGGCGGGGTCACCATGTGACATGTGCATGTGACCCTGTCCCCCATGTCCCTATATAAGTCCGAGCGCAGAGCGGCACAGGCATTCCGGGCAGAGAGAGCGTCGGGTCAACATCGGAAGAAGAAGAAGGACAAGAAGAAGGCGCCGGCGGCGCGGAAGACGACGACCGCCGCAAGAACAGAAGAGACCCCCGAAGGCGGATCGAGACCCCCAGACGACGGCGGCGACGACGAAGAAGGTAGCCGGACTCCTCCCCTCGTGAAAGAGCTAGGTAAAAGAGCAGAAGAGAGCGGAGGAGTCCGGCGAGAAGACCCCCAAGACGGAAGAAGACCCCCGGAGCAGTGCAATAAAATATTTTTTCAAAAGTGTGTGTTTTTGTACTTTACATTTTACACCTTAGGTGAATGGGTAGGGGTAAATCGTACCCCATACTCATTCACATAGGGTGGGGGGCCGGTATCTGGGGGCCCCCTTATTAAAGGGGGCTCCCAGATTCCGATAAGCCCCCGCCCGCAGACCCCGACAACCAACGGCCAGGGTTGTCGGGAAGAGGCCCTTGTCCTCATCAACATGGGGACAAGGTGCTTTGGGGTGGGGGGGCCGCACGGCCCCCCTTTCCCCAGGGCACCCCCCATGTTGAGGGCACGCGGCCTGGTACGGCTCAGGAGGGGGGGGGGCGCTCGTTCGTCCCCACCCCTTTCCTGGCCTGCCAGGCTGCGCGCTCGGATGAGGGTCTGACATGGATTTGGGGGGAACCCCCACGCCGTTTTTTCGGCGTGGGGATTCCCTTTAAATCCATGCCAGCTTGCGGAGCTAGCGCGGCGGCATTTACTGCCTACGCTAGCTACGTAACCTGAAGTTACGTTAGAAATGAACGGACTGCTCCGTGTGTGGGCAAGTCCGTTCATTTTCAAAAGTCCCGCGGACTTTTGGCCGGCGGATTATCCGCTGGAGAAGTCCGTGCGTGTGTGGGCAAGTCCACACGCTCGGAAAGTCCAGCGGACCCAGCTGGAAAGTCCCGCGGGATTGTCCGCTGGACTAGGTCCGCCGGCAAAAGTCCGCACGTGTGTACGCGGCATTAGGCTGACCATTCATGTTAAAGTCCGATTGTATACTCTCCATTAGCTCTGCAAACTATGTAGTGAACAACAATTTTAATCTTTTAGCAAAATGGGCAATTGTTCAGCAGTACCTCATTCACATTTGACAATTCTAAAAAGGAGATTGTAAAAAAAAAAAAAAAAAAAAAGTGTACAGTCAAATTTAGTCAGGCCCTCTACCCTTTCATACCATTAAAATTTATGGGGGGGGGGGGGGGGTAAGAAATAGGATCTTTTGTACTCACCGTAAAATCCTTTTCTCTGTAATTCACCGACTGACACAGCTTCTCTCTTTAGACCATTGGGTTGTTATGCCACTGTTGCCTGATGCGGTTATGTGAAATTTCCATTAATATCTGGGAAATATTAGGAATATATCTCTTTTTGCTTGCAGCTGAAAGGTGGGCAAAGGCCCTCCTCCCAGCTTTTGTGAACTGTAGACATTGCGGCGCCGAGACTTGAAGGACAATGGGGAGCCAATTAACATTGGTTGTCACCTATTGACTATAAATGACCCCATGCCGGGATAGGTAACGAAGTGAGACCATTCAGGTATATTTTACATCACTGGTGGGAGTTTCGCCTGGAAGGGGGCTGGCTTAGACTCTAAGCCAGCCAATGAGGAATCAGGCGGGGTTTTGGTTACTCTGAGGAAAGGAGAGGAAGCTCGGCCCTTTTCCGGGGGAACCAGCCCGCAGGTAGGATGGCAGGTAGCAGGGGAAGGTATGCTCTGCTACTTGTAACTAAACATGTTTGTAGATCAAGGTCTGAAGGGATATAATCTATCTATCTATCTATCTATCTATCTATCTATCTATCTATCTATCTATCTATCTATCTATCTATCTATCTATATTTTATTTCAACCTAGCATTTTCTGCCTTGATGTGCTAGGGATTTGTGTATTAGCGTGACTTTTAACTACTTATAATAAATGTTATTGTATTCAAAGCCTTTCCTCCTGATCTGTAGAACTCACATTTAACCCATATCATATTTTGTGATTAATAAATCAGAAATAGAGATTTTAGAGGTTACACCACCTTCAGGAGAAGACTAGGCATTACATGTGATAATAAAACTAGAACTTTCTGGATCCGCCCAAGGGGCGGTCCCTTAGGCAACAACCCCTCAGCGTGCTACTGCAGCCTCAGTACGTCAACAAGCAGTATAGCGTAAAGAAAAATAGGAGGGGTGGGTGCTGTGTCAGTCGGTGAATACAAAAATGACAAAAATCCTATTTTCTCTTATATTCACCTTATATTCACTGTGTCTGCCCCACCGCAGACACAGTAGCCTGAACACCCCCTGATGCAACGCCCATTCTCCTGGGTCCAGCATCTGAGGACTTAGATAGCCCGCCTGCCAGTTCTCCACACCCGGGATGTAAATGGCCGACAGGGCCAGTACATGTTGCTCTGCACACAGAAGTATGTGAGCGACCTCCTGTGCAGCGGCCGAGCTTCTTGTTCCTCCTTGGTGATCGACGTATGCCACAGCAGTGGCGTTGTCTGACTGGATCCTGATCGGATGCCCTTGCAGTCTCATTGACCATGTGGAGAGGCATAGCCTGATCGCTCTCAGTTCGAGCCGATTGATCGGCAACTTGACTGAACTCCAGAGTTGACTGAACTCCAATTACTCCACCACAGCCGAATAGGCTGGCGTCCGTTGTGATCACCATCCATTTCAGATGTAGGAAAAATTTCCCGGACTGAAGCACCGGGGAGCTCAGCCACATAAGGGAATCCCTGACTAACTGGCTCACCTGGATCTGTCGATCCAGGGATAATGGAGATTTGACCCACTTTGCCAAGATCTCCTTCTGCAGGACTCTGGTTCGGAACTGGGCATATGGTACTGCCTTGAAGGAGGCCACCATGAGACCCAGGACTCGCATTCAGAAGCGCAGCGACGACCACTTGTGGTTCAGCAGCAGTTTTACTGTGGCTCTGAGAGTCTGCAGCTTGACCGAAGGGAGAAACACTCCCACTTCCCTGGAGTCCAGCAGCCAGCCTAGGTACTCCAAACGCTGAGTCGGCACCATCACCGACCTTTTTTAGGTTCAACAGTCACCAAAATCCTTGCAGGGTCTGCACGGTGATCGCCACATCCTCTTCCAACTCTGAGGCGGAAGAAGCTCTCAGGAGGAGATAGTCTAGGTAACCCACGATCGCGATCCCACGTTGCCGTAGCAACGCCAACACAGGAGCCAATACCTGGTAAAGACTCGGGGGCTGATACCAAACCAAAAGGGAGAGCCACAAACTGGTAGTGGGCTTCCCCAACTGCAACCGCAGAAACGTGCAGGTACGCATCCTGGATGTCTAAGGGTGCCAGGGAGTCCCCTTGATGGAGTGCAGCGACTACTGATTGAACTGATTCTATTCTGAACCTCTGCACTTTCACTAAGTGATTGAGGGCTTTTAGATCCAAGATTGGATGTACCCCTTCCTTCTTGGGAACTACAAACAGGTTTGAGTAGAACCCCTGGAAACGTTCCGATTCCAGAACAGGTACAATCACCCCACGATTCAGCAGGTCCCTTACTGGCCCCAAGAGGGCCTCCCGGCGAGCCGGGAGTACGGGTATACTGGAGGGGAAGAATCTGTTTTGCGGCCAAGAGAGGAACTCTATCTTGTAGCCGTAGGCAATCAGATCGCAGACCCTCTGGTCGGACAGTCGAGAGGACCACCGGGCTGCAACTCCCGAAGGCGACCCCCTACCCGAGACATGGGTGGGAGAAAACCGTCATGCGGTAACACTTTTGTTTGCAGGCTTGTTAGGCTCTCGGTTCCAGGGACATGTCTGTCCTTCCGTGGTCGTCCTGTAGGGCTGGGGACGCTTGGCCGAAGCTCCGGGGAGACGAAAAAGCCGTTTGTGAGTGGAAAAAGAGGGCCCCTGCCTACGGCATGGCTTCTTAGCCTTCCTGGCCTGTGGGAGTAGAGTACTCTTACCACTTGTGGCATTCTTAATAATGTCATCCAAAGAGGCTCCAAAGAGCCGGTCGCCAAGGAAGGGAAGATCAGTCAGGGCTTTTTTGGATGCCTGGTCAGCAGACCAGCATGTTAGCCAAATCGGGCACCTCAGCACCACTGCTGACACTGAAGCCCTGGATAACAGGGGGAGAGTATCCAGGGCCGCATCACAAATGTACTTAAGGCCTTGCACTAGTTGGTCTGCCAATTCCACGCAGACAGGAGAAGCCTGTTCTCCCAATTTGCAGTGCAACAGTTTTGCCCACTCAGTTAGTGTCAGCGACACAAGTGTGGATGCCAGTACTGGTCGCACGGCTGACCCCACCACCGTAACAAGGAACGAGCCACTGCCTCGGCCTTCCTGTCAATGGGATCCTTAAATACAGGAGTCCCCTCTACCGGGATCGTGGTTACTTTGTTTAACCTGGATACTGGGGGGTCCACGACCGGAGGAGCCGACCACTTTTTGAGAAGGCTCTCCTCAAAAGGGTAACACACCGCCATGTATTTGGGGACCGAAAAGGTCCGTTGCGGTCGACCCCATTCCTTGTAAATGAACTTGTCAAAATAAGTCAGATACGGGAACACCTTAGGTGAACGGGCTGCTGGCTTACGGGACCCAAAAGGTACTGCTACCTCAGCAGAGGAATCTGCTGGCTCCTGAAGCTTCAGGGTATCACGCACAGCTGTGATAAGAGCTCCAACAAGCGCTTTGTCGCGCACGGACCCGGACGGGGACTCATCCTCACTGTCCGAACAGTCCTGGTCAGCGTCATCTGACATGACAGAGCAGGGGTCACCAGCCTCAGCGGGTCCCAAGTCTGCGTCAGAACTCTCCCCAGAGGACGGGGGGGGGGCATGGGCCGCTTTTTAGCACCTTTGCGCCCACGCACAGCCTCCCTCTTGGCAACGAACGAATTGAGGACTGCCGACAAGGTGTCCAAGGGTACTGCGCAGTCCGCAGGCTACCCGGTTGCAATTGCCTGGATTTCGGGGGAAGAAACCAGTTTCTGAAGTCATGCTGACCCTACCCTGTCTGTCACCCAAAGGGGACTTAGGACAGTCAATTCAGGTGCCTGTACTACTGCAAGACTGAAGAGAAGGCTGAAGTTCAGCTCTAATGTGAAGGAAAAAAAAAAAAAAAAAAAAAAAAAAAAAGGTCTTCAATCCAAAAAGGTACACGATAAACCAACATACCTGAAATATCTCTCCTCCTCAGCAGCCTGGCGTTTGCCAAAAGCTCCTCCGGCATCTCTAATAGATCCTCCGCCTCCACCGCCTTTACCAGCACCTTTTCCCAGTTCTCCCAACTGTGAAGGACAAAAAAAATAAAAAATGTAAAGTACTGCATACAAATCTGAGCCTACATTTCTACCACAAGTTCTGAATTTAAGCCCTGGTTCACATTGGTGCGATTTGACATATCAATTAGGTGGCAATGGCACTGTCCATGGTGCAGTGCTGCAGTGATTTCAAAAAGTAGTTTCTGTACCATTTTGCGATTTCGGGGTGCGATTTCCATTTACATCTGTGCAGAAGCCCGCACAGATGTCTGAAATCACAGCGGAAATCTGGACTGACATGCAGGAGTGAAATCGTGCGAGTTCAGATTAACTGTGTAGTCACTGTGCCGAAGGTTCACTCAGCAGCAATCAAAGCGACATTCATTCATTCGACATTGCAGCGATTTGGCATGTCAAATTGGTGGCTATTGCACTGTCCGAATTGGTGCAACGCCGCACAGACAATAGATATCTGTGCAGAAACTCGCACAGATGTCTCTGAAATCGCCCCGAAGTTGGGACTGACATGTTGAAATTAAATCGTGCAAGTTCAGCTGCACTCGCACAATTTTATTTCCGCTGTCAGTGTGAACCTGGGCGAAAAGGCACTCCCCGATGTAGCCATACAAATGTGGTGAAGAAGGTCCCCCGCCAATTTGTCAATTAACATTTGTCGTTTGCATATCAACAGGCACTTATTCATTCCCCCAAAATAGTACCCGGATTTCCGATGACTAATATGCATGCACTATTCAGGTCTATTTTTAGCATAAAAGCTGAAGATCAATAACAGATTTTCATACTGTACAGAGTTCCATCTTTATAGCAGTGCACTTTGAATAATTTAACTCCCACGCCCTGCAGCTCCCAGCAAATGCATAGGACAGTCTTTGGGTTAAACTTATTTTGGTGGGCTTTTTATAGCATTTGTCTTTTTCGAGCTACAAAATTGCTTTAAAGGGCCCATTCACACTAGAATGCAGTGCAGTAAAGCCACGTTCCCAATCGCACTGCCCTTGCATTCTGCTGTGGGGGGTCAGCAGATTGTGTTGGGACCCCCCCCAAACACATCTCATATTGCAGAGTGTTTGCCCCCCCCCCCCCCACCATGCAATGTGAATTTCAAAAAGTAGCGCATGCACTACTTTTGGTGCGGTGCGATTTCAGCCCATTCAAAATGAATAAGACTGAAGTCGCACTGCACAGAACTGCATGTAAATCACACAGGAAGTTCCTAGTGTGAATGGGTCCTAAGGGTTTGTTCACACATGCAGTAACCTCTGAAGAGCAATCTGCACTCGCTTTTCAGGGGAATTTGACAGGAGGTGAGGAAGAGATATTAGATTCCCTATTGCCCGACGACACTGCAATCACATGCAGTGCGGGCACCAGCATCTTCACTATGGGAAACTGGCCCTGCCAGTTTCATACTGTGCATGAGTGAGTTCGGTTCGGTGAGTGCGGTTCCAGGAAAACTCAGATCGCTACTGTGAACTTACCCAGAAATAGGAGTGAACATCTGTCAAAACTACGTACCCGCTCGCCCCAAATAAGGCAGTGGAGGGTGCGAGCAAGTAGAGCTTCCCATTTTGGGTGGAGTTCCGCTTTAAGCTGCAATAGGTAGCAGATGGGGGTGTTTACATGCTGCAGTCACAATGATTTGTGTCTGTGGCAAAATCTACCAAACCTGTAGAGATCAGCTGGCAAGCCAGCCGAACACAACAAATTTAGAAGGGCAAACATCCCACAACTACATGCAACGCATGCTACAATTGTTAGCAAAAACTGGAGAAAAAAAAAAAAAAAAAAAAAGGGGGGGGGAGGAGGGGTATAACATCACCTCACTGGTGGTTAACTGCCTCTGAAGTGTGCCCTAAAGGCAAATCGGGCTTCAGAAGAGAGGTAGATTTAGGTCAGTGTTCCTCCAGGAGGTTGCTAGGGGTTCCATGCGCAATGACATATCCGCCTTTCAGAAAAGTTCCCACTGACATCTCTGATCTTTTAGTGATCTGTAAGGCTGAGTTCGCACTGCAGCATGGAGCGGCTCACAGCAGGGGTCACAATCTCCTACCATGCAAATTGGATGTGGGGAAACCTGCCCAGTGACTACAAAAAGTAAGGATTATTCTTCCTAGTGACCATCATACTAATGTATCATGAGCTGTAGATATATAGTTAATTTTTTTTTAGCAGGGGGTCCTCAAGACAAAAAATAAAATAAAAATTATTTATATATAATTATTATTTTTTTTAGGAGAGAGACAGAGCGAGAGAGAGAGAGACAGAGAGACAGAGAGAGAGAGAGAGACAGAGATATAGACACACACACACACACACACACACACACACACACACACACACAGAGAGAGAGAGACAATATAATATCTCTCTGTTTATATTTTTTTTTGTCTTGAGGACCCCCTGCTAAACAAAAAAAATAAGCTATATATCTACAGCTCATGATACATTAGTATGATGGTCACTAGGATCTCTCTCATAGCAGAGGGAACAGAGCACTCCATGTGATAAAGCCCCTAGGACAGGGATATGCAATTAGCGGACCTCCAGCTATTGAAGAACTACAAGTCCCATGAAGCATAGCAAGATTGACAGCCACAAGCATGATACCCAGAGGCATGATGGGACTTGTAGTTGTGCATATCCCTGCCCTAGGATATACGGTTTCATGGGAAGTGTTCCTTATTCACTGACTCGAATAATCAAGCCCAAATCATTAAAGGCATTCATCCACAGAATGATAAAACTACTACCATGGCCGAGGAATCAAAGCAAAGAGAAAGACTTGGATAAAGTCATAGAAAACTGTACTGTACACACAAGCCCTGACCTGCCTCACTTCTCCCCAACCTGATTCCCGGCCTATACCATTAGTCATAGCCCCCCCTCTTCCAATCACCTGATCAGAAGAGCGCCTCATCTGCACGAAAAGAACATTTCGGAGACTAGCACGAAGCAACTGCACCTGAGCGGCCATCTTCCCCCAACGAACCTGACCTTGGAGGTGTCACCCACTTCAAGCGGCACTTCCTGTTATAGCCCGGGGCGCAGGCGCAGTGCGGGATGAGTGCCAAGCCTCGTTTTGGTGCGCCAGTAAGGGGGGCGGGTCCTCCAAGGAGAAGAGATGTGGAGATCTGTTTTCAATATGTTGCTTCTCTTGACAGAGTCAGTAGATTGTTTAAAATACAAATAAAGGTCAAACAATGACACGGTGGTGTATGTTATATTTTATTGGAGGGTGCAAGTGTTGCTCATACTTGCAATGACAAATGTTCATAAATCCTTACTTCTTAGTTATTTTTTAACTGAAATCTATATTAAAGAGGAAGTAAACCCTCTTGTATAACTTTAGCTTACAGGTAAGCCTATATTAAGGCTTACCTGTAGCTAACAGGGATATCTGCACGGTTTAGGAGATATACCTGTATTTGCATGTGCCGACGTCATGCGGCACATGCGCACTAGCGACAACTGAAGCATCGGCGCTATATGCCGATGCTTCAGTTGTTATATGCCGCTCTCGTGCGCATGCGCGTGACGTCATCGCGGCTCCGGCGAATCACAGCGCCGGAGCCGCGATACCCGGAAGTCACTCCGGGAGAAGATGTCGGCGGTCGTAGGGGGAGAAGAGGACCGATTCCGAGGCTTCGATTTCAGGTAAGTGATACATAATTAGCTAGTATGCTATCCTAATTATGCCTTTGTCTTGCAGGTTTTTTTTTTTTTTTTATTTTCGATTTTCTCAAGAGGGTTTACTTCCTCTTTAAACCCAAACTTTGGAGGGACTGTCCCTGATTTGGAGTAATGTCCCTCTGTCCCTCTTTCCTCCTCAGTTGTCCCTCATTTTGGTCTGATATATAGTTGTATATAAAATGCACTTTTTATCTTTCAAAAAGTGTTTCCCAGTGCTAAACCTTTCATCCAATTTCTAAATTGCTAAATTCCAAAGGCCAATATAAAGGAATAGTAGTGGTAAAAAAAACACTTGTAGGTTTAACCACTTCCAGACCAGCCTCGTTTTGGATTTTAGGTGTTTACATGTTTAAAACAGTTTTTTTTGCTAGAAAAAAACTTAGAACCCCCAAACATTATATATTGTTTTTTTTCTAACACCCTAGAGAATAAAATGGCAGTCGTTGCAATACTTTTTTTCACACCGTATTTGCGCAGCGGTCTTACAAGCGCACTTTTTTTTGGAAAAAAGTCACTTTTTTGAATAAAAAAATAAGACAACAGTAAAATTAGCCCAATTTTTTTTTGGATTATGAAATATAATGTTACGCCGAGTAAATTGATACCCAACATGTCACGCTTCAAAATTGCGGCCGCTCGTGGAATGGCGTCAAACTTTTACCCTCAAAAATCTCCATAAGCGACATTTAAAAAATTCTACAGGTTGCATTTTTTGAGTTACAGAGGAGGTCTATGGCTAGAATTATTGCTCTCGCTCTACCGATCACAGCGATACATCACATGTGTGGTTTGACTACCGTTTTCATATGCGGGCGCTGCTCACGTATGCGTTCGCTTCTGCGCGCGAGCTCGTCGGGACGGGGCGTTTTAAAAAAAAATTTTTTTGGGTTTTTTCTTATTTATTTTACTTAATTGTATTATTTTTTACACTGTTTAAAAAAAAAAAAAATTGATCACTTTTATTCCTATTACAAGGAATGTAAACATCCCTTGTAATAGAAAAAAGCATGACAGGTCCTCTTAAATATGAGATCTGGGGTCAAAAAGTCCTCAGATCTCATATTTGGACTTCAAAGATAAAAAAAAAAAAATGTCATTTAAAAAAATGACATTTGTAAATTCCCCTTTAAGACGTATGGGCGGAAGTGACGTTTTTGACGTCGCTTCCGCCCTCCTATGGTATAGAGATGAGTGGCGGTCATCGTAGCGTCACTCATCTCTATACACAGGCAGGGAACGGACCCGATCGCCTCCGCCACTGCCGACGGTTCCGGTAAGCGGCGGAAAGCACGGGAGAGCGGCGGGAGGGGGGGGCACCTCCCCCTGCCGATAACGGTGATCTTGCGGCGAATCCGCCGCGATGACCACCATTATCGGAAAGGGGACCGCTCACTGTGAAGAGGGATACCTCGGTTGTGGCAGCAGCTGCTGCTGTTACCGAGATATCCCTCTTCAAAAAAATGACGTATATATACAGTGAGCGGTCGTGAAGTGGTTAACTAATCATTTTTTTCTTGTGTAATTCTCCTTTAAGGGAGCGTGGCAGGGGGTGTGTCCTATACCTACCTACATTTGCTAATAGGTGTCCCTCGTTCCCACCTCAAACAGTTGCGAGGTATGAAAATGTATTGTATTGCAGCTTACCAATCTTCTTTTTAGGCTTGCCCCTTCTGTTTTCACCTGGTGATCTACCCAGTAACACACCTCCGGAATTAGTGAGACAACTCTGGAGGAACGAACACAGGAGGCACAACAGAAAACAGCATTGTCAGTCTGGGGGAAGGGGAGTGTTAAAGTGTTTGTTACCACAACATGTCATATTCCTGATATGTGCCTGCTGTACCATGTACTTGTATGAGAAGGTATTCTGTTTTCTTTGTTTGGCTTCCTTTATGTGGAATCCCTGGTGTTCCTGCTAGTCCCCTTGCTTTCCTATTAAAAACTGACCACGCTAAGCAGGAGAGCACACTGTGGTCAGTTCTCTAGCTATGCTTGGAACTCTGTGTGCTCTCCTCCAATGATCAGACTTGTCCTGGCACGCCCCCCCCCCCCCCTGCACAGCCATTCACTGGGAAGCTCAGTGTTTTGCTGCTTCTCCTCCCCCCAGCTCCTATGCAGCTAAGAACAGCGGGAATGTGATCACTTAGAAAAAAAGGGAAACAAAGGTATTTATAATATGTTTTATGTATATATATATATATACACACAGATGTTTTACCTTTCATTTCTATTTTAAATTGAATGGGTTGTTTTACAAGGTGATCATTTACAATCACTTTAACCACTTCCCTACCGTGCATAGTCATATGACGGCGGCAGGAACCCTTTGTCCCTCCGGGCCGCGTCATAAGACGTCTTTTACTTTCTGAGCCTCGTCACTAGGCACCCGATTAGGGTTGCCACATCATTCCTTTAATCCAGGACACACACAGATCCATGTCCTGTCAGAGGAGAGGAGACTGATGGTGTGTTCTCAGTACAGAGGAACATCGATCAGTCTCCTCCCCTTGTGAGTCCCCTCCCCCTACAGTTAGAATCACTCCCTAGGATACACATTTAACCCCTTCCTCACCCCCTAGTGTTAACCCCTCCATTGCCAGTTACATTTACACAGTAATCAGTGCATTTGTTATAGCACGGATCGCTGTATAAATGTGAATGGTCCCAAAATAGTGTCAAAAGTGTCCGAAGTGTCCGCCGCATTATCGTAGTCAGGATAAAAATTGCAGATCGCCGCCATTACTAGTAAAAAAAAATAGCAATAAAAATGCCATAAATCTATCCCCTATTTTGTAGATGCTGTAACTTTTGCACAAACCAATCAATATGCGCTTATTGCGATTTTTTCTTACCAAAAATATGTAGAAGAATACGTATCGGCCTAAACTGAGGAAGAAGTTTTTATTTTTTTTAATGGTATATTTATTATAGCAAAAAGTAAAAAATATTGTGTTTTTTTCAAAATTGTCGCTCTTTATTTATAGCGCAAAAAATAAAAACCGCAGAGGTGATCAAATACCACCAAAAGAAAGCTCTATTTGTGGGAAAAAAATTCATTTGGGTACAGTGTTGCATGACCGTGCAATTGTCCCAGGAGGATGCAAGGTATTGCGAAACATGTCGGGCAGTTTATGTTGATTCCATCACGCTCACATTATCCCCATGCACGGGTGTATTATTGTTCTTAAAATTACTGGTTTTTATTTTGTGCAAAAGTGTATTTTGTATTTTTTATTTTGTGACCTTGTGTTAAATCTTTGGTCCATTCATCCAATAAATTCCCCCCCCCCCCCCCCCTTTTTAAACGATTTTCACTATTAGAGTCGTTTCTCCCCCCCTCCCCCTTCTCTCACTCGTGGCCGGCGGGCCCCGAGTGTTGAGTGTCTCCACAGGTCTTTCGGAGGAATCTCTGTCTGTCATCTCCTGTTTGAGAGATCCCCCAGTCCTAGCGTGGAGAGACGCTGTGTGATAGCCAGGATAGGTTCAACCCCCTGTCAATCTTCCACCTGTGACCCTGAGCACGCCAACGGGAACTTCCGGAAGACTTCGGTCGAATTCGGGGATACCAGCGGCCCTTGAGGAGAAGTGCGTCCGACTACAGGATTTGGGACCACCGAGGAGCCATCCATCCCCGCAGAGGGCTATATCTATTGGCGCTGACGACTCCGCTATAAAGGGAGTCCACCTTTTCTGGTAAAGCCCCATACACACGGTCGGATTTTCCGATGGATTCTGTCCTATCAGACAATGTTGTCGGAAATTCCGACCGTGTGTAGGCACCATCGGACAGTTTCCATCGGATTGTCTGACGGACAAAGTCCTATCTCCTGCTGGATAGATTTTTTGACAACAAAGTCCGATCACACCAAATCCGATCGTGTGTAGCGAATTCCGACGGAGAAAGTGCTACGCATGCTCAGATCACATTACAAGACCAAAGCTATTGGCAACTAGCCTCTACGTAGTCCCGTCGTAGGCAACAAACGTCACCACGTTCAGAATGATCGGATTTTCCGACAACTTTGTCCGACCGTGTGTACGCAAAACCAACATCGGACAAAGTATGACGGACATGATCCGACGGAACTGGTCCTCGGATAATCCGCGCGTGTGTATGGGGCTTAAGGGTTTATGCTATTACCACAGATCAGGAACGATTCCACATTTAAATTGAGTTGTGTATGTATGAGGGCACCCCAGCTGATCAAGGACACTGTGGATACTCCGTGCTGATTGTGGACATTTTTTTGTTTGTTCTTTTTTTGTTTTATCAACTCACCGCGGTGCACAATTATTGGATTGGACCCTTATTGGACATATATATGTTTATATTTTGCAAGCTATTTTTCACAGAATTTTATTTAGTCTACATCATTCAGTGGTGATAGATGTTTGACTGAATTTACAGCACCTATAGCCCTTTCTATAGAGGAGGAGGGTGTATGTTTTGTTTTCCTTGGTATTAGGTTTATCAGTTTGGTTGGGGATTGTCTATACATCCTCATTATAGATTATTAGGGTTTATAGCACTCAATAATAATGCAGCGCAGAAATTTTTTATTTTATTGTTCTTAATCCATATAGATATTTGATGGTGTTTTGCTGCTGCTCTCCTTTTCACTTAGTTTTTTGTCTTTTGTTTATATCACCACTAGCGCAGTATTGTTTTCTTTATCTATTGTTAAGCTCTGGAGATCTGCCACTGCGGAATCTGCTGTGTATGGACTCTTTCCTGTGCAGGAATGCTGGGGCAGCTGCAAGCTTGAGTTAGGGGTTAGTATAGGGATAAGAGTGCAGTTTGTTTTGGAACTGTTATGCTGAAAGTTTCCAGTAAAGCTTAGCTGAATCACAAGATCTCTCTTTCCCTTCCTGACAGAACCGCCATTTGCCTTGTTTACACAGGCTGATCTGTCTCTCCTGTGAACGAACGGTGGGTCGCGCGGCCGTCACAGCCGACGAACCCCCTGGTTTTCACCCGCTGTGTCCAATCACAGCGGGAGCGGTGTGCGTGCCCCCTAAACCGCGTGCACAAAATCACATACAGGTACGCGATTTTTTACCTATTAGCAAAAGTATGTAGGCATAAGACACACCCCCTGCCACAGCCCCTTAACGGAGAATTATAAAAAAAAAAAAAAAAATGATTAGTTACAAGTGCGTTTTTTTTATTTTATTTTTTTTAACCACTACTATTCCTTTATATTGGCTTTTTAAATTTACAAATGCAGCCATTTGGAAATTGGATAAAAGGTTTAGCGCTGGGAAACACTTTTTGAAAGATAAAAACTGCATTTTATATACAACTATACAGATCAGACCAAAATGAGGGACAAATTCGGAGGAAAGAGGGACTTTGATCCAAATGAGGGACAGTCCCTCAAAATCAGGGACAGTTGGGAGCTACGGAGTTCCCTCTCAACTTGGGAGTTTTGGTTGTTCCAGTTTCTCTGGTTGCCTTCCTTGTAACATAAATTTAAAATCCAGCTGGGAGAGTAGAAATCCTTCATGGTGGCTGAAGCGGGTGTGCAAACCTTGGAGCTCAATCACAGAGACCCCACCAACACAGTCATCAACAGGTAGAAGGTATGCTCCTTTGTGTTTTCTTTTTTAGTTGCTCACCTCTGGAACCCACTTCTTTACACTTATATGTATTTATCATTTATATGCACATGTGTATGTACTATATGTGTTTATCTCTGTGTACAAGTAATCTTTGACCAGACATAATGGTCAGCCAACATACCCTTCACTGGTGTCCTATTTGAATGAATGTAATATCGGCACCTAAATGTTAGACGAAGAAGAGAACACGTTGGTAAAGAACATAAAGGCTAAAGAAAAATGCTATTTTAATTCTAGGGCAGATGGTAGTATTTCCTCGTATCCGGTAGCAGTTTGCAGCTCACTTGTACATGTGGGATTTAGAGTGTAAACTGACTTCCATTTTTGGAGTCGGGAGGGAATTGTTTTTCCTCTTTGAGACACAATTGACCAAAATGACCTTTGGGGGGGTTCATTCGCCTTCTTCTTTATCTATAGAACAGTGATTCCTCAAGCACATTTAAGGGAGCCTCACATATTAAAGAATAAGTCCAAATCAAAGCATTTTATTTGGGTTTCCCCAAAGACTCATGGTCTTATTACAAACAGTTTGTAAGTTCTTTAAAATATTGTTATGCTGGTTGCTATATGGATATAAGGAAATTCATGTTTCGCATGATATTCGGTGAGCTTTTCTATTAATTAGTCCCAAGACTTCAAAAGTGACACCAATCCATCACAGCTTCTGTGGGTCCAAATCCAATAGAAGAGAGTGATTTTACACCTCCAAAAAGTAAAGTGTTCTGTGCAAGTTTAGATGTCTGTTATTGTCTTTGCTACCCTGTTTCCCCGAAAATAAGACCTAGCGTGATTGTCGGTGATGGCTGCAATATAAGCCCTACCCCCCAAATAAGCCCTAGTTAAAGTCCTTGTAGGTCTTATTTTCGGGGTAGGGCTTATTTTCAGGGAAACAGGGTAGGGCTTATTTGGGGGGTAGGGCTTATATTGCAGCCATCACCGACAATCACGCTAGGTCTTATTTTCGGGGAAACAGGGTAGCAATAAAAGCCACCTCTGTACACTTCTATGATTTTCTTTTACTTTGTTAGGGTCCATGCACACTGGCTTAAAAATCATTGCATCTATGGGAGTTTTGTGTTTTGCCTGTAGAAGCGGCTCAATGTTATCCTATGTGTCCATACACATTATGACAATTACAGGGACATTTTAAGCTCAACATTTAGAGCCAAGAAAAAAAACCCTTCTGGTTTGAATTTCTGGTTGGAGCCAGTGCCAATGGAACTGGCATTTTATAAGCCCAGTGAGCATGGAGCCTAACTGGGGCCTGCTTTTCCCTGTCAACCATACCTCCCAACTTTTTGAGATGGGAATGAGGGACACCTATCAGCAAAAGTATGCAGGCATAGGACACACCCCTTGTCCCGCCCCCTTAAATGAGAATTGTACAAAAAAACAAGATTAGTTAAGCCCTGTGTTTTTTTTACCACTACTATTCCTTTATATTGGCTTTCGGAATTTACAAATGCAGCAATTTAGAAATCAGATGAAATGTTTAATGCTGGAAAACACTTTTTGATAGATAAAAAGTGCAATTTTATATACATCTTTAAAGATCAGACCAAAATGAGGGACAAATGAGGAGGAATGAGGGACAGAGGGACATCCAAATCAGGGACAGTCCCTCGACATCAGGGACAGTTGGGAGCTATGGTCAACTGTCATACCACTGTCCAGTGTGATTAGTGTAGTGCTACCCCCACAGGAGCCTCTAATTATTTGGACCTATTTCTCCCACTCACAGCATGCACAGCCAGGCACATGGTGTTTTCAGCATTCTACCTTTGGCTCAAGAATCAGGTTTCTTTTAGGGTTTTTATTGGGAACAGGAACTTAAATAGGGATGGGGAGCATGGCTTTTGAAATTTACAAATGCAGCAATTTAGAAATTGGATGAAAAGTTTACGACTAGTAAACAATTTTTGAAAGATAAAAATTGCATTTTATATACAACTATATAGATCAGATCAAAATGAGGGACAAATAGGGAGGAAAGAGGTACAGAGGCACTTTGTTCCAAATCAGGGACAGTCCCTCAAATACAGGGTCATTTGGGAGCCATTGTATTTAATTTTTAGGGACTCATTAATGACAGGAATAGTACTACTGGATTGGCGCAGGGCGAACGTGGTGCCTATATTTAAAAAGGGAACAAAGTCTTTACCAAGTAACTATAGACCTGTTAGTTTAACTTCTATAGTTGGGAAGATACTGGAGAGATTATTAAAAGACCACATAGACGAGTTCTTGCTGGAAAAAAACAGACAGCATGGATTCATGAAAGACAGAAGTTGTCAGACAAACCTGATTTCTTTTTATGAAGAGGTAAGTAAAACCTTGGACAGAGGCGTGGCGGAGGACGTGGTATACTTGGATTTTGCAAAAGCGTTCGATACAGTTCCCCACACACGGCTCATGTGTAAAGTAAGGTCTACAGGTTTGGAAATATCAGTTTTTAAATGGATAGAAAACTGGCTAAAAGACAGAATTCAGAGAGTCGTGGTTAATGATTCTTACTCTGAATGGTCTAAGGTTATCAGTGGTGTACCCCAAGGTTCAGTGCTGGGACCCTTACTTTTTAATATCTTTATAAATGATATTGGGTCTGGGATCAAAAGTAAAATTTCTGTCTTTGCAGATGACACCAAGCTATGCAGTGGAATAACGTCCTTACAGGAGGTCTACAATTTACAAGCCGACCTCAATGCTCTGTCTAATTGGGCGACTATGTGGCAGATGAGGTTTAATGTTGATAAATGTAAAGTTATGCACTTGGGGGCTAAGAATATGCATGCATCATACATGCTAGCGGGAGTACAACTGGGGGAATCTGTAGTGGAGAAGGATCTGGGGGTTTTGGTAGATCATAAGCTCAATAATAGCATGAAATGCCAAGCTGCGGTTTCCAAAGCGAGCAAAGTCCTTTCTTGTATTAAGAGAGGTATGGACTCCAGAGAGAGAGGTATAATTTTGCCCCTGTTCAAATCATCAGTAAGACCTCATCTGGAATATGCAGTTCAGTTTTGGGCACCAGTTCTCAAAAAGGATATTGGGGAACTGGAGAAAGTGCAGAGAAGGGCAACCAAACTGATAAGAGGCATGGAGGAGCTCAGCTATGAGGAAAGATTAGAGGAACTGAATTTATTCACTCTTGAGAAGAGGAGAATAAGGGGGGATATGATCAACATGTATAAATATATAAGGGGTCCATATAGTGAACTTGGTTTTGAGTTATTCACTTTATGGTCAACACAGAGGACAAGGGGGCACTCTTTACGTCTAGAGGAAAAGAGATTTCATCTCCAAATACGGAAAGGTTTCTTCACAGTAAGAGCTGTGAAAATATGGAATAGACTCCCTCCAGAGGTGGTTCTGGCTAACTCAGTAGATTGCTTTAAGAAAGGCCTGGATACTTTCCTAAATGTACATAATATAACTGGGTACTGACATTTATAGGTAAAGTTGATCCAGGGAAAATCTGATTGCCTCTAGGGGGATCAGGAAGGGATTTTTTTTCCCCTGCTGTAGCAGATTGGAGTATGCTCTTTTGGGGTTTTTTTTTGCCTTCCTCTGGATCAACTGTGGGTATAGAATGGGGTTTATTGGATTGTACGATATATTTTATTTTTATTTATTATTTCTTTTATTTTTATGGTTGAACTGGATGGACTTGTGTCTTTTTTTTTCGGCCTAGCTAACTATGGATAAACCACCACACTGTCACTTCTCTGTATAACAGGATCAAGTACCCACTCAGTCCCTTGGCTCTGTCTTTGGTAGGACCACCAGCAGAGGCGGCTCTCTAATTAGGCAAATTAGGCGGTCGCCTAAGGCCTCGCACTCCTAGGGGCCTCACGGCCGTCTAATTCGCTTGATGTCTGTGTTACAGTTGAAGGGAATATCATGCAATTTATACAGTTAATTTCTATTGCTTTAATTATTTTTCCCATTTTGGGCATGAGTGGGGCCTCATGTCTAAGATTTGCCTAAGGCCTCACAAAGCCTAGAGCCGCCTCTGAGCACCAGTTAAGCCTAGCTGGGACCTCAATGTCTTCAAAAAGGCTCCTCTGACTTCCCCTCTGTCTCTCTCTCTCTCAGCCCCAAAGGCAGAGCCCCTGAACGGGGTCTTTTTCAGAAGGCTGGACTCTGGAACTCTGCACCCAGCTGCCAAGCCTCAGAATATTTGTGGGTTCTCCCTCCACCTTCAAGGCACACCTCTCCAGGGATTGGCCTGGGTCCCATTAATATTCAGACTGCCTGGTCTGCTCTCTCTCCCACTATACTTCCAGAAGTCTCTGGAAGACAGGGGGAAGTAGCAAAACAGCAGCCTGTGAGACACTAAACAGCCCAAAGCTATCCACCCCTGCTATACTGATTACAGAGGAGCTAACTAAATTTACCTAGCAGCCTACTCTGAACTAGGAGGGTGCTGCACCAGAAAGGACACTCCTGTTGGAGGCAGCAGCTGATCGATCATATACACAAAGTCAAAGAAGGTTAGAATGAAGTAATATAGACTAAATCTGACAGGAGCACAGATGATTTAAAAAAGCAAAAAAAAAAAAAAAAGCAATAGCAGACATCTTTAGTGTCTGCTTTTAATTGAGGAATAGGAGGGGGGTGCAGAGTTTGATTTGAAATAACTGCTGCCCAAAATTAGATCATACTATCCTTATAAAGAGTTCAGTCATGTTCTAGTGCTGAGTCTGTAAAAATGATGAGCCGCCCGAGATTTTTTTGGCAGTTTTCCATAAGTAGAACATTTTGAACTGGCAACCCTTCTCCCTTCTGGGAAGTTTTAGGGGTTGATCAATGGCACAATACTAATTACATTTAGGTTTATCCCACAGACTAAGGTTCACAGTATGCCCAAAATATTACTGCATCTGTTTGTTCTGACTTTTTTACACCCAGTAACAACAGGGCACTTTTTTCCTTCCAGTGATACCAAGGCTTTTTATCCTCCTGTGACACCAGGTATTTTCTTCCTCCCATTGATACAAGGGCATTTTTTTTCCTCCCAGTGGAACCAGGGCATTTTCTTTACTCCCACTCACACCACATGTTATTTTTTTCCTCACAGTGGCACCGGAACAAATTTTTCCTACCATTCACTACCAGCCACAGGTAGAAGCTCCGCTTATCTGCCTCCTCCTCACAATTGGCACCTTTCGGGGGGGGGGGGGGATACCTGTTTTTTGACTTCCGAGAGATCTCGCCACGGTGAGATCACTTAGAAGTTCGTCCCCCTCCTCCTTCCCCCACCACCAGGCCATTCAGGGAGCGCAGCGCGCTTCGCGCATGCGCAATAGGGAGCTGGCTGTGAAGCCGCAAGGCTTCACTGTTGAGTTTTCTTACAGGCAATGATGGCGGAAGCACCTGAGAGCCGATGGAAACATTGGCTGGGGTGCCGACATCACTGGATTCCAGGACAGGTACGTCTCCTAATATTAATAGTCAGCAGCTACAGTGTGTAGCTGCTGTCTTTTAATTTTTTTTCTGGGGGGGGGGGGCAGAACTCCACTTTAGGTTCTGACCGTTGTACTCTATACATGGTATTGAACATTACATAGTGCTAGCCACTGTATTCTGTAAGCTGTGCCAGAGGCTAACCAATATGTTTATTAATTCTTATATTTATTATATTATATTATTTGTAATATTTTTTTGCAAATGCTTTATTTTCAATTCAGGTTACAGATATTATACATGTAGTGATTTCACAGAAGTAGAACTTAGGAGTTGACAATAACAATAGCATAACAACTTGAGATATTGGATCTTATGGAGACACATAGGGGTTGATTTACTAAAACTGGAGAGTGCACAATCTGGTGTAGTTGTGTATGGCAGCCAATCAGCTTCTAACTTCAGGTTGTTCAATTAAAGTGGTTGTAAACCCCCGGGAGTGATGTCGCCGGCCAGTGCTGTGTACGGGCAACGCAGTGAGGGCTTCGATCTCAGGTGAGTATTATATAATGAGCTAGTATACTATGCATTCTAGCTCATTATGCCTTTGTCTTGCAGGTGTTAGTTTTTGTTTTACCACTTTAAGCTTTGACAAAAAAACCTGGAAGCTGATTGATTTCTATGCAGAGCTGCACCAGATTTTGCACTCTCCAGTTTTAGTAAATCAACCCCATAGCGTCTGCATCCTATCAAAAGTTTTCATATGTTTTAATGAAGTCATTCTTTAAAGTTGACTCAAAAAAGTGTTTGCTTCCAGTCTATATTCTGTTTCATTTTTTTTTTTTAATGATGCTTTAGCTTTATGTGCACCTGTGAGAAGCCTACTCATAGCACACTAATTATGAAGTATTAGGGATAAAAGGATTAATATTAATTTGAGCACTATATACGGTGAGTTGGCTCAGATTTTATTTAACCATGCATCCTGAAGCCACGGCCAATATTCAGCCTACTTTATGCCATGGTGCATGTCTGGAGAAGTATATAAATGCAATCTGCACTGGAGACTTTTCTTGTATCTGTGGTACAGAGACAACAAAATGAACTCACTACGTAATGATCAGATGGTAGTTTGGAGCCTATTAAAAAGGCCAGTTATAGGTTGAGGTGGTTGCCATTTGTTTGTACTTTTGTTGAATTGATGAGGGGGCGTACTGGATACCTTTGCTGCCATTGTGCTTATACTGGGTGTCCAATGCGTTCCTATACCTTTTTAAAGAGGGGAGAAGACATACCTCCCAGCATTTTGAGATGGGAATGAGGGACACCTACTAGCAAATGTATGTAGGCATAGGACACGCCCCTGCCACACCCCTTTAAAGGAGAATTTGGGCTCTTTCACACGGGGGGATCAGTGCAGATCCGCCCCGTGGATATCCGCTTGCACAGCGGGGATCGCCGGAGCGATCTCCGCTGAGCAGGAAGATGACAGGTTCGTCTCTGCACTCTGTGCAGGGAGGGACCTGTCACAGCGCCGCTCTCCCCTATGGTAGATCGGGTGACGACGGACCGTAGAGTCCATCGTCATCCGATCCGCTCTGCAGACGGATGGAAAAATAGGGCTTTCCTCCGTCTGCAGAAACGGACCATAGCGGGCACGGACGAGATCGGGTGTCAGTGGATGTTCATCCGCTGACACCCGCTATCCCATAGGAATACATGTATGTCCGTTTTGTATCCGAAAACGGAAGGATGAAAAACGGACATACGGTCCGTCCGTGTGAAAGAGCCCTTAACCCCCAAAAAAGTTAATTAAATCCACAAGTGCTTTTTTTTTCAATTTTTTCAAATTTACAAATGCAGCAATTTAGAAATTGGATGAAAGGTTTAGCACTGGGAAACACTTTTTAAAAGATAAAAAGTGCATTTTGTATACAACTATATAGATCAGACCAAAATGAGGGACAAATGAGGAGGAAAGAGGGACATTACTCCAAATCAGGGACAGTCCCTCAAAATCTGAGACAGTTGGGAGCTATGGGAAGGGGCTCCTTCCTGGCATACCTGCCCTTAATCTATCCATTAATATTTATGTGCTCCAACTTTGGAAACTCTCAAAGGCTCCATGCACACTGAAGCTCATAAACTGCAGTTTATTGGAGTTTGGGCGTTTTTTTTAAAAGCCCATAAACTCCACTCTATGTTAGCCTATGTGTCCATGCACACATGGACGTTTTTTAGCTTTAATGAGCAGTGGAGTTTATGGGCTTTTTTCTGAACGCCAGAAATTTGCGTTCAAAGTGCAGTTTTTCACCGCCAAAAAAAGCCAAACGCTGATAAACGCTGATAAACGCTCGTTAATTAGCGTTCGGCGTTCTATTTTTTCAATGCATTGGGGGAGTTTGGAATGTATTGTGGGATTTTTGGAGTGTCCTCTGTGTATTTTTATTAAAAGCGCCCATTAACGCTAACGCTAATAAACGCTCATAAACGCTAGTACAAAACGCTGTAAAAAGCAAGTTTTTCAACCAGTGTTTTCTGCCAGCAATCTGGCGTCCAGAAAAAGCTTTTTTGAGCTTCAGTGTGCATGGTACAAAAATGTATAGCGTTAGGACTGCAATACACTGGGGTGCCGTGATGTGATCGCTGCAGCTTACACATATATTTGCAAATGTGTGAAAATTAAACCCCTTGTTTTTACCGTGAACTGTTAGACAGGACAATTTGGTTTGTTGCAGGCTGGCTGACTTTTCTGACTATTAAAAAGGTTAACCTATTCATTTACACATGACTAACATGCAACACAAGCAGAATAATACAAAAACAGCCATCTCTGCCATTTCTTATGCTTACCCTATATACTCAGTGGCGTATCCAAGGTATGAAAGTGAATAACAGTGTAGCGCTAGATATGTCTCTGTGCAGTAATGGGTACTGAATGGGAAACTCAATAACCACAAAATTACTGTTCAGAATGTTATTCTATAAATAAAAATAACAAAAAAGGTCAAATAAGTGCCCATGGGTGGTGAGCATCCAGTCTTCTAAATAAATGAAGGCGTGATGTTCTAACAAGCCATGTAGACTAATGTTGTGGGTACACAACCAAGAGGACCCCAATACCCACGTGAGGGTGTCAGTGAGAACGTGATTATCGCAAAACGTGATATGTTGTTAAATGAACAAACACAGATTGGCAATGTATAAAACGTGACTCAAAACAATAGTGTTATACATTCGATACTGAAATCTTAGTATATATAGGTGCTGAAAAGCAGGGGGTAGATGAGCTGCAGTGGAAAGCTATATAGAGTGGGTGCGTTTAAGTAAACCAAGTATCGCCAAAGTTCATATCATAACAGCCACTTAACTGATAAGAAATGGGACACTGAAACATAAGTCACAGTACACTTAACATAGAGTAACGTGTAGTATCTATAAAATGATTCACAATGAAACACCAAACAGTATGAAAGTGAAAAGTCTCAATTATCACAAAATGGTGTTGGCATAAATTGAGTCTATGATCAGGAAATTTGTGATTCAAAGTCCTGATGTTCCTGATTGGATGTTTCAGATTATTTCATAAGATCCAGGTAGAAAATGATAATGTAAAACAAAGTGGAAGTGGTAATGTGGTTCAGATGCTGGATCCTCTCATGTAAGGGCAACACTGCGACCAAGAAGAAAGAATATCGTAAGCGCTTACCATGTATGGTGGACCAACTCACCAGAAGTGGAAGGTCAGAACGGCTTATTCGGCTACCTCCAGGTGCCAGAAGTGTGGAATAAAGCCGTGGGAGTGTGATATCTCGAGGTCCTTGGAGGATACTCACAGACCAAATAAATGGCAGCAATGTTGTTGTAGTCAGGTCAGTGATCCTCGGTCCAAATCACCATGGATATGGAAAAAAGAATAGAAGAGGGACTCCTCATCGTGTAAAAACCCAAAGACAAGGGTTCACATTTATTTAAAAGAACATGCATCCAACAAAAAGTGAAATAAAATGAATGGAGCTGTTCAATAAAATCAAATACAAGAGAACGCAGTAGGCAGTAAAGCTGAGAGACCCGACGCGTTTCGTCTGATAAGACTATATAACGCAGCAGGAGTATACTGTAGTACACCCCAGCAGAAGTCTTATCAGACGAAACGCGTCGGGTCTCTCAGCTTTACTGCCTACTGCGTTCTCTTGTATTTGATTTTATTGAACAGCTCCATTCATTTTATTTCACTTTTTGTTGGATGCATGTTCTTTTAAATAAATGTGAACCCTTGTCTTTGGGTTTTACACGATGAGGAGTCCCTCTTCTATTCTTTTTTCCCTATCCATGGTGATTTGGACCGAGGATCACTGACCTGACTACAACAACATTGCTGCCATTTATTTGGTCGGTGAGTATCCTCCAAGGACCTCGAGATATCACACTCCCACGGATTTATTCCACACTTCTGGCACCTGGAGGTAGCCGAATAAGCCGTTCTGACCTTCCACTTCTGGTGAGTTGGTCCACCATACATGGTAAGCGCTTACGATATTCTTTCTTCTTGGTCGCAGTGTTGCCCTTACATGAGAGGATCCAGCATCTGAACCACATTACCACTTCCACTTTGTTTTACATTATCATTTTCTACCTGGATCTTATGAAATAATCTGAAACATCCAATCAGGAACATCAGGACTTTGAATCACAAATTTCCTGATCATAGACTCAATTTATGCCAACACCATTTTGTGATAATTGAGACTTTTCACTTTCATACTGTTTGGTGTTTCATTGTGAATCATTTTATAGATACTACACGTTACTCTATGTTAAGTGTACTGTGACTTATGTTTCAGTGTCCCATTTCTTATCAGTTAAGTGGCTGTTATGATATGAACTTTGGCGATACTTGGTTTACTTAAACGCACCCACTCTATATAGCTTTCCACTGCAGCTCATCTACCCCCTGCTTTTCAGCACCTATATATACTAAGATTTCAGTATCGAATGTATAACACTATTGTTTTGAGTCACGTTTTATACATTGCCAATCTGTGTTTGTTCATTTAACAACATATCACGTTTTGCGATAATCACGTTCTCACTGACACCCTCACGTGGGTATTGGGGTCCTCTTGGTTGTGTACCCACAACATTAGTCTATATGGCTTGTTAGAACATCACGCCTTCATTTATTTAGAAGACTGGATGCTCACCACCCATGGGCACTTATTTGACCTTTTTTGTTATTTTTATTTATAGAATAACATTCTGAACAGTAATTTTGTGGTTATTGAGTTTCCCATTCAGTACCCATTACTGCACAGAGACATATCTAGCGCTACACTGTTATTCACTTTCACTTTTTGCAATTTGTCATATTGTAGTGTTAGCAGCTTTGTTACTTTTATTTTCTGTTTGGGCGCTGCTTTTCCCTTTCACCTTTTTGTATCCAAGGTATGGCAGATATGGCAAGTGCCATGGGCGCCACATGTAGGGGGCGCTGGAGAGAGGCTGGCAGTCTACACACTGCTCAGAGATGACCCCCATCAGAGCACACAGTCGGTGCTCTCCTCTCCCCCGAAAGATCTGGGAAAGCGTTTTAGCGTGTGGATCAGGTGACTCCCCCCTCTGGCACATCCCAATATTCTCCCCGCAGGGTGGGCGCTCACTCTCCACTCCGCGGCCATGCAGTGTACACGGGTGGGCAGCGGGAGGAAGTTTCTGTCCATGGTAAAAAGAGCAGAGTTGCTGCACAGCTGTGGTCCTCATGTCCCCCCCCCCCCCCAATTAAAATGATCGGCAGGGCAATTACAGAGCGATTCTCTCTGTGTGTCTCCCTCCCCCTCCTGTAAGCTCTCAGCTGCTGGAGGGATAGACACACAGAGAATCTGTAATTGCCGTGCCGATCATCCATTCCTCCATGTCCTGTTCAAAGTTTGCTGTCGGGGTCATAATGACAGAAGGCAGACCGTGCCAGCTCGAGCAGCAGCACTTCCATCCCTAAGCCCGCCCCTATGTGTGTGCAACCCAACATCTCCACCTGTACTGTGTGGAGAAGTGCACACAGCAGGAAGATTCAGGGCTGCATGATGTCTGTGTCCCGACTTCCGACCATCAAAGGGAGGGGGATATTTGCATCTCATCTCAGTGTTAGCCAATAATGCTTTGTCTGTGTTGCAGCCCCTCCCTCTTGCCCTCCCACCCGCCACATTTTGACTTCAGTTCCAGGAAGAAGAAGACAGTTTTAATATTTTTTTTTTTAGATCTGTAGAGTACTAGGGGTATTTCCACCGATCTTCTACACATATTCTCACCTACTGATCCTCTAATGCAGATGGATGCACATACATTTGTCCCTTACTAGCCTACCAATTAAAAGGCAATGTCCTTTCCTATCTTCACACAAACCTAGACAGGTAAGTTTACATAGAGATCGGAGAATATGTCCCCACCAGGAATGGAAAGGAAAAGCTCAATGCCTTTAAACAATCATCCAGCTTTACAAAAGCTCACACTCTAACTAAATATGACATAAGATGAATTCGGTGCTTCTTATTCTGGCCCAACTGGCGGCATCCAGCTCCGGGTAGGTTCCCGGTGCAAGCCAACATGCAGCTGCAAGCTGCAGCAGGTTACGGGGTTTACGAGATTCAGTCCTATATGGAATAAAGTTCACATTCCTCCCGAATGTCCCTCCTTCAAGTAGCGGGAGGCTGATCTCTAACCCCCCTCCAGCCGGTACAGAATAAGGACCCAAAGATGAAGGCGGTACCCTACCCAGAGATCTCATCAACAGCTATGGGTCAGCAGAGAAATCTCCAGACTCGTGGCCTGGCCAAGCAAGTTGCCCCCTTTACACACTGAATAACATCTTTCCAAAATCACCCTAAACATCATTTAGACTTCTTACTTTCCAGATTTCTTTACCAAGCTGGTACAGTACTATTATTATGGATTTCTAAAGCAACAACAGCTTGTGCAGCACATTAAAAGGAGACAGTACATTTACAATACAATTCAAGATGACTCAATACAATTTACTGATCCCCCAGTGCAAATGGATGCACATTGGTCACTTACTAGCCAACCTTTTAAAAGGCAGTGTACCTTTGTTCACTCACCAAGATGTTTACACAGGCAAGCTCACCTATAGATCACAGAAATGTTCTCAACCTGAAAGATAGATGGATGCACATACATTTGTTCCTTACTAGCCTACCAATTTAAAAAGCAGAGGGTACCCCACAGGGACCAAGTGGCCAAAAGGCAGAGAAGTGATAATGCTGCAATGGAAAAAGATGTCAGTAGGGTGGATCGCAGTCTCGTTCCATGTGGGGACAAAGCCTCTAACCCAATAGCAGCAAGTAGGTGAAGCCGAATTGAATCGACGATCCTACAAGGCTGAGCAGAGGGTACCCCACAGGGACCAAGTGGCCCCCTAGGGTAGATCGCAGTTTCGCTCTAGCCTTCCTTTAGTGTGTTTTTGCAAAAATTTGTGACTCCTCCTTCTATGAGCCCCTCCCCTGTGTGTGTGTGTGTTATATCAGGGGTGAGGTGTACAGACCGAGCAGAGCCGAGCGCTGGAGCCATAGCAACCGATCAGCCAATCACAGATCTTCTTAGAAATTTCAAATTGATGCAGGAGAAATGTTGTGGCAGTTGCAGTTGCCTAGCAACATAACTGATGACCTCACAGTGGACCTGTGTCTATAGATATACTTCAACCAGTTGACTATGAGACGTAATCCCCATTCATTCCCATGTGTCAGTGCTGTGATAGTCTGATAACTACTCCATCGTACAGCACTACACACAAATACATTTTATATCCTTTTTGGATACACAGTGATGGTGTGGAATATAAGCCACTGGTCACCAATAGGGGGGGATATAATTAGGGGTGGGGTATTTAATCTATTGTTTACCAATAAGAAAATACAATGCAATACTTCTAAATATAATGGATCATAAATGTACCTTTTGGATCCCTACCCGCTTTGTTCTTTTTGCCACGGCGGAAAAGACGCCGGACATGAGCCCCAACCTGGCCAAAAAATGTCCGACGTTTGCCCTCAGGGATGGGATTCTGATGGGCAGTTTGGGAAGAATCTGTGTTAAGGTTGGGCTTTGTTTTCATTCCCTGTCTGATCTCTGTAGGGGCCCCTTTGATGATTAATTGAGGAACAGATTACATTTTTTAATGATACGGTTCATTCTCCAAAAAAATCTAATTTCTCTTGGAGCTCAATAGAACACAACCTTCAGGCTTGCCTTCAATCCGTAGACTGACTGGCTAACTCAGGTGCAGCTGAACTGTAGTGTCATTGGCCATGTGACCTGCACTGTGAGGTCATCAGTTATGTTGCTAGGCAACTGCAACTGCCACAACATTTCTCCTGCATCAGTTTGAAATTTCTAGGAAGATCTCTGATTGGCTGATCGGTTGCTATGGCTCCAGCGCTCGGTTCTGCCAAATGCATACAATGCATACAATTCCTAACAGATCAGAGATAAAATGTTTCCATTTCTGCTACCAGCCTGCTGCTTTTACATAAACAATCTAATACAGATATCATTCTTTTCTAGGTAAGTAACAGCTTCTTGCGGTGATATTGTCAGCAAAATAATTATTATTTAAATTGACAAAAATAAGATAGATTAACTAGGAAAGCTACAATTTCTGGGGAAATTGTGTCAAGTGTTCTTTCCTCCACCTACTGGAGTGGCTGGAGTAACTGTGAAAAGTGTTAACCACTTCAGCCCCGGACCAATTGGCAGCCAAAGGACCAGGCCCCTTTTTGCGATTCGGCACTGCGTCGCTTTAACTGACAATTGCGCGGTCGTGCGACGTGGCTCCAAAACAAAATTGGCGTCCTTTTTTTCCCACAAATAGAGCTTTCTTTCGGTGGCTGTCACAAGTTAGTACATTGTTATTTATTGCTGCTATTATTTATTTTTTGTAGTAATATTTGTATTTTCATTACAGTATTAATATAATATAATAATATAATATTGTATTGTGATTATTATTGTTACTGTAGTAGTTGTAATAAAAATAGTAATTATACTAATACATTCAATTCATGTTAAATGTAATAAAATATTATTATCAATAGTAATAATATACCTTTTTTGTTGCTAATAAAAATCTGCAGTTTATCTATCTATCTATCGATCAAGATAATATATATATATATATATAATGAGAGGGAGAGAATGAATATCAGGTGTGCTACAAGCGCATGGGAATAGAAGGAAGACTCGTCATTAGTCTGCGGGTCCTTTGACCACTTAAGCCCCGGACCATTTGGCTGGCCAAAGACCAGAGCACTTTTTGCGATTCGGCACTGTGTCGCTTTTAACAGTCAATTGTCAATTGATTCTTCTGTTTTGTCAATTTTAAACAAAAGATTACAAGCCTGCCCACCATGACAAGGTAGACTGTTTTAGGGCAGGACTTAGACTAAACTACACTATGCTAACCTACACGATGCTAGTCATCATTTCTTTAGTGTTGGATACCTGTTTGAATTAGGCCATATCATATAATCTGCCTTCTTGCATTACAGCCTTGTTTACAAAGATCTACATAAGAGCAACCCTTTTTTTTACACAAAATGGACATCAAATTTGGAATGGCTGGAACTGTTACAATATGGCGGGTGATGTGGTGGTCAGTAATGATCAGCTGAAATTTTCCTACACATTTTCCCCTTCTTTGATCATTGTTGAGCACTCTTCCATATAAATCCATCCACATTACCCTGGAATAATGCAGGTGAAGTGTACAAGATGGGAGAGTCCCCAAGATGTGTCTATTACGTGATTAGATCTGTAGAGACACTAGGGGTATTTCCACCGATCTTCCACACATATTCTCACCTACTGATCCTCTAATGCAGATGGATGCACATACATTTGTCCCTTACTAGCCTACCAATTAAAAGGCAATGTCCTTTCCTATCTTCACACAAACCTAGACAGGTAAGTTTACTTAGAGATCGGAGAATATGTCCCCACCAGGAATGGAAAGGAAAAGCTCAAGGCCTTTAAACAATCATCCAGCTTTACAAAAGCTCATACTCTAACTAAATATGACATAAGATGAATTCGGTGCTTCTTATTCTGGCCCAACTGGCGGCATCCAGCTCCGGGTAGGTTCCCGGTGCAAGCCAACATGCAGCTGCAAGCTGCAGCAGGTTACGGGGTTTACGAGATTCAGTCCTATATGGAATAAAGTTCACATTCCTCCCGAATGTCCCTCCTTCAAGTAGCGGGAGGCTGATCTCTAACCCCCCTCCAGCCGGTACAGAATAAGGACCCAAAGATGAAGGCGGTACCCTACCCAGAGATCTCATCAACAGCTATGGGTCAGCAGAGAAATCTCCAGACTCGTGGCCTGGCCAAGCAAGTTGCCCCCTTCACACACTGAATAACATCTTTCCAAAATCACCCTAAACATCAGTCAGACTTCTTACTTTCCAGATTTCTTTACCAAGCTGGTACAGTACTATTATTATGGATTTCTAAAGCAACAACAGCTTGTGCAGCACATTAAAAGGAGACAGTACATTTACAATACAATTCAAGATGACTCAATACAATTTACTGATCCCCCAGTGCAAATGGATGCACATTGGTCACTTACTAGCCAACCTTTTAAAAGGCAGTGTACCTTTGTTCACTCACCAAGATGTATACACAGGCAAGCTCACCTATAGATCACAGAAATGTTCTCAACCTGAAAGATAGATGGATGCACATACATTTGTTCCTTACTAGCCTACCAATTTAAAAAGCAGAGGGTACCCCACAGGGACCAAGTGGCCAAAAGGCAGAGAAGTGATAATGCTGCAATGGAAAAAGATGTCAGTAGGGTGGATCGCAGTCTCGTTCCATGTGGGGACAAAGCCTCTAACCCAATAGCAGCAAGTAGGTGAAGCCGAATTGAATCGACGATCCTACAAGGCTGAGCAGAGGGTACCCCACAGGGACCAAGTGGCTTGGGCAGATCAAAGTGCCTATCAATGTCCCAGCTGGGCAACAGGGACACCCCTAGGGTAGATCGCAGTTTCGCTCTAGCCTTCCTTCAGTGTGTTTTTGCAAAAATTTGTGACTCCTTCTATGAGTCCCTCCCCTGTGTGTGTGTGTGTATTATATCAGGGGTGAGGTGTACAGACCGAGCAGAGCCGAGCGCTGGAGCCATAGCAACCGATCAGCCAATCACAGATCTTCTTAGAAATTTCAAACTGATGCAGGAGAAATGTTGTGGCAGTTGCAGTTGCCTAGCAACATAACTGATGACCTCACAGTGGACCTGTGTCTATAGATATACTTCAACCAGTTGACTATGAGACATAATCCCCATTCATTCCCATGTGTCAGTGCTGTGATAGTCTGATAACTACTCCATCATACAGCACTACACACAAATACATTTTATATCCTTTTTGGATACACAGTGATGGTGTGGAATATAAGCCACTGGTCACCAATAGGGGGGGATATAATTAGGGGTGGGGTATTTAATCTATTGTTTACCAATAAGAAAATACAATGCAATACTTCTAAATATAATGGATCATAAATGTACCTTTTGGATCCCTACCCGCTTTGTTCTTTTTACCACGGCGGAAAAGACGCCGGACATGAGCCCCAACCTGGCCAAAAAATGTCTGACGTTTGCCCTCAGGGATGGGATTCTGATGGGCAGTTTGGGAAGAATCTGTGTTAAGGTTGGGCTTTGTTTTCATTCCCTGTCTGATCTCTGTAGGGGCCCCTTTGATGATTAATTGAGGAACAGATTACATTTTTTAATGATACGGTTCATTCTCCAAAAAAATCTAATTTCTCTTGGAGCTCAATAGAACACAACCTTCAGGCTTGCCTTCAATCCGTAGACTGACTGGCTAACTCAGGTGCAGCTGAACTGTAGTGTCATTGGCCATGTGACCTGCACTGTGAGGTCATCAGTTATGTTGCTAGGCAACTGCAACTGCCACAACATTTCTCCTGCATCAGTTTGAAATTTCTAGGAAGATCTCTGATTGGCTGATCGGTTGCTATGGCTCCAGCGCTCGGTTCTGCCAAATGCATACAATGCATACAATTCCTAACAGATCAGAGATAAAATGTTTCCATTTCTGCTACCAGCCTGCTGCTTTTACATAAACAATCTAATACAGATATCATTCTTTTCTAGGTAAGTAACAGCTTCTTGCGGTGATATTGTCAGCAAAATAATTATTATTTAAATTGACAAAAATAAGATAGATTAACTAGGAAAGCTACAATTTCTGGGGAAATTGTGTCAAGTGTTCTTTCCTCCACCTACTGGAGTGGCTGGAGTAACTGTGAAAAGTGTTAACCACTTCAGCCCCGGACCAATTGGCAGCCAAAGGACCAGGCCCCTTTTTGCGATTCGGCACTGCGTCGCTTTAACTGACAATTGCGCGGTCGTGCGACGTGGCTCCAAAACAAAATTGGCGTCCTTTTTTTCCCACAAATAGAGCTTTCTTTTGGTGGCTGTCACAAGTTAGTACATTGTTATTTATTGCTGCTATTATTTATTTTTTGTAGTAATATTTGTATTTTGATTACAGTATTAATATAATATATTAATAATATAATATTGTATTGTGATTATTATTGTTACTGTAGTAGTTGTAATAAAAATAGTAATTATACTAATACATTCAATTCATATTAAATGTAATAAAATATTATTATCAATAGTAATAATATACCTTTTTTGTTGCTAATAAAAATCTGCAGTTTATCTATCTATCTATCGATCGAGATAATATATATATATATATATATATAATGGAAAAAGGTAAAAAGTTGCGCTAAAAAAACAAATAAATGGTATGATCGTGACTAGATCAAATAACAGTGGTAAATAAAGTGTGCTACAATCATTAACACAAATACTAAGAAAACAATCACCGCAAAAGTGAGATGTGTATAATGTGATAAATGTCCATATATATAAACCAAGTGTGTATATAATATCTCAATGAATGGCAAATTTTACTGAAAAAACCTGTGAAAAGAAAATGTTCACAAAAAAAAAAAATTTTTATAATATAAAAATAT
Organism: Lithobates sylvaticus; assembly: GCA_028564925.1. NCBI lineage: Eukaryota > Metazoa > Chordata > Amphibia > Anura > Ranidae > Lithobates > Lithobates sylvaticus. Next base: position 292,672,241 of record CM053027.1, on the reverse strand, counting down.
TTTTAAATAGATCCTGTGAAAAAAATAAAGTTCAATCAAAAGTAGATTGTGAATTGTCCAATCAAACTCCAAAGATGGACAAATCTGTGCAGTCCGTGTGGGTGATACGAAAATCAAAAGTGACTTTGTGATTTCTTTCTCCACCACCGTTATAGTTGTTCTCTTACCAGCTCCAGGAGAAATAACAGCAAGTGGCTAATGCCCAGCCAGGGCCTTTTTCCTCCTAGGTCCTCTATTCCTCTGGTGGAACCGTCACCTTCCGCTGCTGTGTTGAAATCTCCTCCGATTTCCGGTGCCTCAATGTATGGACAGGGGACACGATCGTGAGATGAAAAATAAAAACACCGAGAGGGGATCATAGATGGGACCCGCTGGGGTATTTATTGGGCAATGTAAATATAAAAAGCACCCTACGGTGCATAAAAGAAGAGCACTCCAAGGTGCATAAAATACAAAGTAAAAAATGCGGCCGGCCGGCTGCAGCACAAAGCGCCCGTACTTCGTTCGGGAACGCTGACACTCGCGGTGACGTCAGCACGTCACTCCTCCAACATACATAATATACCTTTTTTGTTGCTAATAAAAATCTGCAGTTTATCTATCTATCTATCGATCGAGATAATATATATATATATATATATATATATAATGAGAGGGAGAGAATGAATATCAGGTGTGCTACAAGCGCATGGGAATAGAAGGAAGACTCGTCATTAGTCTGCGGGTCCTTTGACCACTTAAGCCCCGGACCATTTGGCTGGCCAAAGACCAGAGCACTTTTTGCGATTCGGCACTGCGTCGCTTTTAACAGATAATTGTCAAGAGAATTGATTCTTCTGTTTTGTCAATTTTAAACAAAAGATTACAAGCCTGCCCACCATGACAAGGTAGACTGTTTTAGGGCAGGACTTAGACTAAACTACACTATGCTAACCTACACGATGCTAGTCATCATTTCTTTAGTGTTGGATACCTGTTTGAATTAGGCCATATCATATAATCTGCCTTCTTGCATTACAGCCTTGTTTACAAAGATCTACATAAGAGCAACCCTTTTTTTTACACAAAATGGACATCAAATTTGGAATGGCTGGAACTGTTACAATATGGCGGGTGATGTGGTGGTCAGTAATGATCAGCTGAAATTTTCCTACACATTTTCCCCTTCTTTGATCATTGTTGAGCACTCTTCCATATAAATCCATCCACATTACCCTGGAATAACGCAGGTGAAGTGTACAAGATGGGAGAGTCCCCAAGATGTGTCTATTACGTGATTAGATCTGTAGAGACACTAGGGGTATTTCCACTGATCTTCCACACATATTCTCACCTACTGATCCTCTAATGCAGATGGATGCACATACATTTGTCCCTTACTAGCCTACCAATTAAAAGGCAATGTCCTTTCCTATCTTCACACAAACCTAGACAGGTAAGTTTACATAGAGATCGGAGAATATGTCCCCACCAGGAATGGAAAGGAAAAGCTCAAGGCCTTTAAACAATCATCCAGCTTTACAAAAGCTCACACTCTAACTAAATATGACATAAGATGAATTCGGTGCTTCTTATTCTGGCCCAACTGGCGGCATCCAGCTCCGGGTAGGTTCCCGGTGCAAGCCAACATGCAGCTGCAAGCTGCAGCAGCTGCATTTAATGGGCACAGTGAGGCTGCATTTAATGGGCACTGTGAGGCTGAAATGATGGGCACAGTGAGGCTGCATTGATAGGCACAGTGAGGCTGCATTGATGGGCACAGTGAGGCTGCATTTGATGGGCACTAATGAGGCTGCATTGATCTCCTGTATCATGTCTGCAGCCTCTGACCATCTCTTGTATCATCTCCGCAACCTCTGACCATCTCTTGTTTCCTGTCCTCAGTCTCTAGCCATCTCTTGTATCATGTCCTCAGTCTCTAGCCATCTCTTGTATCATGTCCTCAGTCTCTAACCATCTCTTGTACCATGTTCGCAACCTCTCACCATCTCTTGTCTTATATCATGTCTGCAGTCTCTGAGGGGAGTCTGGAGAGGAGTCAAGAATGGGAGTGCCGCCAGGATGGGGGTCATGGGAGAAGTAAAACGTGTGGACTGTGGAGAGGAGACTATAGGATAAAACCAGAGTGACCAACCTGGAGCCGTCTAACTGAGCCCTGCACGATGTACCAGAGAGTAGGTCAGTGACAGCCCTGCCAGGCAAGTCTGAGGGGGGAGTGAATACAATAATATAAGGGGGCACTGATATAAAGGTTTCCCCCTTATATCAGTAACCCCCCCCATTCTTTCCGTGGAAGGTGGTCTCTGGAAACCAGAGTCCCCCCACGTTCCTGGGGTGCCCTTTGACAATGGACCAATTTTACCACTTTTAACTGGAATTTGCTTTTATATATATACAGTATCTCACAAAAGTGAGTACACCCCTTACATTTTTGTAAATATCTTATTATATCTTTTCATGTGCCAACACTGAATAAATTACACTTTGCTACAATGTAAAGTAGTGAGTGTACAGCTTGTATAACAGTGTAAATTTTCTGTCCCCTGAAAATAACTCAACACACAGTCATTAATGTCTAAACCGCTGGCAACAAAAGTGAATACACACCTAAGTGAAAATGTCCAAATTGGACCCAAAGTGTCAATATTTTGTGTGGCCACCATTATTTTCCAGCACTGCCTTAACCCTCTTGGGCATGGAGTTCCCCAGAGCTTCACAGGTTGCCACTGAAGTCCTCTTCCACTCCTCCATGATGACATAACAGAGCTGGTGGATGTTAGAGACCTTGCATTACTCCACCTTCCATTTGAGGATGCCCCACAGAAGCTCAATATGGATTAGGTCTGGAGACATGCTTGGCCCGTCCATCACCTTTACCCTCAGCTTCCTTAGCAAGGCAGTGGTCGTCTTGGAGGTTTTTTGGGGTCGTTATCATGTTGGAATACTGCCCTGCGGCCCAGTCTCCAAAGGGAGCCAAATGCTCGGCTTCAGTATGTCACAGTACATATTGGCATTCATGGTTCCCTCAATGAACTGTAGCGCCCCAGTCCTGGCAGCACTCATGCAGCCCCAGACCATGACACTCCCACCACCATGCTTGACTGTAGGCAAGACAAACTTGTCTTTGTACTCCTCACCTGGTTGCCACCACACACGCTTGACACCAGCTGAACCAAATAAGTTTATCTTGGTCTCATCAGACCACAGGACATGGTTCCAGTAATCCACGTCCTTAGTCTGTTTGTCTTCAGAAACCAGTTTGCAGGCTTTCTTGAGCATCATCTTTAGAAGAGGCTTCCTTCTGAGACAACAGCCATGCAGACCAATTTGATGCAGTGTGCGGCGTATGGTCTGAGCACTGACAGGCTGACCCCCCACCCCTTCAATCTCTGCAGCAATGCTGGCAGCACTCATAGGTCTATTTCCCAAAGACCACCGCTATTTAGGGGCGGAATTAGGGGTCGGGCAGTGTAGGGGTTGAGTGGGGCAACTGGTGGCGAGTAACTCTTAAGGCTTGGCTAGAAGCTCAGGACTTGAAATTTTGAGCCCTGATTTAGGGGAATTAGAGATTAGCAAATAGATCCATATAATTTGTGTTAGTTTGTAACCCAGTAAATAACCTTCATGCTCTCTTCTGGCTATGTACCCATTCTCCTTTGTTCCACTCTTGGTGCCATGTCCTGCTGTTCCCTGGTATCTGTCCCTCTGTAATCTGCTTTTCATCTTACTCCTCTGATCCACAATTCTGTCCTGTTCTCTCCTTCCCACCTTTCTTCCTGATCTAAACATTTTGTCATTACAACCCACCCTTCCATAACTGCAGAATTCCAGAGAGAACTGAAAGTATAAGAGCAGGTACTAATAAACTGCTTAGTAATGTACTTTCCACCAATGCACACAGTGGGAACACAAGGGCCATCGAATCGCCTGTTAATGGTTTATTATGAAGCACAATACAACACTTAGCAGCGTTACCAATTAGTCAAGCAATAGAGTGTGCTGTGCTATGAGCACGTGAGCCCTAAAGAAAGCCGAACACCCTATTAGTGAGTGTGCAACAACCCTTTAAAGCCTTTTCTTTTAACTTTGAAACAGTAAATAATATAAAGAACATTATTAATGCCTTCCTTGGAAAGAAATTTCTAAATGTCAAAGCAATCTTAGCCATTGTGTCTCAATATGACATCTGTGTAAGTGCAGCTGCTGTGTCTCAATATAACATCCGTGTGAGTGTGGGTCCCTAAACTCACACTGCCTGCGTTTGGGTTCCTGCACTCCCACGCTCCTCCACCCACATGGTCGTTAAGTTGGAAGCAGGGGTTGTGTCTGTGCAGCCTCTGTGTCCTAATAGACATCAATGAGATTGCCTGCATGGGTATTCACGGAACACCTGTGCATCCTTGTGTGAATAAACAGCACCCTGCACAGGCGTACAGTATTGCATACCCAGTGTAAACGAGACGTTGCAGAACAGTTCTTGGGAGAGTGCCTTCGTTATTAGGAACTGACCTCACAGCAGCCACCCCTGAAAGACTTTAACAGGCTTGGTGATGACATAACAGAGAGAATTATAAGCTTTTCCTTGCTACAAGTGCAAGATATAGTTAAATATGAATGCTGGGACATGCTTGAGGGAGGGTATGGAGGTAAATTTGGGTAATCCCCAGATATGCACTTTAATGTAACATATAATGTCCCTCATTTTGGTAAATCTGAAGGGGATCGTATAACTACATTATAACATGTATGACCAGGTTTGCAGAAGCACAAAAAAGTACCAGTAGGCCAGTGCCTGCATTTAGTACTCTGCATTTTTTAGGCCAGTTCAGGTTCAATTTACAGTATGCTGATGCAGTAAATAATCAGGTATATCATCCCACAGAAAAAAAAAATCAGTTTTTGACATGTCAGGAGTGGAGCCTGCGGCCTAATTTGACTCAACACGGGAAACCTCACCCGGCCCGCACACAGAAAGGATTGACAGATTGATAGCTCTTTATCGATTCTGTGGGTGGTGGTGCATGTCTGTTCTTAGTTGGTGGAGCGATTTGTCTGGTTAATTCTGATAATGAACGAGACTCCTATCACTGATCTGCCAAACCAAGTACCACCCATATTTTTTGCAGACTTGTAAGCATTTTGACAACAGACAGTTATTCCTACACTATTGCCACTTACATGATGATCATTACATTTTTCCACCGCACAAGTATACAGGCAATAATATAGTTGGGCTTATCAAATGCAACAATACCCAGTTCTAAACACCACCACAATCCTCATATATGCCCCACATCCAACACACCAAAATCAATTCCAAGACTGTGCAAAAATCCTACTCCAAAGTGTTCCAAAATTTGTGTAAAATCAGTGCTCAATAAATATAACACTCATTTATACAATCTAAAAACTTGAAAAAGCAAAAAACAATCCTTCAAGCTTGTATTCACGCCCTAAAATAAAACACCAAGGTGATCCACCAAACATGCAATCCCTCCTCAAATAGTTATCCACCTCCATGCAAATGCCTGAGACCCAGATCACTCACTAGATTTCCACTTATTACTAAGTAGGTTGAAATAGCTCCCCACGTAGGTACATTTTTGTTTGTTGCTTCAATAATCACAGCTCAACATGCTCCTCATCACTTTTCCATTAACACTTATTGCTAACCAGGTCTAAATGCAGAATAAAAATATGAAAGGGAGACCCCCTTCCTAACGGAAAGCAGAACTTTAAAGGATATGGGGTTGTCCCTGAGGTAAGCACATAGACAACATTAGTGTAAAAAGTAATTTTTATTTTAGAAACATAGATAAAACATACAGTTCAGTATAAAATCATGTAACGATGTACAGACAATAGCACAGCGGCTTATATTGTTTCATATTTCTCAATTCCAGTAAATACATTGATGTCCTTCATTGGTAAATTGTAGTCCAGCGCATTTCGCAGAACTATTTCTCTGCTTCTTCTGGGAATTTCAATGTATATCTAAATTATTGTTAGATTTAAAAAAAGAACAACATTACAAACGCAACAGTTTTTTTACAGAATTCAATATATTCTCTTATTCGAGCAAGTAAGGAGATATGCTCACCAAATTCACCACAGTACAACTGTGTAAACCTCCCAATGTGTGAAAAAATTGTAAATGCACTCCACATACAGGCATTGAATCCACAGGAGAGGGACAGGGAGGAAGGTGATCCTGCTGGGTGTTTGTGATTGTGTACAATTCAAGCCAGTAGATTGCTATCTGTAGTATTTCCCTACCTCCTGTCATATATGAGGAGCAAGTGGAGCAGCGATTACTGGAATAACAGAGTTACCTGTCTGTGGATCACATTTTTACCTACTGTACTTAGCAATAATTGGTCATGTTTATGCAAATGCGATATCTTTTTATAGTTTCCTATTGCTAAACAGATTATTAATATCTCCCACATCAGCAGCATAACACCCTCTGCAACTAGCAGTGTTACATAAATATGTGAACCTCAGAGATAAAGGCATTAGGGCAATATTGGAGTGGTGCACAAAGTTCAGTGTGCCAAAAGCTGGGCATGGTTTAATGGGAGGTGGGGTAGCTAAGTAAGCATCAGAATTATAATGCCCCTAGTGAGCCACTGACTTTAGCTTGTGGTTGGGTCTTCAAGTCCAGCTTTGGAGTGGGGGTCACATAAACAGTTTGGTAATCGGAGCAAAGATGTGGTCCTAAACTCCTTTTTTAATTGCATGTTACATGATTGCACATCGTTACAGCCAATGCTCATCCAGCAGTACATTACCAGTGCATTATGCCCAACACAACTTAATTTGAAGAACATTGTACTCAGCACACCCCATAATACCAAAGAACATTGTACCAGACAAATCACACACGACATGGATCTGGTACGTTACACTGCAGAATACTTCATCAAAAATACAATATTGAAGAACTTTGTATACAGATCACCTCAATCTTCAGATTATTCTTAAGATTTGCCCAGCCCATCTTACATCAGAAAATAACACACAATATCCCGCAGAACATTGCACCCAATACACATTACAGCACAGAACATCTCACACCAAGCACTCAAAATGGAAGAACATTGCATATAGAACATCTCATGCTAGAGAAAAATGCACCCAGCACATCTCATAATGCAGAACTTAAAAGTCACCATCGCTGCCAAGCAGGGACGGACTGGCCTACCGGGATAGCAGGAAAGTTCCAGGTAGGCCGCCTGCCCAGGGGCCGCTTTGAGCTGTGGCTATGACCGCCTGGCCTTCAGCCAAGTGTTGCCAACCGCCCATTAATTTACGGACAGCCAGTGAATTTCAGCCTATTTTAGGGCTGCCCTTAAATGCCTGTTACGGGCAGCGGCACCTGTAAAAAATATGTCTGTGGTCTGACATGTCAACTGTGCATGCGCCTTTCTGAAGCTAGCCGGACTCGAGAAAGCCCATACACGCTTAGCCATTTTCGGGCAGGCATGCGCAGTAGTATGGAGAGATCCACCGCTCCAGGATGATCCACCCAAACTCAATCCCACAGCTGTTCCTATGGTTAGAGAACCCAGGTGCAGGCACAGCACAAGCTGATGAAGATGCAAATTAAGGACTCTGGACGGCCGCACTCCAAGAAAAATTCAAAAGCCTTTATTGGTAAAATATGGAATCACACAAAAATAGGTCACAGCAAAGCAAGAAAATCGCTAATGCATTTCACACTACCAAGAGTGCTTACTCATAGCTAATGCACATGGAGAAATATGGCAAATAAATACATTTCATGATGTTACACACTTAGAGTTGGTTGGTTAATTGGTTAATGAATAATTCAATTGGTGGATGAACTGGCCAGCTGACTCTGATCAAGAACCAGACCTGTCCCCATCAAACATTCAGTAAAGAACCTTCAACTTGTGTCACTGAAAAACTCTCAGCCTAATATTACTACCATGTCCATATGATGTATGCAAGCAAAAAAAAAAAAAGGAAAATACATATATGTGTCCATCTATATATGTTGAAAACGTCCATAGGTGTAAAAAAAAAAAAAAAATATATATATATATATATATATATATATATATATATATATATATATATTTTTTTTTTTTGTATGAATATTGATGTGACTGTGGCAAAACCAAAAAAAAATAAAAATAAAAATGTGTCAAAGTGTAAATGACTGGGAGGTGAAAAGTGTGTTCTGTTCAGAACATTACTATAAAAAAAAGAGGAACGTGGCAGTGCAGCTAGAGCTCAGATGTCATTAGAAAATGTGTCCCATAACACATGTTCAAAATATGTGAGATGATAAATAAAAAAATAAAAAAACTTAAAGCTATGTCATGTGAAAGTGAACAATAAGGTAAAGACTTGGGACTGTGACAAATATGGGGGTGAAAAATAGATTACTGCTAGACAACTAAATGATTTGATGGGGACAGGTTGGTTCTTGATCAGAGTCAGCTGGCCAGTTCATCCACCAATTGAATTATTCATTAACCAATTAACCAACCAACTCTAAGTGTGTAACATCATGAAATGTATTTATTTGCCATATTTCTCCATGTGCATTAGCTATGAGTAAGCACTCTTGGTAGTGTGAAATGCATTAGCGATTTTCTTGCTTTGCTGTGACCTATTTTTGTGTGATTCCATATTTTACCAATAAAGGCTTTTGAATTTTTCTTGGAGTGCGGCCGTCCAGAGTCCTTAATTTGCATCTTCATCAGGCATGCGCAGTGTTGTAATGGTGCTGGATGGCACCATTTTTAAATGCAAGGCACCCATCTCTGTCTCGGCGTTGGCGTGCGCCTCTCCACATCACGGCCGGGTAAGACCGGACTCCTCCGCAGCCTCTAACCACCTCCTGTTACTCTCCTGTATCATGTCCGCAGAGCCTATGACCACCTCCTGTACCATGTCCGCACAGCCTATGACCACCTCCTGTACCATGTCTGCAAAGCTTATGACCACCTTCTGTTACTAGCCTACCCCATGTCTGCACAGCCTCTAAAATCCCCTGTACCATGTCCGCACAGCTTATGATCACTTCCTATACCATGCCCGCACAGCCTCTGACATCCCCTGTACCATGTCCGCACAGCCTATGATCACTTCCTATACCATGCCCGCACAGCCTATGACCACCTCCTGTACCATGTCCGCACAGCCTATGACCACCTCCTATACCATGTCTGCACAGCCTATGACCACCTCCTGTACCATGTCTGCACAGCCTATGACCACCTCCTGTACCATGGCCGCACAGCCTATGACCACCTCCTGTACCATGTCCGCACAGCCTATGACATCTCCTGTACCATGTCTGCACAGCCTATGACCACCTCCTATACCAAGCCCGTAAAGCCTATGACCACCTCCTGTACCATGTCCGCACAGCCTATGACCACCTTCTGTCAGTGGCGGCCCGTCCATAGGGGGCACTATTTTTTTAAATAATGTTTTTTTTAAAGCTGGCCCTTTAAAAAAAAAAGGTCCTTAAGTGCACTGTGTTCGGACGCCGGACGCAGTGCACCTATGGGAAGCGTCACGTCTATGCAATCACGAGATTGCAGACGTGGCGCTTCATTTGCGGGCGTTTAGCCCGCCTTGCAGCGTTTTCTGAAGCGAAGAGTAGCTTCAGCCCGTTCATAGTATATATTACTATGGCCGGGTGGTTTGGGCGGGCGGTTTGATGTTCACTTTCTGTTTTCTCTCTCCAACTGCAACTTGGTGGGACGCATGCTGCTGCAATTGATGGTGACGCATTCTCCTGCAGTTGATGGTGACACATTCTGCTGAAATTTGGTGGGACGCAGCCTGCTGAAATTTGGTGGGACGCATGCTGCTGCAATTTGGTGGGACGCAAGCTGCTGCAACTTGGTGGGACACATGCTGCTGCAACTTGGTGGGAAGCATGCTGCTGCAATTTGGTGGGACGCATGCTGCTGCAATTTGGTGGGACGCATGCTGCTGCAACTTGGTGGGACGCATGCTTCTGCAATTGATGGTGACACATTCTGCTGCAATTTGGTGGGACGCATGCTGCTGCAATTTGGTGGGATGCATGCTGCTGCAACTTGGTGGGAAGCATGCTGCTGCAATTGATGGTGACACATTCTGCTGCAATTTGGTGGGACGCATGCTGCTGCAATTTGGTGGGACGTATGCTGCTGCAATTTGGTGGTGCCGCATGCTGCTGCAATTTGGTGGGGCCGCATGCTGCTGCAATTTGGTGGGGACACAGGCTGCTGCATTTGGTGGGACACAGGCTGATGCATTTGGTGGGACACAGGCTGCATGTAAGGAGGGACTCTGCTGGGGACACCTGATGGCATCTGGTGGCAGGTGACGTGGCTAGTGACACGCTCAGGGCTCCCACTGATTCTGCATTATGGTGAGTTGAATGATTTCATTTTATATTACAATGTTATAATAGAAATAATGCGCATCAATCATCCTGACACCATAACAACCATGTTGCCGGGATGACTGAAGTGCTAACACCAGGTGTTTGGAATATCTTTATCTGCTGATTGTTAAACTTTCTAGAATACACATATTTCTATTGTTGTGTAGGATCTGGGCCTGCTGTCCCTCCGTCCCTCGTTCATCTCAGACACTAACCACGCCACCTTAGAGCCACACCCACTATTTCACTGAAACCACACCTATTTTCACAAAGTAGGAGGGGTCAAAAAGGAAGGGCGGGGTCTGGCGCCCCCCATCCTAAAACTTCACCAGCCGCCACTGTCTTCTGTACCATGTCTGCACAGCCTATGACCACCTTATATACCATGTCTGCATAGCCTATGACCTCCTCCTCCTGTACCATGTCCGCACAGAATATGACCACCTCCTGTACCATGTCTGCACAGCCTATGACCACCTCCTATACCATGTCCGCAGAGCCTATGACCCCCTCCTGTACCATGTCCGCACAGCCTATGACCACCTCCTGTACCATGTCTGCACAGCCTATGACCACCTCCTGTACTATGTCCGCAGAGCCTATGACTACCTCCTGTACCATGTCCGCACAGCTTTTGACCACCTCCTATACCATGTCTGCAGTCTATGGCCGAAACGCGTCAGTTTATTGTCACTCTGATGTACCAATAAACGACACTTCAAGGATTACAGTTTTGCCGGCTCTTCTTACTACACCTCCTGTATCATGTCCGCACAGCCTATGACCACCTCCTGTACCATGTCCGCACAGCCTATGACCACCTCCTATACCTTGTCTGCACAGCCTATAACCTCATCCTGTACCATGTCTACACAGCCTATGACTACCTCCAATACCTTGTCTGCACAGCCTATAACCTCATCCTGTACCATGTCTACACAGCCTATGACCACCTCCTATACCATATCCTCAGACCCTATGACCACCTCCTGCACCATGTCCACACAGCCTATGACCACCTCCTGTACCATGTCCGCACAGCCTTTGACCACCTTCTATACCATGTCCGGACAGCCTATAATTACCTCCTGTACCATGTCCGCACAGCCTATGACATCTCCTGTACCATGTCTGCACAGCCTATGACCACCTCCTATACCATGTCTGCACAGCCTATGACCTCCTCCTGTACCATGTCCGCACAGCATATGATCACCTTCTGTACAACATCCACACAGCCTATGACCACCTCCTGTACCATATCCGCACAGCCTATGACCACCTCCTGTACCATATCCGCACAGCCTATGACCACCTCCTGTACCATGTTCGCACAGCCTCTGACATCTCCTGTACCATGTTTGCACAGCCTCTGACATCTCCTGTACCATGTTTGCACAGCCTCTGACATCTCTTGTACCATGTTTGCACAGCCTCTGACACCTCCTATACCATGTCTGCACAGCCTATGGCCTCCTCCTGTACCATGTCTGCACAGCCTATGACCACCTCCTATACCATGTCTGCACAGCATATGACCACCTCCTATACCATGTCTGCACAGCATATGACCACCTCCTGTACCATGTCCGCACAGCCTATGACATCTCCTGTACCATGTGTGCACAGCCTATGACCACCTCCTATGACCTCCTCCTGTACCATGTCCGCACAGCATATGATCACCTCCTGTACCACGTCCACACAGCCTATGACCACCTCCTGTACCATGTCCGCACATCCTATGACCACCTCCTGTACCATGTCCGCACAGCCTATGACAACCTCCTGTACCATATCCGCACAGCCTATGACCACCTCCTGTACCATGTTCGCACAGCCTCTGACATATCCTGTACCATGTTTGCACAGCCTCTGACATCTCCTGTACCATGTTTGCACAGCCTCTGACATCTCCTGTACCATGTTTGCACAGCCTCTGACACCTCCTGTACTATGTTCGCACAGCTTCTGTGACGTTATGCTGTTGGGCTGGTATAATAATGTTATGGAGCTGGTATGAATTATTTTCAGGGCTGGTTTTTATTCCCAGTCAACCCTGCTGCCAAGTCAAGTCACCATCCCTGACATCCAAGCCAACTGTCCATTGCAAAATTTTGCTCACAGCCTATCTCACTCCATACAAAATTGCACCTAGCACAGCTCAGAAGCAGAGCATTGCATCCAGCATATCACACAACATTGCATAGCGCACACAACATTCAGCAGAACACTGCGCTCCTAATACCACTTCAGAGAGACACTTTTGCAGTTGAGTCATGCCTGCGCTAATGACCGCTCGCCTAAATCTATTGTATGTGCACCCTAATTTTCCCTTTGTCAGCCCCACAATGTATCATGTTTAATAGTGTGGATTAATGGATTTACATATATAAGATAAAATAGGTATAATGAGCACATTGGGCCCACTGCATCAATTCCACTACATTAAAACCTAACCGCATTTTCCTAAGCCCACAGCATGGCCATTTTATGTGCATGGCTCCATCTGGTGTTGGTTTGAGAGATGTTCAATACAGCAACCTTCATGCAAACATACAGAGATTTATCAAACAACCAAACACAATTACTTACATTTATTGTGTAAATATACTATTTTGAAAGGATTGGTGTTTTGTGTATAGTTTGTGTATGCTTGTAACACCTTCACTTACAGCCCTGGGCAATCAGCTGCAGTTTTGCAGAGATCTGGCAGCAATTCATTCTAAACAAAACAAAATGTAATGGTTAGTACATAGCTCCTAACTGTCCCTGATTTTGAGGGATTGTCCCTTATTCAGAACAAAGTCCCTCTGTCCCTCTTTCCTCCTCATTTGTCCCTCATTTTGGTCTACACTTACCGGCCACTTTATTAGGTACAGCGGTTCAATTGCTTGATAACACAAATTGCTAATTAGCCAATCTCATAGCAGCAACTGAATTCATTTAGGCATCTAGACGTGGAGAAGATAACTTGTTGAGGTTCAAACGGATTATCATAATGGGGAAGAAATGGGATTTAGGTGACTTTGAACGTGGCATGGTGGTTGGTGCCAGATGGGCTGATCTGAGTATTTCAAAAACTGCTAATCTACTGGGATTTCCACACACAACCATTTCTAGGGTTTACAGAGTATGGTCCAAAAAAGAGAAAATATCCAGTGGGCAGCAGTTGTGTTGACAAAAATGCCTTGTTGATGTCAGATGTCAGAGCAGAATGGGCAGACAGTTCTAGATGAAAGAAAGGCAACAGTAGCTCAAATAACCACTTGTTACAACCAAGGTATGCATAATACCATCTCTGAATGCACAACACATCGAACCTTGAAGCAGATGAGCTACAGCAGCAGAAGACCACACCGGGTGTCACTCCTGTCAGCTAAGAACAGGAAACTGAGGCTGGTCTAACAGGAGATTTGCATCATGGATGTGCAGCCGACAAATCTAGGCTATCATGTCAATATGGACCAAAATCTCTGAGCAAAGTTTCCAAACACCTTGTTAAATCTATGCCAATGAATAATTAAAGTAGGAGTAAACTCCCATGCATGATTTTTACCTATAGGTAAGCCTATATTAAGGCTTACCTATAGGTACTGTAAATATCTCCTAAACGCGCTCCGTTTAGGAGATATTTACTGTACTTGCAGCTAGTGATGTCACCAATGCATGCGCTCGGAGGGAACGGCATACCTGTGCCGTTCCTTCAGAGTCCTGTGCTGTAAACAATGGCTCCTGATGCCCACGGAAGTGACATCATCGCAGAGTCTGTGAACCTGAAAGGAAACTGGGTGAAGATGGAAGCACCATCATCAGTGACAGCGTGCCGCTGGAGAGCTTCGTTCTAAGGTAAGTTTCACATAATGTGCTAGTATGCATACTAGCACATTATGACATTGTCTTGCAGGTTAAAAAAACAAAAACTACAGATTTATTGCAGTTTTGAAGGCAAAAGGGGGTACAACCCAGTACTAGCAATGAAAATTAACGCCTCCCCACTTACCAGACCTCAGATTCAACACAGCACAGAAGTAGGAAAACTTATGCATCCCCAGTCTCCTATTGGCTGTGTCATATGATACCTCAAGGAGGAGTTCCCTCAACCGTGCACTGTCAATTGACGGCATCTGAGACCTTGCAGTAATTTCATGCTTTTCAGGGGGACCCCTTATTAAACTAAGGTGTCAGGAAGGGCTAGCCAGTACCCAAGATGGTGGCAGAAGAAGACGACCTGTGACCTCAGCCTCTGTCAGAACACCTCTGGTGCATCTGCGCACGCATGTGTGTGCAGGTGCGGGCACGTGCGCATATGCACGCACACATGCACATTGTACTCAATGTGTAGTCAATCTGTGGATAGTATAGGAAAGGAACAAAGAGCAAATGAGAACATTGACCTGAGGTGTGCAAGGGTCACGTGGTCAGTATGCCTAAAAGGGGGCATACCCAAGTATGAAATGAAAGGAAATGAAAATGAAAAGAAAAGGGGAATGGGTGGGTGGGACACGAGAGCCTGCGACCACAAGGGAGGAGGCAAAGGAGGGCAGGCTTTATGCAGCCTGACTCCTCCTACAAATACAGGCTGACCTGAGGTCAGCCTTACACTTGTACTCGGAGTCAATCTGTGGATAGTATTGATAAAGGAACAAAGAGCAAATGAGAACATTGACCTGAAGTGTGCCGGGGTCACGTGGTCAGTATGCCTAAAATGGGGCAAAAATAAACACAGTAGAATGAAAGCTTACAAACAGATTTATTACACACTGAATTATCGTTCAATCTGCCAAAATTGACAAACGCTTATGACATCTCAAAAGTGGCTCTGGGACATACCCAGAGAAACAAGATGACCTCCACCTACCCAAATTCCAAATAATAATAGCCGGAACCCCCTGGCGCAAAGTCACAGAAGCCGCTCCTATCCTGAAAGAATAGCCAAAGTATGCTTTTAGGGTCCAGACCCTGATTGGCCAAAAGGGAACGGCAATGAAGTATGTATGGAGCTGCGGAGAGGGGAGCACTAGGAAAAGGCAACCGAGGACCCTCCCTGGGTTTATCAGATGTAGCACTGACAAGCTGGTTTAAAACCAACACCAGGCACCACGTCTTGCCAGTCTCCATGAACCTGTTGACAGTGCCGCCTCCCGATTTCTGCGTCTTGCGAGCATGCAGCTGTCACAGAAAAGGCCGGGTGCCAAACCAGTTGATTGGCCAAAAGTATGTGAGACCCTGCTCCAGAAGCGCAACTCCCCTGGCCTCAGAAACCATAAAAGGTCAGATAAAGCACTGCCTTGAGCACCAAGCTGGTTCACAACGGAAAAGGAGACCTAGAGAGCATGTCGGATATGTCATGAAGAATATAACCCTCGATGGGAAGTCTGCTGAGCACAGCAGGAGGACAACTCTTCTGGATCCCTGAGGATGGCTTAAATAGAGTGTGCAGAAAATGAAGAAAGGCCTATTGGGGTATTCCAACAACATGAAATGCTGAGTCTCAGCCAGATGCGCCCCGATAGTGCTGTAGGCCGATACGATTTGAAAGTGGCAAAAAACAGAAAAGCAAAATAGGAACTGGATGTCAACCGTCAGGACTAGGAAACCTTGACCGGAAAGCCTGGAAAACATCCCAAGCAGTGTCATGAGCCTTCCTGGAATACAAAATAAAGATCTTTATCGATCAAGGCTGTTGCATCAGCCCAATGGAAACCTAATACCTCACAAAAGCTGGAAACCAAAGAGAAGGCGTGACGTCGGCATCTGCGTCCGAGACCTGGGCCTACTGATATCGGCCTAGGCACCGAGAGGGTTCCGGAATCCACTAAAGCCCCTGAGCCAGTTCCATACTATTGCGCAACTCCTGGCTGGACAGAGCTAGGAAATTAAGGGTAGCGTGGAAATGACACACAACTGGGTCAGGAACATAAATTGTGAGAGAAACGTGAGCAGACTGAGAAACCTGTGACAGCAGGAATGTAAGCTGCATGAAGGAACGTGACTGAACGAGAACATGAGTAGCGCAATCTGACGAAAACGTGTGCAGCATAAGAACCGAGGCTGCAAGAAAAACGCAAACTGCATAAGAAACGCCAGTTGCACGAGAACGTGAATTGATGAAAGTGAGAAACCTGGGAAAACGAGAGAAACCTGCGAAAACGAGAGAAACATGAAACGTGAGTTGGCATAGAAACAAAAATTTGCATGAGAACCGTAAATTGCATGAGAACCGTAAATTGCATGAGAAACGTGAGTTTTGTAAGAAATATGTGAGCAGCATAAGAACAGATGAGGAGACTTGCCACCGAACAAGCCAATTAAAAACGATCACCTCAATCTGTTAAACCCATAAACGTGATGGGTAACCTGCAGTGGAAGAACATAGACAACCCAGCTGTGTAAAAATGACCAGAGAACATAACAGACAACCACCCCATGACATAACAATACCCCTGGTACCTGACAAGTATAAGGATGTGGGTGCAGAAATGACAAGACCAAAAGCGCATGAATGTGAACCTAATAACACCACCCTACTGTATGCAGTAAGCGAGCCCGAGCAACCTGCAGCGCCAAGACAGGAAATTAAAAACGAACACTCAGGGCTAAGGTACCCACAGACTGTGGTGGGTAGTAGTAAAGGTGTAATAGTGAAAGTGCACGTATGAAGTATGGACTACAGGCGAGAAGATTGTGAGACGACAATCAATTAAAAACAAAACCTCAGCCCGTATGGATCTGTAGACGTGACAGATCCTGGATGTAAGCACTAGTTAACGGAAATGCAGCGAACGAAAGGCAATGACATGTAGAGGCATATGACATGAAACGTGAGAAGCGTGGGAAAGCGTGAGAAACATGGGAAAACTTAAGAAACATGGGAAAACGTAAGAAGCATTGGAAAACTTAAGAAACATGGGAAAACGTAAAAAACATGGAAAAACGTAAGAAACATGGGAAACATGGGAATCGTGAGAATACGTAAGAAACATGGGCAACGTGAGAAACATGGGATACGTAAGAAACATGGGAAACGTGAGAATATGTAAGAAACATGGGCAACGTGAGAAACATGGGAAACGTGAGAATACGTAAGAAACATAGGAAACGTGATAAACATGGGATACGTGAGAATACGTAAGAAACATGGGAACCGTAAGAACCATGGGAAACATGAGAATACGTAAGAAACATTGGAATCGTGAGAAACATGGGATACGTGAGAATACGTAAGAAACATGGGAAACGTAAGAACCATGGGAAACGTGAGAATACGTAAGAAACATTGAAAACGTGAGAAACATGGGATACGTGAGAATACGTAAGAAACATGGGAAACGTGACAAACATGGGAACGTGAGAAACGTGGGAAATGTGAGAATATGTAAGAAACATGGGAAACGTGAGAAACATGGGAACGTGAGAAACGTGGGAAACATGAGAATATGAAAGAAACATGGGAAACGTGAGAAACATGGGATACGTAAGAAACATGGGATATGTAAGAAACATGGGAAACATGAGAATACGTAAGAAACATGGGAAACGTGAGAAACATGGAATACGTAAGAAACATGGGATACGTGAGAATACGTAATAAACATTGGAAACGTGAGAAACATGGGATACGTAAGAAACATGGGATACGTGAGAATACGTAATAAACATTGGAAACGTGAGAAACATGGGATACGTAAGAAACATTGGCAGTTGCTGTGTTTGGTTGGCACTTCATGCATGCTCTACATATTTAATCTGAAAAGAGGAAAAAGACAGAGTTAGAAATATGCCCCGTACACACGGTCGGACATTCCGACGGAAAAAGTCTGATCGGATTATGTTGTCGGAAAATCCGATCGTGTGTGGGCCCTATCGGACTTTTTCCGTCGGAAAGTTTGAGAGCAGGATCTAAAATTTTCCGACAACAAAATACGATCTGACTTTTCCCGATTGCGTGTAGAGAATTCCGACGCACAAAGTGTCACGCGTGCTCAGAAAAAAATTGGAGACTAAAGCTCAACGTAGTCCCATCGTACGTTTTGTACGTCACCTCTTTCCGAACGATCGTATTTTCCGACAACTTTGTGCGACTGTGTGTATGCAAGACAAGTTTGAGCCAACATCCGTCGGAAAAAATCTGATGGATTTTGTTGTCGGAATGTCCAACCGTGTGTATGGGGCAATAGACTTACTGAAAGAGCAACTTGCAGTGGAGACCAAGTTTTTGAAAGACACTGCAAGCAAGGCAAAGGATTTAAGATGGCCATACACCTATGGATTATCTTCAGATTTTCTATGGTTAGATGGAAAAAGCGCAACAGATTTCTCCATGTATGCTAAACTGTGTGGATGGAGGAATCTCCCACTGGGCCAAGCTTCAGTATCTTGCTATTCGGCCCCGCTGGCTCTCAACCTAAACAATGCCTGCACCCAATCATAATGTTCAGGTATTGTGAGAGCCAACAGGGCCGACTAGCAAGATATGGAAGCTTAAGCCAGTGGGAGATTCTTCCATCCACACAGTTCAGCGTAGATGGAGGAATCTGTTCCACTTTTTCCATCTGACCATAGAAAATCTGCAGATAATCTATAGGTGTATGGGCAGTCTTAGGCCTGATTCACACCTATGTATTTTTAGTGCTTTTTGCATTTTGCAGATTTACACTACAGAACGTGTTCCATAGGAAACCATGTTAAATGGTCTGTAGTGCAAATATGAAAAATGCAAAAAGCACTGAAAATGCGTAGGTGTGAATCAGGCCTTAGAAAGTAAGGTAATCAAAGTCAAACCTGCAGTGATTTTGAAGTGTGTTCAAACCATGGCAGGCAGAGCTGAAGATTTGAATGAGCAGTGTGCAGTCCTCATAAACAAGTCTAATGATGCCCCAACAAAGGACAAAGGCCGTAAGCCTGTAAGCAAAAGTAGGACATGTGCCACTGTTACTTCCCATAAGCCGGAAGCTGAAAATCTGATCAACTCAAATAGAGATGGCCGAGTTGAGTCAGATAACAGGAAGGCAAGGCCTATGGTCTCCAGGAGACACATGTGGGCTGATTGTACAGGGTTAAAGTTTGTAACACACAGTACAGCCATCAATTAACAAAGTCAGCACCTAAAAGCCATGTGACACTGACAAATCCATGACAGAGCAAATGCTGACTGTGCTACCTGTGTAATTTCCATAATGCTGATAATCATAAGACGCAGTGAGATGCTACTTTACACTTTCCTTTGGGGGGGGGGCAGTAAACATGTGCCTGCCCACCCCCCCCCCCCTATAACCACTTCCTGTGTCCAGCAACGTACTGGATTGGATTGGAAGGGTGATATCTTGGTCATTGCTGCAGCAATGATCAAGATATTATTTTTTAGCCCCAATGAGTCTGCACAAAGAAAAAGTAATCCTAGTGGCTAAGAAGCCAATGGATTACTTTTTCAGGCAGTGGAAGGGGGTTTCACCACCGTTGCTCTCCCGTGCAATTAGGGGTCCCATTAAGCATGTGGGCAGCAACATCCAGTTCCTGGGACAAAGTGAGAGAAACTGATGATGTTCCTCCTACTTACATGGTCTCATGTAAGCAAGCCATTACTGGCCTAAACAAACATCTGATCAAATCGATCTTTGTTTGATCAGCTGCTTTGGAGGCCAGAGGAGAGATTTGGGGTCTAATAGACCCCAGATCTCTCCAGAAAGAGGACCTGTCACTGCCCCATGCTATCAGAAGGGATGTTGTTCATCCTTTCTGATAGCAATAAAAGAGATACAAGATGAAATGAAAGATACAGTATACATTTTTTTTTTGTCTAAAAATAAAATTGCAAGCATTTTTAAACTGCCTCTGCCCCCCTGTACCCCTGTACTCATGCACAATCATGAACGCGTGTGCATATGTAAACGGTGACAAATCTGCAAAGGTTGGGTCAGGGGAGGAGCCTGGGGTGGGGTCAAGGGAGGGGTTAAAGGGGGCCCCGTCGGGTAGGCTGGACGGGGCCCCATGATTCCTATGGTACCCATATGGTTTCCATGGTACCGACACAGACACACCACCAAAGAGGTGTCCACCATATTTGGGGAGATGGTGGGCGGTCCTGATGATTAATTGGGGCAATGATGACAAGTGTAGCAGTCTCTTCTCGCACAGTTGGACAGTCTCTGCCCTCAATGCAAATACCGCAGGAACAGAAGGAACTGTAATTGGTGTCAATGGGAAAGGTGAGTATTGCCGTCATCATATCACCCCCATTAATATTGTCCCATCAATATTGCCCCATCAATATTCCTCTATTATAAATGATTAGTAGATGGTGGGGCTGTGCTGTCCCCGGGGTTCCGTAATCAAAGCTGAGATGCTCCAGCCCCCTCCCCCACCGCCCATCACTGTTCAGAATAAGCTTTGGTAATCATAGCAATAAAAGCCTGATTACCCTTTTTAAAAATGGCGCTGAGTGCCGCCTTGCAATTCATTCCAAGTGTACAGTTTAGTGCTGGATGGTGAGGAGTACAAAATGTGGGAGGAGCTCTGCTTTAAGCCATAGGACTGTAAGAATGTAAACATGTTTTTTTATTAAAGGAGCCACATCCTTATTAGATTTGTATACTAAGCCTACTGGCTGAATTTCAAAACCAGGAGGAGGCTCCTTTAAGAAAAATTGTCAGTTAGACCACCCACCAGGAGATTTGAAAAAAATAAAAAAATAACAAAAAGGTTCCCATGACAACACCACTCTGTGATGTCATTGGCTGAAGAAAAATTGTCAGTTAGACCACCCACCAGGAGATTTGAAAAAAAAAAAAAAAGGTTCCCATGACAACTGTGATGTCATCGGCTGCTATCATAAGGAAAGCACAGAGGAGTTCCTGGCAGTTGCTTTGTTGACTCTGAACGGTTAACACGAGCTTCTTTCTCTGGCGAGTTTTTTCTTGTGATCTGATCCGATTTTATCCGATTTGATTGCAAATTTAATTCTCGCCCATTTCAAGCGTGTTTCATCATTCTTCATAATGAACAGATTTAACCTTAAAAAGGTTGTTTCTCAAAATAACACCAAAGAGAAACCCATTGGAGGACCACCTATGGGAGGAGATATCGGTGTCCATCCTGCAGATATCCCACCCAAGAAGCCCAAAAGAATGAAGAGGAGTCCCGGGGCTTTTGTGAGACGTTGCTTCAGAGCCGTGATTGGATGCTTTGGTGTCGGCTGTAAAGTCAATGGCCAACAGCAGAAAACAGAAGACCTGAATGGTAAGTACCTGTATTGTGGATATTGATAGATACAAGATAAAGGAAACCCTTTATTTAAAGTGGTTGTAAACCCACAAAAAAAAAAAGGAACGTGATGGAGTTTAGGACATCTCCATAACATATTTAAAGTGGTTGTAAAGCCACAAAAAAAAAAGGAACGTGATGGAGTTTAGGACATCTCCATAACATATGTATTAAATTAGCCGGCCCCATATTACCTATATATATTATGTATATATATTATCTAGGACAAAGAGGGGAATCTTTACGCTGCCATTTAAACAATTTCTCAGGGGTATGATAAGTCCTGTGTGAAATGAATAGTTGAGTTTGTTTCTGTGTGGAAGATAAAGAGACCATGGGCAGTGCGGACAATGCCACCTCCCAATGATCCTCGGATATGGGACCTAGATCTCTTCCCCACTGTCTCTTTGAAGGTTTAATTTTGATTGCAACTCTGTAGTCATATATGTAAATCTTTTGTTTTAATTTCCAACAATCCACGTGTACACACTACTGGGAAGTCCATACACATGCAGATGGATGGTTATATATCCTATTAGCACTGTCTCCCCGTGATTTTGTACTTGCTGAAAACCAGAATATTGCTTACCTGTTCCCCGCTAAATTGACAAAAAAATAATGGATTGTCTGAACTGCCTTAGGGCTCATTTAAACATGTGCCCTCTGAACAGCAATCCACATTCATGTTGCTCTTCAGATGGCATTTAATAGGTGGTAAGAAGGTGTTATATTAGCCTCCTTACCACCTGTAAACATTACAACATTATATACACATATTATATCCCTGTGTGCTGTACAGGTTTTAAACCCCTTACACTGTTAGGAAAATGTTGTCACACCCTAATTTCTTCACAGAGCACACCACCTCCTTTTCCTATGCTGGCTGAATGTGAGCTGGGGGGCAGGTTCAGGCCCTGGCTCTTATAGGTGGAGGGTCAGTCATGTAAGCTGTACGGGGACCCATGATTTCTAACAGCGGGCCTGGGTGTGGGCGAATGGCCCTGAATGCACATGTCATATTAGCAGAAGTGGCTGTATGTGTGCAGCTGTGCATTCTACTTATCTTCAATGGACTGCCTGCATGCAGCACCTGAAAGTTACAGATGTTGCAAAAACGGCCCGTTCATATATTGGCCTCATCGCCCTTGTAAACAAGGCCATACAGACAGACAAAACTAAATACAAATAAAACCGGGCTAATTAGTTATCCATGAACATTTTACTATGCACTATGCCTTTAACCTAAGTTCTGTAATTTAAAAGTGTCTGTGCTCCTAAAGCCGGCGATAGACAGTTCGAATCTCGGCCAGTTCAGCAGGGACCAGCCGAGATTCTAACCATGTATAGGCAGGCTGATTAGGGGCTGGGTACAACCAGCCCATCTGATTTTTCATGCGATTATTGCCAGCCAGTGGGTCAGGATGAGTGGCAGGCAACCAGCATTTTTATACGAAGGCCAACATTGGTCATCCTTGTGTCCCTGTCATGTCGAGTTTATTCATTGTCTCTGGCACAAGCGTTTTGAACTTTTCTCTCTATAATTTGATGTTGTACAAAGAAAAATATATGAAATGTAGGTGAAGGTGCTAAATCTAATTCCTCTCTTTTTTTTTATTGAAGATGTACGCGGTATTGACTACACACAAGGTTCACACGGCAGGCCTGTCGACCAACACATTGAGAAAACGCCAAAAAGTGACGTTCAAATTCGGACTCCACCAGAGTGCGACCTAGACATGGCCACTCCACCAGAGTGCGACCTAGACATGGCCACTCCACCAGAGTGCGACCTAGACATGGCCACTCCACCAGAGTGCGACCTAGACATGGCCACTCCACCAGAGTGCGACCGAGACATGGCCACTCCACCAGAGTGCGACCTGGACATGGCCACTCCACCAGAGTGCGACCTGGACATGGCCACTCCACCAGAGTGCGACCTGGACACGGCCACTCCACCAGAGTGCGACCTGGACACGGCCACTCCACCAGAGTGCGACCTGACATGGCCACTCCACCAGAGTGCGACCTGGACATGGCCACTCCACCAGAGTGCGACCAGGACATGGCCACTCCACCAGAGTGCGACCAGTACATGGCCACTCCACCAGAGTGCGACCTGGACATGGCCACTCCACCAGAGTGCGACCTGGACATGGCCACTCCACCAGAGTGCGACCAGTACATGGCCACTCCACCAGAGTGCGACCAGTACATGGCCACTCCACCAGAGTGCGACAAATGGCCACTCCACCAGTGAGTGCGCCAGGGGAACCTCCAGGACATGGCCACTCCACCAGAGTGCGACCAGGGCAATGGACATGGCCACTCCACCAGAGTGCGTTGGATGGGGCTACCCAGCTGTCATGGTACATGGTACCACAAAGTTCAAGAAAGATGGAGCCCCTACCAGAGTGCGACCTGGCAGTACATGGCCACCACAACACCAGAGCTTATGGATGCGACCAGGGACATTGGCCGAACTGGGTTGACTCCACCAGAGTGATGGATGCGACCTTTTTTGGAGTGACATGGCCGGCCACTCCACCAGAGTGCGACCTGGACTCCACCAGAGTGCGACTGACATGGCCATGGCCACATCCACCACCAGAGTGCGACCTGGACATGGCCACTCCACCAGAGTGCGACCTAGACATGGCCACTCCACCAGAGTGCGACCTGGCCACATGCGCGACCTGGACATGGCCACTCCACCAGAGTGCGACCGAGACATGGCCACTCCACCAGAGTGCGACCTGGACATGGCCACTCCACCAGAGTGCGACCTGGACATGGCCACTCCACCAGAGTGCGACCTGGACATGGCCACTCCACCAGAGTGCGACCTGGACATGGCCACTCCACCAGAGTGCGACCCAGACATGGCCACTCCACCAGAGTGCGACCTGGACATGGCCACTCCACCAGAGTGCGACCAGTACATGGCCACTCCCCAGAGTGCCACCAGGACATGGCCACTCCACCAGAGTGCGACCAGTACATGGCCACTCCACCAGAGTGCGACCAGTACATGGCCACTCCACCAGAGTGCGACCAGTACATGGCCACTCCACCAGAGTGCGACCCAGACATGGCCACTCCACCAGAGTGCGACCTGGACATGGCCACTCCACCAGAGTGCGACCGAGACATGGCCACTCCACCAGAGTGCGACCAGGACATGGCCAGTCCACCAGAGTGCGGCCAGGACATGGCCACTCCACCACCAGAGTGCGACCTGGACATGGCCACTCCACCAGAGTGCGACCTGGACATGGCCACTCCACCAGAGTGCGACCTGGATCGCCGGACATGGCCACTCCACCAGCGACCACCAGCTCCACCATGGTGCCACCAATCCACCAGAGTGCGACCACATGGCCACTCCACCAGAGTGCGACCTGACATGGCCACTCCACCAGAGTGCGACCTGGAGGAACTGGGTTGACTTTTCATGGCCACTCCACCAGAGTGCGACCTTTTTTGGGAGGACATGGCCACTCCACCAGAGTGCGACCTGGGCCACACGGCCACTCCACCAGAGTGCGACACCAGAGTGCGACCTGGACATGGCCACTCCACCAGAGTGCGACCTGGACCACTCCACCAGAGTGCGACCTGGACATGGACACCACTCCACCAGAGTGCGACCTGGACATCCACCAGAGTGCGACCTGGACACTCCACCACATGGCCAGAGTGCGACCATGGCCACTCCACCAGAGTGCGACCAGGACATGGCCACTCCACCAGAGTGCGACCAGAGTGCGACCTGGACTGGGCCACTCCACCAGAGTGCGACCTGGACATGGCCACTCCACCAAGACATGGCCACTCCACCAGAGTGCGACCAAGACATGGCCACTCCACCAGAGTGCGACCAGGACATGGCCACTCCACCAGAGTGCGACCAGGACATGGCCACTCCACCAGAGTGCGACCTGGACATGGCCACTCCACCAGAGTGCGACCTGGACATGGCCACTCCACCAGAGTGCGACCTGGACATGGCCACTCCACCAGAGTGCGACCTGGACATGGCCACTCCACCAGAGTGCGACTTCCACGAGGAGACTCCACCAGAGTGCGATATTCACATGGAAAACCCACTAGAATGTGACGTTCACGTTGATACTCCACAAAAATGCCAGGGGAACGTCTCCAGTGATGATGGGGGCAAGGTTACAAGAAAGGATAGGCAGATACTAGTGGTAGGGGATTCAGTTATTGGAAGGATACAGAGGGCAATCTGTCATGAATACCCTCATCGCCGGACAGTATGTTGTTTACCGGGCGCTCGAGTTCGGAACATTGTAGATTGCATGGACACATTGTTGGATGGGGCTGGAGTGGACCCAGCTGTCATGGTATATATCGGTACCAATGACAAAGTTCGAGAAAGATGGAGCGCCCTACAAAATGATTTCAGGGAATTAGGAGCTATTTTGAAGAAAAGGACCTCCAAGGCAGTATTTTCAGAAATATTGCCTGTACCTCGAGCCACACCGGAGAGGCAGCAGGAGCTTAGGGATCTTAACAACTGGCTGAGGAACTATTGCAGGGAGGAAGGGTTTGGCTTCCTGGCGAACTGGGTTGACTTTTCATTCGGTTCCTGTCTTTATAGCAGTGATGGATTGCACTTAAATGGAAGGAGTGCAGCTTTTTTGGGAGTGAAGATGGGCAAAATGTTGGAAAAAATGTTAAACTAGGAGATGAGGAGGAGGGATCAGAGGATGATTTGCTAGTTAACATGATGGAGAAGATCTTTAAGTCAAGCCATCGTCAAGCCATCATCACCGGAGTCCACTACGTCATCACTCTCTTGAAAGATTCTCATCAGCACCTATCTTCAAGAAAGCAATACCTTCAACAGGAGTGCCACATTATAACTGAGTGTTATAGGACTCAATGGAAAGCTTGAGGAACCCTCCCAGGGACCAGGAACGGCTGTACCAACACAGGTCCCTACACTGGTGGCGGCTGCCACTTCAGTAACCGGAGGGTCCTCCCATCAGGTCTCCATTTTTGTTTTTGGAGCTTCTAAATCACCATCAATGTAGCTGGACAAACAAGACAATTGGCTGTTCCTAGAAGAAGACTCAACAAAAAGTCTAAGGAACCCTTCTAGGAACCAGGTACGGCTGTACCAACACAGGTCCCTACACTGATGGCGGCTTCCACTCCAGTAACCTGAGGGCCTTCCCATCAGCCCTCTATTTACCTTTCTGCATCTTCTGCAGAAGCTTTAAGGTTCGACAATACATCGCCCAAACATAATCACCTGTAAAAAAAATACCTGAGATATTGGTGGTATACAGCCTGCTAAGCATGGGGGTAACCAAACCAAGTCCTCCAAAATCTGCCTCATCTAAAAGTTGCCAAGAATGTAAATGTAGACATTAAGCTTTAAGGTTAATCAAAAATATCACATTCTAAAGGGAAAGGTAGAACAAGGGGGAGTATGGAAGAGGGAGAGAGGGAAGAAAAGGGGGGGGGGGAAGGTTGGAGGAAGAAGGGTGTGAGGGTTGGGGGGAACCCCCACACCCTTCCTTACCCCCAACCTACCCTCCCCCCTCCTTTCCTCCCCCTCTCCCTCTTCCATACTCCCCCCTCCCCCTTGTTATACCTTTCCTTTTAGAATGTGATATTTTTGATTAACCTTAAAGCTTAAGGTCTACATGAGGGGAGGTTAGTGGCAATGAGGTTGGAGGCCGGTATGTTTTTGAGGCGTGTGTTGGACTGGCTATGAGAGAAGGTTGGAGGACGGTATGTTTTTGAGGCATGTGTTGGACCGCCTATAAGGGGAGGTTGGAGGCTGGTATGTTTTTGAGGCATGTGTTGGACCGGCTATGAGGGGAGGTTGAAGGCTGGTATGTTTTTGAGACATGCGCTGGACTGGCTATGAGGGGAGTTTGGAGGCTGGTATGTTTTTGAGGCATGTGTTGAACCGGCTGTGAGGGGTGGTTGAAGGCCGATAATGTTTTTGAGGCGTGTGTGAATCTGTACCTCGTGTGGGGGCTGTGCTTACCCCAAAAAGGACATCCATGCGGGTGCAGTTGCGCGGACGCACCCTGGGTGCGTTCGGGGCCGTGCACCGGCACCCACACAGATGACTGCCTACACGGGATGCTGGGAACACCTGTGCATCCCCATTCCGGTAAACACGGCCCTTCCATGGGGTGAAGATTTATACCCTCCATGTGAATAAGACCTAAGTGTGAATGGAATAATTAGCTCCATTGTGTTGCTAATTTGGGGACCACTGTACCCCTCTTTATTGTTTTTATCTTTTGAGTGGACATAACTGATGTACTCCGCTCAGCGGGGGCGGGCCTTAGAGAACAGAGGCCGCATATGGGCAGCACAGAGGCTTAGGGGTTAGCCTTGCAGCACTGGGGTCCATGGTTCAAATCCTGACCAGGACACTATCTGCATGGAGTTTGCATGTTCTCCCTGTGCTTGCGTGGGTTTCCTCCGGGTACTCCGGTTTCCTCCCACACTACAAAGACATGCTACCTTGCGTTGGTGGTGCAGTGGTAAGCATAGCTGCCTTTCAAGCAGCTGACCCGGGTTCGATTCCCGGCCAACGCCATCTCCAATAGTTGGAGTCCTCAGAGAGAAAAGCACTATACAAGGTCAATGCGAAGTATATATTAGCGGTGGAATAAAGAATGAAACGAATGTGTGGAATGTTTGAGGAAAAAAATGTTCTCCCAGAATCTATAGAAGGTGAACCAGAGGAGGTGAACCCAGCAACAGATAGAAGATGCTTAGGCTGCGATCACACCTAGGCGTTCCGAATTGCGGGCGGAATTACTGCGATTCACAAATTGCCACAAAACGCGTGACATGTTTGTGATCCCCTTACTTTCAATGGCACCCCAATCACGGGACAATATTGTCACCTGACAAATCGCGAAAAAACAAAATTGCAGGATGCCTGTTTCCCAAAAGCAGCCCTTCAATTTTGTCGTAATTTTTCAGGTGACAATCGCGGCAAAAACTCGCCTTGATTGGGGTGATATTGAAAGTAAAGGGATTGCAAGCGTGTGCCGCGTTTTGCAGCAATTCGGGAATCCAGAACACCTAGGTGTGAAAAGAGCCTCGCCGTGTCCATCATACGACAAGAACTTTCTGCACAGACATCCCCCCAGCAGGAATATTACACCCAAACTCCCTCCCCTCCAGCAGCAATATTACATCCGATACTCCCCCCAGCAAAAATATTACACCCATACTCCCACCCAGCAGGAATATTACTCCCATCCAGCAGGAATATTACACCCATACTCCCCCCCAGCAGGAATATTACACCCCTCCCCCCCCACCACCCTACCCCCCCCCAGCAGGAATATTACACCCATACCCCCCCCCCCCCCCCAAAAGGAATATTACACCCATACTACCCCCCCCCCCCAACAGGAATATTACACCCATACTCCCCCCAGCCACCCCCCCCCCAGGAATACCCCCCCCCCCCCCAGCAGGAATATTACACCCATACCCCCCTCATCAGGAATATTACCTCTATGGGTATATATGGGGGATATAGTATATAGGACAGTGGATATATAGTATATAAAGGGAGTGCACGTCACACCTCTATATCTGTGTATATACGGGGATGTAGTATATAGAGATATATATAGGACAGTGGATATATAGTATATACAGAGAGTACACACGTCACACCTCTATATCTGGGTATATACGGTGGATATAGTATATAGAGGTACATATATAGGACAGTGATCCCTTCCTGGCTATGTCCTGGTCGGAGATTACTATGAACCTACCATAGGGGCCATGTGATCCCTTCCTTTCTATGTCCTGAGTGGGCATAAGTTTAAGGTCACCCATGCTCTGACCCTTTTCGACAATGTCATTATCACGGTCAGAGACTGCAGATGTAGTACAGGAGATGGTCAGAGACTGCAGACATGGCCCGAGAGACTGTCAGAGACTTCCTGGTATATAGTGTGACAGAGAGAGAGAGGGGGGTGACAGAAAGAGACATAGGGGTGGAGATCACTATAAACCTATCATAGAGGCCATGTGATCCCTTCCTGGCTATGTCCTGGTCTTAGATTACTATGAACCTACCATAGGGGCCATGTGATCCCTTCCTTTCTATGTCCTGTTCGGAGATCACTATGAACCTACCATAGGGTCCATGTGATGCCTTCCTGGTTATGGCCTGGTCGGAGATCACTATAAACCTATCTTACGGGCCATGTGATCCCTTCCTGGCTATGTCCTGGTCTTAGATTACTATGAACCTACCATAGAGGTCATGTGATCCCTGCCTTGCCATGTCCTGGTCGGAGATCACTCTGAACCTACCATAGGGGCCATGTGATCCCTTCCTGTCTATGTCCAAATCGGAGATCACTATAAACCTATCATAGGCGCCATGTGATCCCTTCCTGGCTATGTCCTGGTCTTAGATTACTTTGAACCTACCATAGGGGTCATGTGATCCCTGCCTTGCCATGGCCTGGTCAGAGATCACTATAAACCTATCTTAGGGGCCATGTGATCCCTTCCTGGCTATGTCCTGGTCTTAGATTACTATGAACCTACCATAGGGGCCATGTGATCCCTTCCTGTCTATGTCCAGATCGGAGATCACTATGAACCTACCATAGGGGCCATGTGATGCCTTTCTGACTATGTCCTGGTCGAAGATTACCAAGAACCTATCATAGGGGCCATGTGATACCTTCCTGGCCATGTCCTGGTCGGAGATTACTATGAACCTACCATAGGGGACAAGTGATCACTTCCTGTCTATGTCCTTTTCAGAGATCACTATGGACCTATCATAGGGGCCATGTGATCCCTTCCTAGCTATGTCCTGGTCAGGGATCACTATGAACCTACCATAGGGTCCATGTGATCCCTGCCTGGCTATGTCCTGGTCGGAGATCACCATGAACCTACCATAGGGGCCATGTGATCCCTTCCTTTCTATGTCCTGGTCAGTAATCACTATGAACCTAATATAGGGTCCATGTGAGTCCTCCCCCAAACAGGAACAAGCATTGCAAGCACCAGAGTCACACAGGATTTCAGTGGCCAATAAAACTTTTTTATTTTTTTTTTAAATAACAAACATGTCATACTTACCTGCTCTGTGCAATGGTTTTGCACAGAGCAGCCCCGAGCCTCTTCTTTTCAGGTCCCTCATCAGCGCTCCTCCCCCTCGAGCCGTGCCCCTAGAGAACGCTGCTTTCCCTGGGGGCATCGCTGCATGCTCGCAAGCCTCTGCTCTATGCGTCCATAAGATACAGAGCCACAGCTCGGCTCCGAACCCCCACCCCCTTCACTCGCTCCTCACTGGCTGTGATTGACAGCACTGGGAGCCAATGGGAGCCCGCAGCTGTCTCAGCCAATAAGGAGAGGGAGTCCTGGCACAGCCGAGTCTCTTGTGCACATTGCTGGATCGAGAGGGAGCTCAGGTGAACATTGGGGGGGGGGGGGGGGGGGCACGAGGGGGAGCTGCACAAGGAAGGTTTTTTTTTTTTTTTACCTTCATGCATAGAATGCATGGCCTATTAGATATCATGAAACCAACTGAAACAAAAGTGGACTTTTAGGGTCCCCAAGGAAGACACACAGACATTGGGTGGGGTTTACTAAAACTGGAGTATGCAAAATCTGGTGCAGCTCTGCATAGAAACCAATCAGCTTTCAGGTTTTATTGTAAAAGCTTATTTGGACAAGCTGACGTTAGAAGCCGATTGGTTACCATGCACAGCTACACCAGATTCGGATTGCTCCAATTTTAGTAAATCGATCCCATTATGTATTATACCTTCAAAAATTTAGGGAATTACTACCCCGCAAAGTTAATTAATACAGAAAAATGTAATAAATAAACAATAATAAACACATACATATAAAGATACAGTGGATATAAAAATTCTACACACCCCTGTTAAAATGTCAGGTTCCTGTGATGTAAAAAAATGAGACAAAGGTGGTCAATCATTCCAGAACTTTTTCCACCTTTAATGTGACCTATAAACTGTACAACTCAGTTGAACAACAAACTAAAATCTTTAGGGGGGGGGGGGGGGGGGGGGGTAATGGGAGGCACTTTAATGGCAGGTGTGTACTGAATCAGATTTAACATGAGTTTGAATGCGATTGCCTAATTATGAACACTACTACACAGCTACATCCCCAGTAATAAGAGGGTGTGCACATAATTTTATTTTTACTTCCCCAAACTAAAAGATTTCCGTTTGTTTTTCAATTCAGTTGTATAGTTTACAGGTCACATTAAAATGTGGAAAAAGTTCTGAAATGATTTATCTGTCTAATTTTTTATATCACAGAACCCTTTACCAGGGTTGTGTAGACTGTATCCACTATATACACAGTCAGGGCCGTTTTGAAGGCAGAACAAAAGGGGCAGCTGCCCTGGGCCTTGTCATTGTTGTGGGGCCCAAAGCAGCTGCCTCATACTTGCCAACTATCCTGGTTTACATTCCCTCGCCCCTTGAGGTTTTAGTGCTGTGTCCCAATATCTCAGTGTTAAGTGCTGCTACTAATGCTGCCCAGCTCTGCCCTATTGTTGTGTACAGATGACTCACCTGCAGACCATGTGTTTACATGTAACTTACCTGCATTCATATGTAAATAGCAATGGCATTGATATGTAAATAGCAGGGGCCGGCGGCATTGATATGTATATCATGCCCCCCTGAGGTGATATCCATCTAGCAACCAATCAACAAGCAGAAATCATGTGCTGTAACCTCTAGCAACTAACCAGTGAGCTGTAATGTGTGCTGTAACCTCTAGCAAGCAGTCAGTGAGCGGTAATGATACACCGTAACCTCTGGCAACCAATTGCAATAGCTCCCTGATCTGATTCAGTAAACTGATTTTGAGTCTAGCTGCTATTTATTGTATGTCTCAGAGCAGGTGGAGAGCAAAACTGCATGGGGGGCCCCCAAGAAAAGTTTTGCCCAGGGTCCAATCAATATTAAAGACGGCCCTGCCTCCTGCCACACCGCCTTAAACCCCCTGTTCACATTGATGCATGCTATTTGACAGTTCCAAATCACATGACAAGTCCCACACCATTGCCTGCAATGGAACTGTTCCTTTCGCTGGAATTCGTTGCAGCGATTACGAAAAAGGTTCCTGCACTACTTTTTACCGATTTCATTGCGACTTGCATAGACTTCTGTTAAATGAAGTCACAAGCTGCAATAAAATCGCAGCTGCGGCTTTTAAATTGCGCTGAAGTCGTGTGAATCAGGGCTAAAGCAAAATTATTCAAATAAAAAGATTGATTAAACCCATAAGTGCTTTTTTTACCACCACTATTCCTTTATATTTTCTTTTGAAATTTACAAATGCAGCAATTTAGAAATTGGATGAAAGGTTTAGCACTGGGAAACACTTTTAGAAATATAAATATCATTTTATATAGAATTATATAGATCAGACCAAAATGAGGGACTAATGAGGAGGAAAGAGGGATAGAGGGATCTTATTCCAAATCAGGGACAGTCCCTCGAAATTGGGGACAGTTGGGAACTATGCTTCTACTCTTTTTGCCTAGGTGAGGAAAGAGGAAGTTCAGCCCCCTCCCATGTCCCAGGAGGCTGTGAGACCAGTCTGAAAGCACAGCGGGGAGCCACAGCAGGCTTCCCACATCCATGATGGCAGCACCTGGGATCTAAAGTCTGGCAAAGAACTGGCACGGGTGGTGACAGTACTGGATCCCTTGGCTGGTGAGTGTGTGAGTATTAAAAGTCATCAGATACAGTATTTGTATTTGTGTAATTTTTCTAACAATGGCTGTAGCTCCTTTTTCATTTTGCTTTAATTACTTCCTGCCAGCGGTATTGTAAAATGACGGCCGCAGCGGGGATCGGTTATCCTGACTGGGCGTTATATGACGTCCAGCAGGATAAGCCGCTCGTGTGACACACTGCATCTCCGATCTCGGTAAAGAGCCTATGACGTAGGCTCTTTACCATGTGATCAGCTGTGTACTATCACAGCTGATCACATGGTAACCAGGAAGTGTCATTCAGGGATGCCCACCAGGGATGCCAAGCAATGCCCACCAGGAATGGCAATCAGTGCCCATTTCAGGGATGGCAATCAGTGCCCATCAGTAATGCCTGTCAGTGCCTCCTATCAGTGTCACCTATCAGTGCCCACTAGTACTTTATATCAGTGCTGCCTATCAGTGCTGCATATTAGTGCCTCATCAGTGCCGCCTCATCAGTGCCACCTCATCAGTGCCCATCAGTGCCGCTTCATCAGTGCTGCCTCATCAGTGCCGCCTCATTAGTGCCCATCAGTGCCGCTTCATCAGTGCCCATCAGTGCCATCTCATCAGTGCCCGTAAGTGCCGCCTCATCAGTGCCATCTCATCAGTGCCGCCTCATCAGTGCCCATCAGTGAAGGAGAAAAATTACTGATTTACGAAATTGTATAACAGAAACAAAGAAAAACTTTATTTTTTTCAAATTTTTTTTATTTGTTTAGCAAAAAATAAAAAAAACCCAGCAGTGATTAAATACTACCAAAAGAAAGCTCTTTTTGTGGGGAAAAAAATGATAAAAATGTCCTTTGGGTGCAGTGTTGTATGACCGCGCAATTGTCATTCAAAGTGTGACAGTGCTGAAAGCTGAAAATCGGCCTGGGCAGGATGGGGGTGAAAGTGCCCAGTATTGACGTGGTTAAAATGCATTGAATCCAGCCTGCCAATATCCTTCCTTTCCCCCCACCGGTGTCATTCCTTTTCCTGCACTGCGCCCAGGCTCAGTGCACATGAAATGCCATATTAAGCAGCTTGTTTCCCCGGAGGAATCCGATCTTTTCTATCCTGGGGATGAGGTCAACCTAGTGAGGGACAGGTATTGTATCATGATGAATAATGACTGGCAATAACACAGCATCGCCTTCTCCTGCATTACCACACACCGTCCACAAGATGGCGCGGCGGCCTGCCACTGTGTGCTCTCCCTCCACCAGCCCATGGACCTTCTCCTGCTCCTTCTTCTTGTACACATCGATCGCCAGGGAGAGGAGAGGAGAGGAGAGGAGAGAGGGAGGGGAGACGCTTCCTGCTGAAGGGGAAAGACAAGAAGAGCCAGGGGTGTAAGAGGAGAGGCAGCACAACGGCAGAACCACCCGAGGAGGGAAGGTGAAAGGGAAGGAGAGAGATCAGAGGAAGAGGAGGAGGAGAAGAAGGGAGGAGGAGGAGGAGGAGAGGATTTGTAGGGGAGCTAGCCTGTCCTTATGGAGGAATAAGAGGGATCGGAGGGGACGAGGCAGAGAAAGGAGGGCGATCTAGTCGGGTTATTTGTAGGGACATCTCTAGCCAAAAAGGAGGATGCATCTTGCCTTTGGGATTATCCATGGTGCAGGGCTTCTGCTGCTCATCACACAGGCTGCTCTGGTGAGTAAGATCCTACAGATCCCCAGGAACCAAGTCCTGGATTCCACCACCACCCTCATCATCCTCTCCCATCCAACCCCCCCCCCCCCCTTTCCATCCTTCACCTTCCATTACCACCGTCTTCCTTAATGTCATCTCCCATGGGTGCCATCAGATCCCGGGAACGTGTCCCGCTATCCGCCTTGGCCATTGTGTGCCGTGTCCTGGTGATTTCATTATGCAGGTGAGGTACAGTAGTTGGGCGTGTTGGTTGAGAAAACTGCAGTTACCGGGTGGCCAAATGCTGCTAATCGGAAGTGCACCCTGGGAATACACACATAACCTTCATCATCATAAGACACAATTTCCCTAAATATACCGGCTAAACCGGTGACATTTTTTATTTTTTTGGCATTTCATAACAGCATTTTGTAAAGTGGAGAAGATTTGGTGGCCCGTTCACACCAGAACGCGGTGTGCTGGAAACTTGCGAGTTTCCCACACCGCGTTCAAAACGCATTGGGCGCGCAAACTCAATGTCAATGTATTCCTGACAACACCTCAAAAAGCAGATCGCAAACGTTTGCCTGCACCGGATCTCATGCAGTACCACGCGATTCTAGATTGTAAGCTCTGATGAGCAAGACCCTCTTGACTCCCGCTGTATTGAATTGTATTGTAACTGTACTGTCTGCCTCCATGTTGTAAAGCGCTGCGCAAACTGTTAGCACTATATACATCCTGTATACTAATAATAATCTGGTTGCAGTGCGTTTTTAAAAAAAACGCACTTCTTTTCCAGTGCGATTTTCCAGTGCACTTTTCCAGTGCGATTTTCCAGTGCACTTTTCCAGTGCGATTTTAGCCCAGAATGGGCTGAACATCACACTGCACTGAATTGGTCTGTGTGTTTCTGGTTGTGAATAACAATCAAAATATTTGGTGATAACAATCAAAATATTTGAAAATATTTGGTGATATTTGTCATTTGTTCTCCTTTATTTTTTTACTTTAAAAAAAAAAAAAAAACGATATGACCAGTTTCCATTTTCTGTTGGAGGGATAGTGCGGCACATTTATTGTGCATCATAAGGCCTCATTCACAATGGCATAACCTTAACGCAGGAGAAACGATCTTAGACGTATAAGCAAGCTTTACTCCTCCCGCATTTAGATGTATTTACCGTTAACCCCCGTTCACACCGTTGCGACTTGTCATGGCGACTTTTGTTCAAAAATCACATGACAAGTTGCCCCCTATTTGTGCCTATGGAACCGTTCAAATCAGTGCGACTCCGACTTGCACCGATTTGAAAAAAGGCTCCTGCGCTAATTTTGGCGATTTTATGTGCAACTTGCATTACATGAAATCGCACTGACCGGCGGCTTTGAAGGCGGCCATTTCAGTGCCGCCTTCGGTGTGAACTGGGGCTAATGGGCTTATACACCCTACAGTGTAAAATGCAGGTGTATTTCTCTGTCTGCGGTCACAGCCGCCTTTACAGATCAATGGCAGGATGAGGCTGTACGCTGGTACCTACGCATCCAAGTGTATACATGTGTACAGGTATGGATGTACACCCCTGAACAAAGGCCATCTACCTCCAGGGGTGTACATCCATACCTGTACACATGTATACACTTGGATGTGTAGGTACCAGCGTACAGCCTCATCCTGCCATTGATCTGTACAGGCGGCTGTGACTGCAGACGGGGAACATACACCTGAATTTTACATTGCATTGGCCCCAGGTGCCCGTGTGCATGAGGCCTATGTGTGTTTATATGCATTGCAAGGATTTACATGCGTTAAGTGCCTTTAGGCCTCATGCACCCAGGCAGTGATCTGAGATGTATAACAAAAGCTCTACTTCCCAGATCCATTTCTCCTGCATCTGGATGTACCTGTGTTTACATGCGTTTAGCGGCAGAAAACCAAGCGAGACCGTCCCAGAATGCAGACATTTCTTGTTTTGTGTAAACGCAGCAAGACCGAGGGCCAGAACGCAGTGTGGGATGGGCAAAATCTGTGCGTTTTCCTGTATCGCATTCAAAACGCACTGTGTGTGCGATCTGCTGCGGATGTCAGTATATTCTTAAAGACATCACAAACACAATGAGGGTTATTTACTAAAGGAAAATCCACTTTGCACTAAAGTGCACTTGGAAGTAAAGTCGCTGTAGATCCGAGGGGGACATGCAAGGAAAATAAAAAACAGCATTTTAGATGGCACATGATTGGATGATAAAATCAGCAGAGCTTCCACTCATTTCAGATCTACCCCTTAGATTTAGAGCGACTGCACTTCCAAGTGCACTTGTAGTGCAAAGTGGATTTGCCTTTCATAAATAACCCCCAATATGTTTGCCACCTGCACCCGATCACAGGGTACTGTAGGGTTGCCACCTTTTCTTCAAGCCAAACCCGAACACTTTAGCGGCCTGGGACACCTTTTCGGTGCACCAAGGAGAGTATAAATGCGGTGCGCATAGCATGGGGAGCCACAGTCCGGTCTGAATAATGTGTCCGGGTTTCTGTCCACCTAAAACCTGGACACGTAATTCAAAACCTGGACTGTCCGGGTGAATCCCGGACAGGTGGCAACACTAAGGTACCACAGTACAAGGAGATCTGGTGCAGTGTGTTTTTTGAAAAGTAGTGCATTCTGTGTGATCCAATGTGATCTCAGCCTATTCAAATGATTGGGCTGAAAATCGCACTGAACGGAGTCGCGTGGGCCGTGTTCCTGTGTGATTGAGGTGTGAACCAGCCCTTACTGCAGCTAGATGCTGCTGAATGTTTAGGTGTGAATTCATACATTACAAAGCATTACACGCTCGCAGATGCCTTTATAAATAGTTTCAGAACGCATAAATTGTAATGGCGGTGTGCATAGTGCTTTGGGCCTGGTCTTTTTAGCTCCTGTGCGACAAGCTCTAGTATTTTCATGTGCCCTGGAAGCACGGGTGCAGCATCCAGCCCCGCTGCCTGCAGCCTGTCAAGGTCTGTGACAGGCTGAAATACACTGCTGACTTGTGCTGTATTGAGTGGTACTAATGTTTAGGGCTCTATGAACGCAAAGAAAGTATGCTTGGATTTCAGAATACATGCGTTCTGAGCATATGTCCCTGAACGCATACAGCCCTAAACATTAGTACCACTCAATACAGCGCCCATCAGCACCCTATTTAAGCCTGTCACAGACCTTGACAGGCCGCAGGCAGCGGGACTAGACACTGCCCCTGTGCTTCCCGGGTGTACAAAATGCCAATATTTGATACACAGTGCCCAGTCTGCCCAGGCCTTTGCCCTTGTTCACATTGCATATGGCTTTGAAATTGTACGACTTCATCTGAAATCGCACAATTTCAAAGTCGCATGTCAGTGTGACTTCAGGTGTGACTTGGAAGACATCTGTGCAGCTTAATGCAAGTCGCACTTGAAAGCGTCAAAAGTAGTGCAGGAACTACTTTTTCAAATTGATGCGTCACACTGATTTGAACAGCGTGATTGCCGGCAATAGGGTGCGACTTGTCATGTGATTTGACCTGTCAAATCGCATGATAAATCCCTCCAATGTGAATGAGGGCTCAGATTCGTTCAAAGTATCTAATCTGACCCAGGGGAACAGAATCCTATTTTCTCCAAACACAACTAGTCTGAGGGCACCTAAGGGCACCTTTACACTAGAACATGGTGCGAGAAACCTGCGCTCTGTGCGCATTTCCTGCACCACATTCAAAACGCACTGGGTGCGCAGGCTGCTGTAGGTGTCAGTGGGGATTATTTAAGAAAGGCAAATCCACTTTGTACTACAAGTTCAAACTACAAGTGCAAAGTGCACTTAAAATTGCACTGAAAGTGCACTTGGAAGTGCAGTCGCTGTAGATCCGAGGAGGACATGCAAGGAAAATAAAAAACAGCATTTTAGCTTGCACATGATTGGATAATAAAATCAGCAGAGCTTCCCCTCAGTTCAGATCTACCCCTCAGATTTACAGCGACTGCACTTCCAAGTGCACTTTCTGTGCAATTTATAGTGCACTTTGCACTTGTAGTTTGCACTTGTAGTGCAAAGTGGATTAGCCTTTCGTAAATAACCCCCTAAGTATTCCTAATGACACCCCAAATATGGATAACAAACACAGTGCACTTGCCTGCACCGGTTTCGCTTAGTACCACAGTACCATGCGATTTAGTGCAGTGCATTTTTGAAAAGTAGTGCATGCATTATTTTTGGTGAGATCCAGTGCAATTTCAGCCTATGCAAAAGAATGAGCTGAAAATCGCACCATACTAAATCGGTCTGTGCAGTTCAGGTGTGAAGTGGCCCTCAAGCAGGTAAACGCACAGTGTGAATTCTAACATTTAAAATCATTAGGTTCCATTCACACCTTTTTAAGTGTTTTTGCAGCTTTTCGCAAGCATTTGTAGAAGTGTATTACAAGCGTTTTACAGCTGCAGGCGTTTTTGTTTAGCCATAAGAAAGGCGGAGGAGAGGGAGAGGAAATTAGGGGTGGAGAGCTGCTGTTTGAGCAGAAAATGAGCGACAAAACGCTCAAGTCAGGTGTTTCTATTGAAGTCTATGGGGCCAAAAACGCTTGTAATCTGCCAAAAAAAGAAGCTCATGTACTTTTCTGAGTGACAGAACACTCATATGTGAGCAGAGGCCATTGAAATGAATAGGATTTTGCTTGTTTAGTGTTTTAGAGCTACAAGCTTTGAGCGGAAAAACGCTCAGGTGTGAACAGGGCCTTATATGCGCTTAGAAATGTCCGCTAAACACATGCATGTTATTGTCATTGCCACTGTGAATGAGGCCCTATGCTAGGAATGTGTACTTTCTCATCCATTAAATCAGTATCTGTATCACTGAAGGCACGTTTGACTACAGGCCTCATGCATTAAAGTGTCTGAAAAACGTTTTTAGATACCAGTTTGGTTCTCTGTTTCCTGTTCTTAGGTGGCTGTGACTGGATTAGATAGATATAGATAGCTCAGACATTTTCATATCTGGTCTTTTGTGGGTAAAAATGTTCATTTACTTGGTGAAAACTGTGTTCTATGAGGCTGACGTGATGTCTTCTGGTATAAATATATCGCCACTTCAGAATTCCTGAGGAACAGTGCCGCTATGAATATAATATAAAATGTTTGTCAGATTGTGGCTCTTCTAAAGTGAGAAGTACTTGGCCTGTGGCCTCATTTCTTTATATGGCTACATAACTCAGTTATTTGTCAGCGTGTTATCATTCATGGAGGCCGGGGTGTTGGGCCTTGCTTTTCATTCCTAACCGGCGCTAGACTAGAGACTACAGATGGAATACCATTGGCTACAAGCAGCAGTTTCTCTCTAGTTTTAGACATGTTTTCGCATATGTTATAAACTTCCTGTCAGAATGCTTAGGGTCTACCCAAAAATATCAACTGACTATATACAGTATCTCATCTCACAAAAGTGAGTACACCCCTCACATTTTTGTAAATATTCTTATTATATCTTTTCATGTGACAACACTGAAGAAATGACACTTTGCTACAATATAAAGTAGTGAGTTTACAGCTTGTATAACAGTGTAAATTTGCTGTCCCCTCAAAATAACTCCACAGACAGCTATTAATGTCTAAACCGCTGGCAACAAAAGTGAGTACACCCCTAAGTGAAAATGTCCAAATTGGGCCCAAAGTGTCAATATTTTGTGTGGCCACCATTATTTTGCAGCACTCCCTCAACCCTCTTGAGCATGGAGTTCACCAGAGCTTCACAGGTTGCCACTGGAGTCCTCTTCCACTCCTTCATGATGACATCACAGAGCTGGTGGGTGTAAAGAGACCTTGCGCTCCTCCACCTCCCATTTGAGGATGCCCCACAGATGCTCAGTAGGGTTTAGGTCTGAAGACATGCTTGGCCAGTCCATCGCCTTTACCTTCAGCTTCTTTAGCAAGGCAGTGGTCGTCTTCGGAGACTGCCCTACGGCCTAGTCTCCGAAGGGAGGGGATCATGCTTTGCTTCAGTATGTCACAGTACATGTTGGCATTCATGGTTCCCTCAATGAACTGTAGCTCCCAGTACCGACAGCACTCATGCAGCCCCAGACCATTACACTCCCACCACCATGCTTGACTGTAGGCAAGACACACTTGTCTTTGTACTCCTCACCTGGTTGCCACCACACACGCTTGACACCATCTGAACCAAATAAGTTTATCTTGGTCTCATCAGACCACAGGGCATCCAGTAATCCATGTTCTTAGTCTGCTTGTCTTCAGCAAACTGTTTTCAGGCTTTCTTGTGCATCATCTTTAGAAGAGGCTTCCTTGTGGGATGACAGCCATGCAGACCGATTTGATGCAGTGTACGGCGTATGGTCTGAGCACTGACAGGCTGACCCAAAGACAACCTCTGGATATGATGCTGAGCACGTGCACTCAACTTCTTTGGTCGACCATGGCAAGGCCTGTTCTGAGTGGAACTCTCCTGTGTCTTATCTTCTTATAGCCTAGGCCATCTTTATGTAGAGCAACAATTCTTTTTTTCAGATCCTCAGAGAGTTTTTAGCCATGAGGTGCCATGTTGAACTTCCAGTGACCAGTATGAGAGAGTGAGAGCGATAGCACCAATTTAACACACCTGCTCCCCATTCACACCTGAGACCTTGTAACACTAATGAGTCACATGACACCGGGGAGGGAAAATGTGCTAATTGGGCCCAATTTGGATATTTTCACTTAGGGGTGAACTTTTGTTGCCAGCGGTTTAGACATTAATGGCTGTGTGTTGAGTTATTTTGAGGGAACAGCAAATTTACACTGTTATACAAGCTGTACACTCAATACTTTACATTGTAGCAAAGTGTAATTTCTTCAGTGTTGTCACATGAAAACATATAATAAAATATTTACAAAATGTGATGGGTGTACTCACTTTTGTGAGATACTGTGTGACCGCATGATACAGAAACGCAAACAGTGATATGGGTGATGTGATCCCTCAGCTGTCACTTCTAATGGGTCATATGACCTCTCATGAACTGCCATTTGTCTCAGGCCTCATGCACGCTGGGTGTCAAAAACGCCACTTTTAAGGGCATTTCACATTTTTTTTGCCTCAAAACGCCACTTCATGTTAGCCTATGTGGTTGATTTACTAAAGCAAATAGACTGTGTACTTCGCAAAGTGCACTTGCACTCTTCCAAGTGCAGTTGCTTCAGGGCTTAGTAAATGAAGCAAAAACCCAATCACATGCAAGGAAAATGTAAAAAACGTAATT
Organism: Lithobates sylvaticus; assembly: GCA_028564925.1. Classification (NCBI taxonomy): domain Eukaryota; kingdom Metazoa; phylum Chordata; class Amphibia; order Anura; family Ranidae; genus Lithobates; species Lithobates sylvaticus. The sequence goes on along the minus strand of CM053027.1, from coordinate 292,629,876 downwards.
TTTGCTTGCACATGATTGGATGATGAAAGTCAGGAGAGCTTCTGCTTGTTTACTAAGCTCTGGAGCAACTGCTCTTGCAGAGTGCAACTGTACTTTACAAAGTGCACAGTCTATTTGCCTTTATTAAATCAACCCCTATGTGTCCATGCACTCAAATGTGTTTACATTCATTTAGAGGCAAAAGAAAAAAACATCTGATGCGCCTAAATGCAAGGCATGTTTAGTTCTTGAGTGTTCATTCATTTCAATAAGAGAATAAATTAATATTTTGACCAATGGAATGAATGGCCAAACGCTTGACGCACCTGAACGTGCCTAAACACGTTCACAAAACATGGCTTTAGGCGTGTATTTCTTTTTTACGTTTTTTTTCTCCTGCCAGGAGTTTGGAGGAGCTGAGCAAACACCCTAGGGTTGATTTACTAAAGGCAAATGGACAGTGCTGTTGCTCCACAGCTTAGTAAATGAGGTAAGGCTTCACTTTGCAAAGAATACCCAATCACATGTGGAAGGAAAATAAAAAAACAGCATTTTTGCTTGCACATGATTAGATGATGGAAGTCAGCAGAGCTTCTGCTCATTTACTAAGCTCTGGAGCAACTGCTCTTGCAGAGTGCAACTTCACTTTGAAAAGTGCACAGTCTATTTGCCTTTAGTAACTCAACCCTCCCCCCGTGTGCATGAGGCCTGATTTCTATAAATTGACACTAACCTATTTTCGTTAATATGTTTCTCTTTTATACAGAGCAGTAAAACCCAGCAGTTGTGCTGCATTTTTTACCGCCCCTCAAGTGCTCTTCCTTTAGCTGCAGAGGCAGTGGCCAGGGATGTGCTCATGCCACAACTGCAAAGCTTTAATTTATGATAGTTCATAATCCATCTCAGGAGTGAGCAAGAGAGGGTGACTACATTCCTGCATACAGGGGGACCATGGAGGGTGAACGTAGCCTCCCTCTAACAGGAAGTCAGATCACAACAAGGAATTTGGAGATTTGGAAGAGGCTGAGCAATATATAGGAATTTTGTTAGATAAAAATAGTAGAATTAGTAGAATTTGTTTTAAACCAGAGTTTAGCGTCATTTTAAAGTGATATTAAATTCTCTTCTATCCTTGAGCTTTTAAATGTCCCTTTCCTCTTGTCATGGGGGTTCCAAAGTTGCTATTTCCTCCCTCCTGTTTGTGGGGGGTGTCTTCTTTACCTGGCCGGGTGCTAAGGAGATGCCCATGTGTAGGACGCCTAGCAATGTCTGGGGGCACGTGACGTCATCCCGCACAGAGTCTCCACTTGCTCCCATAAGGAAGCACCTGGTGGAGCTGGTCTTTTATGATGATCAAGCTGTTTGTTCTGTAGGATTGACACCAACCAATGTGAGTTATATGGATTATTGTTGTTTTTAATAAACTGTTTTACGCTATGTATGCTTCGTGTATATAGATTTCCAAAGAATGGCGACTGCCTTGGTTTGGGGGTATATAAGAAACTGCAAAGGACCCATCCATTTAAAGGGTCCTATTTTCTGGTGAGTGTTTTGAGCAGATGGGTGGAGGATCCACAAAGTGGAGTGCAAAACACACGGAGTGGAAACTATATGGCAGCACAACACTTGGGTTGTTAACTCAAGATTGGGTGGAGATCATGAGTCTAAGGTCTGGTTTACACCTATGCAGGTTGCAGTTTGCACATTCCAGGTGCATTTTGATTTATTGAAGTCTATGGAACCAAAAACCAGAAAAAAGTCCCTGGCCCTTTCCATAAAATACACAGATGTGAACATGACCCATAGGAAACCATGTTAAATGGACTGTAGTGTGTTTCTGCAAAACCAAAAATGCACAAAAAAATGCATAGGTGTGAACCAGGCCTAAATGTGGGACTTATTTGATAAAGCGATTATATTCCACTAGACACTTTTTTATGATTGCAGCTATTTGCACATAGTGTGTAGCTTTTGTACATTATATTGTCATATGTTGATATTCATAGTTTCATAGTTTCATAGTTAGTAAGGTTGAATAAAGACATCAGTCCATCCAGTTCAACCTGAGCGAGTGTCTACAATTGTCCCTATCCCTGTACATTGCACACTCACATCAGTCCCTACCCTCAAGGAGCCCACAATCCAAGGTCCCCATTCATACACTAGGGCCAATTTTTCTTTTTTTTTTCTTTTTTTGGACAGAAGCCAATTAACCTACCTGCATGTCTTTGGATTGTGGGAGGAAACCGGAGTACCCGGAGGAAACCCACGCAGGCACAGGGAGAACATGCAAACTCCAGGCAGGAAGTGTTGTGGTTGGGATTCGAACCAGCGACCCTTCTTACTGCTAGGTGAGAGTGCTAACCACTACACCACTGTGCCGCCCTAAAATTAAGAGTAGTAAATCCAACATTTCATATTCCTGATATACCATTTACTTGTATGAAGAAGTCTCCCGTTCTCTTTGAATTGCTTCCTTTATGTGACATCTTTGGTGTTCCTGCCAGTCCCCTTGCTTTCCTATTAAAAGTGACTACACTAGGCATTAGAGCACAGCATGGTCAGTTCTCTAGCTATTCTGGGAACTCAGTGTGCTCTCCTCCGGTGATCAGACTCATACTCACATGTCCTGCCCTGCACAGCAATTCACTGGAAGCACCAGTGTTCTGCTGTTTCTCCTCCCACAGCTCTTTTAGCTCCTTATGGAGCTGAGAACAGATGGTATGTGATCACTTACAGAAAGGGGGAAAAGGTATTTATAATGATTTTCTATGTATACACAAATGTTTTCCCTTTCATTTCTATTATGAACTGAAAGGGTTGTGGGGTTTACATTACATGTACTTTAAATTAGCATGGGTCACTTTTTGGAGTACTGATTTAGCACATTTGCACATGGGTATATAGATGATGTTATTTGATTTTGCACCGATTATGCAGGATTGTACTTTTTATAGCACTGAATGCACATACTATTTACGATTCCGGCTGTAGTGAGCATTTCAGTGCATCACAAGGTTCCTTTTTGTATTGTGCAAATTTATTTGAAGTTCTAAAAATGGCATTTCATTCATGTCACTGCACACCAGCACAACTTAGAAAGAAGCCCCAGCAGCCGCACCCGGTCACTGCTGAGTAGGCTGACACATTTCCCTGGCATTTCCGGGTTTGCGGGCTCTGGTGCTGTGAGTGGCCCGAGCTACGATAGAAGCCCTCAGTTCCGGCAAGAAGCTCTGAAGTTTCGGCACGGTACGCCAGACCTTCAGAGTGCATGTAGCTGCTGACGTCAGCATCTGCATACAGGTTGCAGATATTCCTAAACGGTGTACGTTTAGGAGATATTCATTTTACCTACAGGTAAGCCTTAATATAGGCTTACCTGTAGGAAAAATAACAAAGCGGGGTATACAACCACTTTAAATGAGAGGTCAATGAGCCACAACTCAAGGAACCCTAGCAGCCTCTAGAACACATATATCACCCAAGGCCAAGGGGCCAAATCAAACCACCCGACCAAATCCAGCCCGCCAGACCTTGTCATGTGGCTCTTGCACCCAGTTTTGTTGACGAAACGTGGGAGAACTCTATTCTGCCACCTCCGGCTCTCCCCCTCCTCTCCCAATCCCAGCTGCCACTTGTAAACACAGAAGCCTTCTATGTTTAAGAGGGACAGATTGGCTCTCAGTGGCTCTCAGAAATAACAGATCCCTCCATGTTCTCATGACTGGGGTAGAGCTTCATAATCTGAGAGAGAGAACAATCTCCCTGCAAGGCGACGCAGAGTGGCCTACACAGGATAGTTCTAGAGCCAGGAAAGGTAGAAGAGCGATGGCAGGAAGCTTTGGGGGGGGGAAGGTTGAGGTTGCACACTGTGCATAGTGCACCCCTAAACTCTGTACACAGCACACCCCTAAACTCTGCACTCTGTACATAGCGCACCCCTGCACTCTGTGCATAAGGCACCCCCTGGAACTGCAGTCTGTACATCCGGAACTCTGCACCTAGTGCACTCCTGATCCAACCAGCCATTTGAGGGCAACCATACTGCTGACGGGGCCTGCAATGAAATTGAGTTTGACACCCCTGCTCTACAGGAGCCCTGGTTGAGAATGACAGAATATTCCTCAGTGTACTGTTTAAAGTGTACCCTTGAAAAACTGTAGCAAATTCAACTACACGTGAACTGTTTTACCTGCCAAAATATTTGTGATTCTGTTCAGCCAGTCTTGTGATTTGCCTATAAAGCCAGAAGGCGGCACACCTATACAGGCTTCGTCCTTCTGCAGCTTCCCCTGTCTACACTGCTCCCTACCTGCTCAGCGGACTATGAATATGTAGCACTTAAATGGTGAGATCTTTTTGTGTGACTTTCACCTCCTGCAAGCCCGTGTATCACCCTCCTCCCCAGCGCCGGCTGTCCTAAAATGGGCCTAAAAAAACTAAAAAATTTCCTATCCTATAGGAAATATCTGTAAATATTAAAATCAGAAAATGTTTTTCAATTCTAGAAACTGTGCCTAAGAAGTCCTGTGAAAAATGCCTGGACTCTACTGTACCTTAAACTGCATTGCTGTATATTTGCTGTGTTAGATCATCTAAGGCAGGGACTCCAAACTAAATAAAGGGCCAATTTACTGTCTTCAGACTATAGGCATGTCGGACTGCAGCAGGCGGGGCTCTGGAATAGAAAATGTCTCGGGTTTGGTGGTTAGCGGGAGTATACAAAAAAAATATATAAAACACCTGTGGTGAGGCAGGAGGAGGAATAGAGTCCTCAATAATTGGTATCAGTGGAAGGAATAGTGCCCCATCGTTGGTGTCAGTGGGAGGAATAGTGCTCCATCATTGGTGCCAGTAGAAAGAATAGTGCCCCATCATTGGTGCCAGTAGAAGGAATAATGCCCTATCATTGGTTTCAGTGGGAGGAATAATGCCCCATATTGGTATCAGTGGGAGGAAAAGTACCCCATTGTTTATATCATTGGGAGGAATAGTGCTCCATCATTGGTGCCAGTAGAAAGAATAGTGCCCGTAGAAGGAATAATGGCCTATCACTGGTTTCAGTGGGAGGAAGAGTGCCTCCATGTTGGTATCAGTGGGAGGAATAGTACCCCATTATTTATATCATTGGGAGGAAGAGTGCCCCCTTTTATTGGTGTCAGTGGAAGGAATAATACCTTGTATCAGTTGGAGGAGTAGTGCCTCATATCAGTGGGTGGAACAGTGCCCCAAATGCCAGATAAGAGCAAGCAAAGGGTCACATGCGACCCACAGCCGCAGTTTGGAGACCATCGATCTAAGGCACTGTTGCTTCTGACTGCTATTACACAAGATTTGGAGTGAAATTTGATGATGCCACTACTGTGTTTCTCATTTATCTCTTATCTGGAGAGAAAGCTCTAACTGAGGGCATGCAGACAAGCATCTTTAAGCTTCTGATTGATATATCCTGTGAATCTGTGTTTTCTTCACCTCTGCTGCTGCTTCTTTATCAATACTCCTACCAATCTCTAAGGACTCAATGTCATGATGTTGCAATACAAACCACCACATTGCAATGTCACTGTGGCGAGGAGAACTGTATTAAATATTAACTTGTGACATTTCAATAACATCCCACGAAATAAACAAAACAGTGGGATGCACTAGGATTGTACTGTATTCCAGCACACACCAGTGGCCATGCTATTCAGCAGGGCTCTCTTGTGCGATCAAGCCCTTAATTACCAGTAATAAGAAGAGCATCTTTGACATTGGGAAGCAAAGCCTTAATCCTTCAAGATGGCTGCCTCTACACATAGACACAGTGCAGAACCATGCACCATAAGTCACTAATGGGAAAGCAGCTGCAGGGAGACCACAGACAACACTGGTGACTGTTAGGCCCTTTTCACATGGGGCAGACTCCGTAAAGCGCATCTGCCTGCTCAGCAGGGGATCTCTCCGCTGATCCCTGCTGAGCAGGCAGATGACAGGTCAGTGTCCGCTCTGCATAGCCTCGCTATTCTCTTTGGGACAGTTGGATGGAAACAGATCACCTGTCCTTTCCATCCAACTGTCATCCGATCCAATTTGCCAGATGGATGGAGAGTGGATCCCTCAATCCATCTGTTTTTGGCGGACAGGATCAAATCGGATGCTGGGAGGTTTCAGTGGACACGTCTGCTGAAAAACTGACATGCGGACCTGATCGGATCACCCATGTGAAACTGGCCGTACAGCCCCCACAGTATAGGTCCTCTTAACAATGTGACCTCTGTGCAGTACACTAGAGCCTGACTGAATAACAATGGTGGTCTTCCTACTTTCAGCCTGTTTCAGTGTGGAGGCATAATATAATAATAGACCCAAAGTAATTAAAATAGTGGTATTTAAATTAATGAATACACAATTAGTATAAAGGCCCATTTACAATTTTGCGGTGCGCCACTGTAGTGCATTTAGCCACATAATGCATGTTGTGTCACATGCTAATGTACTTTGCATTAAGGCATCTCATTCATTTGAACTACCTAATGCACTACAATGGACCAATAATTGTTCCTGCTACATTTTTTGCACAGTAGTACATTACTGCAGGTGAGCTGAGAAGGCGCAGTTGGGTGCCATTCAGAATGAGTTAATGACACAGAATGTTCACACAGTGTGCATTACCATGCGTTGTGGTAATGCTGCTATTACCACAGTGCACTGTGTGAATGGGCCCTTAAAGAGAGTTATTTGTTTTCCTGGAGTCCTGCTTTAAGATGTAACTATTGACTGTATGCAATGAATTTAAACTCAGCACAATGGACGAAACCTATAATTAGGGTATCTTTGCATTATACATAAGTGACATCATTGTGGTATGAGCTGACTCCGCTGGATGATACACATAATTTTACAATATGGGAAAGTTTATTCTGATAAACTTGACTTTAAGTGTGGTTTTGATTATAAATTCTCAGTCCATTATTCATCTTGTGGTTTTAAAAAATCAGACTTCTAAATGAAACGTCTGGATTTAGCATCTAAATTTGAAACCTTACACAATTGTGTGTCATAGTGATGTGTGGAGCACACATGAGAACAAATAAACTTGGCCTGCACCATTATTAAGGTCCAGTGGGTGTTGGCATCTGAAAGGGGTATTCAGTGTGCGTTCATGATGTGCTTCAACCGTTCCCTAATTGTAATGCCCTGTACATGCGGTCGGACATTCGGACCACAAAATCCGTCAGATTTTTTGCGACGGATTTTGGCGGAAACTTGTCTTGCATACACACGCTCGCACAAAGTTTTGTCAGAAAATCCGATCGTTCAGAACCAGGTGACGTGCAAAACGTACGATGGGACTACGTAGAGGCCAGTAGCCAAAAGCTTTCGTCTCCAAATTTCTTCTGAGCATGCAGGGCACTTTGTGCGTCGGAATTCTCTACACTCAATCGGAAAAAGGCAGATCGGATTTTGTTGTCGGAAAATTTTAGATCCTGCTCTCAAATTTTTTCCGCCGGAAATTTCAACGGAAAAAGTCCGCTAGAGCCCACACATGATCAGATTTTCCAACAACATAATCCGATCTGACTTTTTCCATCGGAATATCCAGCCGTGTGTACGGGGCATTAGGGTACATGGAACTGAATGTCTACAACCATGGTAGACTGGTGAAGCTTTAGGTTTGGTTTATTTTAAGCCATATTAAAATTAAGCTGTTTGTTGGCTTTGCATTTAAATAGAAATACATAAGTAGAAGTTTTGGATTTAGATACCAAGATACCAAGAAGTTCTGGCCAGCTCAGTAGAATGTTTTACAAAAAGAGCTGGATGCATTTCTAACAGCACAAAATTTAACTGGATATTAATATTTTTATGTAATAACACTAGAGATTGTTGATCCAGGGAATATCCGATCGCCTTCAGGAGAGGTTTTGTGCCTTCGTCTGGATCTATTGTGTGTATGTATTTTTCTCTTGGTTGAACTAGATCAGCATTTCTCAACCTTTTTTTATCAGAGAGGAACCCTTGAAATAATTTTTAGGTCTCAAGGAACCCCTACTAAAACCAATTCATTGGGAGTCAGTGAGAAATACATCCCCTACTTTGGGGAGAAGAACACCCTTACAGACAGCTAAAAAGATCATTGGTGTCTTGCAGCCGAGCCTGACAATTGACGTTGGCCCCAGAACTATGCAGGCATGTTCAAATGGGAGGTCAATCAGCAAGATGCTCAAGGAACTCCTGGGAACCTCTGAAGGAACCAAAGAAGAACCATAGTTGAGCATGGCTAAACTAGATGGACTTTTGTCTTTATTTCAACATGACTAGCTATGATCCCTAGCTAAATGAGCTAACTTAATTGATTGTAGTGACAATAAATGGTATCACCCTAAATCCAAGCTTCTACTTTTGTCGATGACTAACGCGGTACAATACTCTGTTGCTACCGGAAAGTCAAGAAACAGAGTTGATTTTCACTTCGCTAGCCTATGAATAAATTATCTGGCGTGTTGGGATTTTATTTATTTATTTTCTTTTGGTTCTACATCCTCCAAGATGCTGTGAGACATTTGATCTCATCCAATATGCATTGAACAGTAAATGTGTATTATAGGAGACAAAATGGACGTTCCAAAGTCTGATCTTCTGCTGACGGACAGAATCAAAGTCTCTTGGGTATAGCCAGCTTTGTGTTAGGTCAGTCTAGGTCTTCGACATTTATAAATCAAGCCTGTCATTTTAGTGTCAGCAGCTATTGGATTTCTCCACCTGTACAATTATTTCACCACAATTCTTCCCTCCCTTCATCTGTATAACTACCAGCATACATCACACGGTAGGTAATAACCTCTCACTTTTTTCTCCTGTTTGATCATGATGAACATTTGATTTCTACTAGTGGAAATATTTTTTTTATAAACTAGTATAAAATATATATAGTATAATAGTAATAGTAGAAAGCGCTGCATATGAACTTTCTAGTATAAAATATAACCAAAGATCTCAGGTTAAAACAAAGGCGAGGGTAGATTTAACGTGAAATGTGTACATTTACAGAATTGTAATGGCTAGAATAAATGATTATTCTAGCCAATAGAATGAGTTTGTGCATGTGCACCTTTAAACGCTATTCACTTATAAGCACATGTAACTACATGCCAAAATTAGCATTTTTTAGGGCCCATGCACACTAGCTTAAAAAAAACGCTGCTCCTGGAGAAGTTTAGCGCTTTGCCTGTAAAAGCAACTAAAGTTATCCTATGTGTCCTTGCAGATTAGGTAGTCTAGAGGCGCTATCTAAGCTTAGTGTTTAAAGGCCGAAGAAAAAAACCCAGCTGTTTTGTGTTTTTGAGAGCGTTTTTTGTGGCAGAAAAAAATGCTAAATGCTCCAAAATACTCCTATACTCAAGTACAAAGAAACGCTCCAACTTAACGTTTTTTTCTTTCTGCCAAGAGCACTGGCGTTTTTTTAAGCCAGTGTGCATGGAGCTTTAAGCTGGATTTTTCTGCCAGTTGGTAACAGAAAGATTCAGCATACCTAGGAGAATTTTAATATGCCCATGTGCATGAGGTACTCACTCCTAATTGCATTTATTGCCATTTAGAGATAGTAATGCAGAAATTTTAGTATATCTGTGATAATATTTACTTAGTATGTTTGATGTGCTTTTTTGGAGCTGGCGGTCTTCTTAAATAAAGAATTAAGAAACTGAAATGAGATTTAAAAAAAAAAAAAAACATTCACACGTTTTTTTTAGAGTTTACTCATTAGGACAATGTCTAATTTCATACATTAAAAAAACATAGATTCGTATAATCATGCTAATTGGTCATTGCAGCATTGATTCATCTCATATTTGCTGCCACAATGTGAACCTTTTCTATTTATATGCAAATTGTAGGCTTGTGAAGATTTTATTTCTTTATACCTAGAGTTAACCGTTATTTATCATGCTTATCTCCTGTACTAGAGTTGGCAAAATCATTAGCTTTAGAACAAAATTTGTTTGCATAATTATTTTGTTCAGAACAAAACGAGTAATCTCTAATCTTCAAGCCCTTGAGAACGTGATATTTATATATATCTTTTTCAATGAAGTATAGCGCTACTTCTGTAGGAGCCGCAGGATTACTGTCCAGGTCTTCCCAAAACTTCTGGGCTCATTCCCTCTTTCTTCAAAGACCAGTCAAGGGGATGTTGTTTTTGTGGTTTTTATTTCTGGAGAACTTGGATAGGGTTGAGGGAAGTGGTGGGATATTCCAAAGATAAGAACAATGTTCAACTTGAGGACTTGATCTTGCTTTCTGAGCAAACTATAATGAAGTCCGGGCTTACAACAAACAGCAGACTTAAGTAGTAGTAGTTAGAGCCACAAGAGCAGTCCCTTTCAAATAGGAGATTATTTGGATTATTTGGATAGAGCTCTTCAGGACACCAGCGTGTTTCCCTTTTAACAGACTCACAGAGGGGTAGCTAGAGCACAAGGTCCCCAAGATCTCTCAGCGTCTGTACTCACAAGGCCCAAGGACAGATAGTAGCCTCTAGTTGACTACAGTGTGACAACTACATTTTCAGATCAAAAACACACAATAACACTTTCCTAACTATCCCAGCACCTATATAGAAGGGTGCTACAGAAGTTTAACCACATTTGGGCAATACACTTACTGTATGCCTATGTTGATGGGTTTTGATGGACAAATGCAGCCTGCTTTTTACATCAGTTTTGGACTTGTCTTTGAGAGTTCATTTGTAGTTGACCAGCAGTTGACCTGCTTCAGCTGCATTTGCATTCCCATAGACTTGTAAAAGTAGAGATACAGTGCTGACGTAAATAAAATCCTGTCAACACTAGTGCTAAAGTACATGAGTTCACCATATAGCGATTGCAGTAATGCTGGAGGTACAATTATGAGTACATACAGTCCCAAAAAATATATTAAATGGCCAATTACAGTGTAGAGAAGAAACCTTTTGATTTTAGCATGTCCTCATTTCCTTTATACATCTTTGGTGCCGTAAGCCAGCCATAGATGGTGCTTTTTTTTTTTCCTGCAACCATCAGTGTTGATGGGGGAATCCCTCCTGAGGAGCTATCATGTTCTCCTGGTGGGGAGCCGTCCCTGCTGGGAGAGCACACAGTAATTGTTAACACATCAACTTGGTTCAATCAGCCTGCCCATAGATGCTTCAAATCTCGACCGAGCCTACTGAACTGGCCAAGATTTGAACCATCTATGGCCGGTGTTCTGACAAAATGAGCAACCTGGCAGAATGTACAACCCGCATCAAATCCTGTGACGTGGAATCAGCTGTAGCTCCAAACCGCACGCACTGCGTAGTCGCAACGTGTCCTACATCCCTTCAGTGGCTGATATCTTGCTACACCAAACCCCGTTTTGAATTAGCAAACTAATTTCAGCAATCGAGTGAGCTTATCTCCATAAATATATATTTATGGAGATAAGCTTACTCGATTTAGATAAGATTACTTGGGTTTGATGTAGCAAAATGTTCGCTGCCCCGCCTGCTTACTGTAGGTGTGATGAGATTGAGTGTAAGGTGTGCCAAGATGGCCTTAAGAACTTAAATTTCATAAGTGTTTGTTGATTTCCGTTGTGCGCATGCACAATAGTCGGTCAAGTATTTTGTCAGGCAAATTTCTCTGTGAACTGACGTCAGCTACTAAAGGGATGTATGATGCGTTGCGCGTGCGCAGTGCATGTGGTTTGGAGCTCCAGCTGATTCCACGTCACAGGATGTGACGCGGGTTGTTGTTGTCAGAACACCAGCTTTAGAAACTGGTAGGCTGTTGTGATATGTGAAAGCTAACCAGCTTCCATGGTCACTTGTGATGACCAGCTCACTCCAATCACTTGCATTTCGATATTGGCCAATCATAGTGACCTTTAGTAACCAACAGTGAGGTGCAGGAGGAAATAGATCATGGAAACTGGTTGTCTCAATTTTATGGGCTTCCACGGTGCTCAAGAGAAGTACATGGAGGTACCTAATGGTGCTCTTCATGAAGGTGATTAATATTTTTTGTCCAAAGTTTTGCTTGAAGGCTGCACAAAATAGAGCAGCTTTTCTCAACCAGGGTTCGTCCAGGTTACTAGGAGTTCCTTGAGCAAGAAGCGATTTCTGCCTCGCAGATAAGTATCCACTAACATCAGTGATCTTTTGAGCTATCTGTATCCTTCCCAATGACCACAAATGTAAGGAGCATTCTTCCCGGTGACCATCACACTAATGTACAGTGAGCTACAGTTTAAGTAATTAATGGTAGGGGTTTTCTATGACCGAAAAAGTTATTTCAAGGGTTCCTCCGTGTTAAAAAGTGAAAGCTGAAATAGAGGATATAGGCTTTCTTGATTTTATGTTGCATTTGTACTTGGAACTGTATGTACATAATGCAGTCTTCATGAAAAGAATGACATGTGGTTGTACCTGTGGTTTTGGTGCCTGTAATTGGTCAACTTATGGCAAATGTACCACAAGCAAGCCACACCACAAATAAACCACACCAAAGCATAACAGCATTCATATATTGAAACAAATAGTGTGCTTTCTATATTAAGAAACGTTTTAAGTAGTTGATGGTTGTTTCTAATTCTGCAGAAGAAAGAAGAAATAGGCCAAATGGATTTATCATGCAAAACGACTAGTCACCTTGTTTTAATGCATTAATACATTTCTTTAAATAGAGGCTTATTAAAATCCTGCTGTGTTTTAATTTATAATATAAGCATAATCTAGTGTTCTACATGTAGATTATATATTGATAGATTTTACAATGCTGTATCCTGAATGTAGAAAATATAGATTTTTCGCATTGAAGTAATCCGTATAGTATATGGCTGCAGTGCAAACAGCAGAGAAGAAAGCCTCAAACAATGTAATGGATCAATAATATGATAGTTCAATAATACAACAGTAGAATGTATCTATAACATCATATGTATGTGTTCTATAACAGGCATATTAGAAAACACAACATAAAAGAATTGGTAATGACTATGACTCAGATTTTACTCATAATAAGTCTACAGGAAGAATGGCTTCCCCAGCTAACAATATGTGACAGCAGAGGATTTAAGATGTCATTCATACCCTGTGTGTCCACAAGCAAATGTAAGCAGTTTTACAGTTAAAGGGCCACTGAAAATAAATTGCTAGTTGGTACAAGGAATATAGTGTTTAATTAGATTCATATATTTTTATTCGGTTCTAAAGCCCTAGATAGACTTAAGAGGGCTGACATTGCTGCAATCAAATTTGTGCCGAAGGGCAAGCAGTTCGCAGTGCACCGAAGAGTACTTGTAAGGTCCCTGTGATCTGCATGTCAGTGGAGAGAGGTAGAGGCATGGAGAACATAGGAAGAAGCTAGCACTGCTCATATGGGTGGAGCAGTAGCGATCAGAACAGCTTTTTCTAACAAAATTGTTTGCCGATTTGATCATTTTTTGTTGGACTTTGAAGAAAATCCAGAAATCTGACATTTCTTCTTTCGGGGGAACATGGTTAAACTGGACATTACTGATCTTGAAGAATGTGTCTATTCTGCTTTAACCACCTGATTACTTTGCACTTAAACCCCCCTCGTGACCAGACCAATTTTCAGCTTTTGGCGCTGACGCACTTGGAATGACAATTGCGCGATCATACAACACTGTACCCAAATGAAATTTTTACAATTTTTTCCCCACAAATAGAGCTTTCTTTTGGTGGTATTTAATCACAGCTGGGGTTTTTATTTTTTGCTAAACAAATAAAAAAATATGGAAAATTTAAAAAATAAAATAAAATCATGTTTAATAGTTTGTTATAAAATTTTGCAAACAGGTAATTTTTCTGCTTCATTGATATGCGCTGATGAGGCGGCACTGGTAGGCACTGATAGGCTGCACTGGTGGGCACTGGAAGGCTGCACTGGTGGGCACTGATAGGCTGCACTGGTGGGGACAGATAAGTCGGTACTGATGGGCACAGATAAGTCGGTACTGATGGGCACAGCAAAGATGGCACTGATGGGCACGGATGGGTGGCACGGATGGGCACTGATGGATGGCACTGATGGGCACTGATAGATGGCACTGATAGGTGGCACTGATAGATGGCACTGATAGGCACTGATAGGTGGCACTGATGGGCACTGATAGGTGGCATTGGGCACTGGTAGGGGACACTGATGAGCACTGGTAGGGGACACTAATGAGCACTGGTAGGTGACACTGATGTGCAGCACTGGCACTGTGGGCACTGACATATGGCACTGTTGGCACTGACAGATGGCACTGATGGGCACTGATAGGTGGCACTGATGGGCACTGATAGGTGGCACTGGGCACTGGTAGGGGACACTGATGAGCACTGGTAGGGGACACTAATGAGCACTGGTAGGTGACACTGATGTGCAGCACTGGCACTGTGGGCACTGACATATGGCACTGTGGGCACTGACAGATGAAACTGGGGGCACTGATAGATAGCACTGGGGGCACTGACAGATGGCAGTGGGGGCACTGACAGATGGCACTGGGGGCGCTTTTATTAGAAAAGAAGGGCACCATGGACCCTGGGCATATTGCAGTGAGAGGGACTGATGTCCCTCTCACTGCCGCCGGTGATCGGCTTTTTTTTTTTTCTCCTCGCGCTGTCAGCGCGAGCAGGAAAAAAAGACGATTACCGGCTCGGTTACCATCACATGATCAGCTGTCATTGGCTGACAGCTGATCACGTGGTAAGGGGTCGGGATCGACCCCTTACTCGGATCTGTGATCCAGCGAGTCTCACAGACTCGCGGATCACAGAGCGCGCCGCGCGCGCCCTTCAGGGGGCGCGCAGGCAGCTCGTTGCCGGGACGACGTCAATAGACGTCGTCCCGGCACATCAGATCCGCGCTGTAGCCGTCATTTGGCTATAGCGCGGATCTCAGCTAGTTAAAGTACATGCCAACAAACGAATGTGAATATGGAAGTGTGTGTCGGTGAGTGCAAAAGCGCGTGTTGCTGCAGTGCTGTCGAGTGCCAAAATTGCATGCAGGTGCAGCAATGCGTGGTGTCGCAATCTTGACAAGTGTGAAAATGTGTGTCTTTGCCATATTGATGAATGGAATGGGGCACATTGGTGTGGTGTCAGTACTCACAGGTATGGTATTGGCAAGTGTGAATGTTGGTGAGTGCAACAATGCCCATTATAATGTTGTTGGTGGGTGCAAAATTGCACATTGTTGAGTTGTAGGTAAGTTCAGAGAAAGGAATTTTATCTGTCTTAGCAAATGCAAAAAGGCACATTGCTGCATTGTTGGCTAGTTCTGAAATACATGGAGGTGCAATGATGGTGTCATTGGGGTTGATTTACTAAAGGGAAATCCACTCTGCCCTACAAGTGCAATGCAAGTCACTTGAAACTGCACTTGTAAGTGCAGTCACTGTAGATCACTGTAGATTTGAAGGGAAGCTCTGAAATGAGGGGAAGCTCTGCTGATTTTATCATCCAATCATGTGCAAGCAAAAATGCTGTTTTTTTTTATTTTCCTTGCATGTCCCCCTCAGATCTACAGCGACTGCACTTGAAACTGCACTTGTAGTGCAAAGTGGATTTGGCTTTCGAAAATAACACCCATTGTGGTGTTGGCGATTGCAAATGTACATGACATTGCAGTAGCGCAAAAGTGCACGTTTGTGCAGTTTTGGTAAGTGCAAAAGTGTGTGTCAGTGACTGCAGACGTGCACAATGCTGTTGTATTGACAAATGTAAAAATGCACATTGGTGGCAAGTACAGAATAGCGAGGGAAAGGGAAGTGCGCGGTGGTGCAGTTTTGTCTAGTAGGAAGTAAATAAAATAGGTTGCACTCAAAAAAAGCTCAGTGATTAAACAACATATAGTCCAAAATGAATTAAGGTCCAACCAGCCAAATTAGTTGAATAAAGCCAGATAGGACTATAACAAACGGAAAACATCCATCAAAGTAGTTGTGAAAAACAGATCCAGACAGGAATCCTCCACCATGTGAGATCACCAACATAAAGATCATGATGTACTCTTACCCCAGAGTATGGACCCTCTGATTATGGAAGGTCACAGAAGCATATGGATATTCATCATTAATACGGATCCGGAAAGAATAAAGAGCAAAGGACATCGCTACTCCTCCACTGAACACTGCTCATCCGGTTATTCCAGCGGTAACCCAGATAAAGAAAAAAAGGGGGCTCCAATAGTGTAAAATACCTTATAAGGTTTTTATTCAGAATATATTGCACTTACACATATCCAAAAATGTACAGGCAACGGTTAACTGCTTCCGGACCGCCCCACATACACTCATTGCAGCAGGGTGGCCCGGTGCGCAAAATCATGTACCTGTACCTAATTTTGTGCATGCGGTTTAGGGGGCACAGCGGGAGCCAATTAGTGGATCCAGTGGCCGTGATGGCTGCCGCGCCCCGCCGATTGTTTACAGGAGAGACTAAGCAGTGGTGTGCAGAGCACACCGCTGATCTGTCTGGGAGGAAAAGTGAGAGAGTGTGTTTCAGCTAAGCTGAATCCAGATCTCTCTTTTCCTCCAGTGAATCCACTCCCCCCACAGTTAGAAACACCTCCCAGGGAACACATTTAACCCTTTGATCGCTCCCTAGTGTTAACCCCTTCCCTGTTAGTGTAATTTATACACGAATCAGTGCATTTTTTTAGCACTGATTACTGTATTGGTGTCACTGGTCCCGAAAAAGTATCACTTAGTGTCAGATTTGTCCGTGCTGCATTGTCGCAGTCCAGCTAAAAATGGCAGATCGCTGCTATTACCAGTAAAAAAATAAATAAAAGTCCCTAAATCTATCCCCTAGTTTGTAGACGCTATAACTTTTGCGCAAACCATCGGGATTTTTTTTCCCCAAAATATGTAGCAGAATATATATTGGCCGAAATTGATGAAGACATTTTTTTTTTATTTTTTTTTTTTTTGGATATGTATTATAGCAAAAAGTAAAAAAAAAAATAATAAAAAAAAAAAAAATATATATATCTATTTTTTTTAATTGTCTTTTTTTGTTTAAAGCGCAAAAAAAAAAACAGCGGGTGTGCCGATGCTCGTGGCCGACGGTTGCGATGATCGTCGGCCACGAGCGATCATGACCAGGAGACACAGAACGGGGGCGAGTGTGTGTAAACACTAAGGATGAGCTCTGGCGTGTTTGCACATTCCACGTGCAGAGCCCGCCAGGAAGTCGGCACTGCGTTAATCACAGGCAGTGAGACATTGTCCCGATGCGCGGCTGAAGAGATTGGGAAATGTCTCACTGCCTGTAATTAGCGCAGCGCAGTGCTGACTTCCTGGCGGGCTCTGCACGTGGGCTGTGCGAACACGCCGGAGCTCATCCTTAGTAAACACACACTTCCCTGTTCTGTTCTGACAGGAGTGTGTTCCTATTAGCTAGGAACCACGATCTGTCACTTCCTCTAGTTAGTCCCTTCCCCTTCAGTTAGAATCACCTCCCAGGGAACACAGTTAACCCCTATACCGCCCCCCTAGTGTTAACCCCTTCACTGCCAGTGATATTTTTACAGTAATCAATGCAATGCTGTATTAATGCCAATGGTTCCAAAAATGTGTCAAAATTGTCTGATGTGTCCGCCATAATGTCGCAGTCACGATAAAAATTGCAGATCGCCGCTAATTACTAGTAAAAAGAAAAAAAAATAATAATAAAAATGCTATAAATCTATCCCCTATTTTATAGCTGCTATAACTTTTGCGCAAACCAATCAATATACGCTTATTGCGTTTTTTTTTTTTACCAAAAATATGTAGAAGAATACATATCTGCCTAAACTGAACAAAAAAAAGTTTTTTTATATATTTTTGGGGGATATTTATTATAGCAAAACGTAAAAAAATAATGCGTTTTTTTTTTTTTCAAAATTGTCGCTCTTTTTTTGTTTATAGCGCAAAAAATAAAAACTGCAGAGGTGATCAAATACCACCAAAAGAAAGCTCTTTTTGTGGGAAAAAAAGGACGTTAATTTTGTTTAGGTACAACGTCGCACGACCGCGCAATTGTTAGTTAAAACGACGCAGTGCCGAATCGCAAAAAGTGCTCTGGTCAGAAAGGGGTTAAAATATTCCGGGGGGTGAAGTGGCTAGACAAGGGAGGCTTTTGCAGGTAAAAGACATGCCTAAAATGGGTATAAATGCACACATATGGTCTACGGGAAGTTTTTCTTGAAATGATCGGTCTGGTGGCCTCTCTAATAAATAAACAAAAGAAGGAAGTGATGTTTTTCAGCAGTCATGATATCCCGTCCAATAATCTCACAGATAAATGACACTTTGAATATCCTTGTAGACCAAGATGACAGTTATCAGTACAATAGGCTGTTCTATTCAGCTGAAGTGGTCTCGCACAAAACCATTCATTGTTTGTGAGGAATCTCCCTAAAGAGTCTGCTGTTGAGCACTTCAGTAAGGACATTTTCCCTTTTCTCCACTGAAAAGCGAGAAAAATGCTGGGGGTAATAAGTGACCTGATCAGACATGTTAGATTGTAAGCTTTCACAAGCAGGGCAACCCTAACTCTCAACCTTTTTTCGGTCAAGGCACCCTTTAAAATTATGCAAAATCTTGAGGAACCCCATTCTTAAATGTGAAACCAACAGTTTTATATAACACAGCAACATCCACACACGGGATACCCAATTTTACAGGTTACGTATTCTTCCAATGCAAATACACCTTTGCACACTGGTACTGACTAGTACACCAATGTTTCTCTTCTCCCTCAGTTTCCCTCCATCTCTCAGCTAATGTGACCCCAGTGCTGACAGAGAGGGGGCAGGGGAGGGGTAAACAAGGAACCCGTGCAAGTATTTGACCTTCGCCTTATCATTTGATGACATCATTGGTGGTTAGGATGCTGGCGACTTGAGGGTGGTAATGATGCACAATGAAAACCTGTGGCTTTGTGTAATTAAAAGGCAGGCTTGATTCACCCACTGGCTTGTATACAATTTTGGGGCAATTTTTAGACTTTTGCCAAGGCACCCCCAGGTTGCCTGGGCACCCTGGTTTAAAAAGGCTGCTCTAATGTATTGTGTATTGTATTGCACTGTAACAGAACTGTCTTTCTTTATTTTATAAAGCACAGACTGTTGGTGCTATATAAATCCTGCATAATAATAACAATCCTAAGGCTTCATGCATATGGATGTTTAAAGTAATACCAAAGGCTTGTGTTTGATTTTTTTTTTTAAATGAGAAACATACTATACTTACCTGCTCTGTGTAATGGCTTAGTACAGAGCAACCCTGGTCCACTTCTTCTCGGGTGCCACGCCGGCGCTTTGGGCTTAACCTCCCTGCACTCATGCATACTCGGAACACACAGATCAACAGCAGCAGTAACCAATGGCTTTGGCTGCTGTATCTGAGCCAATGAGAAGCGAGAGACCTAATAGAGCCTGTGCTCTTGTGCACATCACTGGATCGAGATCTGGCTCAGATATGTATTTACGGGGGCTGTGGGGGAAGCTGCATGCAGAAGATTTTTGATCCTATATAATGCAGTAAGGTCAAAAACCTTCTGCCTTTAGAACCACTTTAAATGCTACATCGCAAAATTCCTGGTGCTTTCCCACACCTGGGAAGCTCAGGTGGGGCGTACAGCTGGCCATACAAGTGAATGGCTGTACAAGGCTATACTTGTATAAAAGACAATGCTCCTGTGCATCCATATTCACCCCTACATGTGCGTGCAGCGTTATTCACCAAACGTGAAACTTGTGTGTTCCAGAAATACAGTGCAAGCACATGTGCAAGTAGACACACAGAGGAACATCTCCATTTACATTAGTACTACCATATGCAGCCATTTACTTGCATGTCCAACTATACGCCCACCAGCAGCTCCCCAAGTGCCTGTAAGCACCAGGAGCACCGCTTGAGCCTCTAAATGTCCGAGTACATGAGGTCTAACATGTGACTGAGCCATGACATCATACTTTAGGATAGATTTGTAGACTGGAAAGATGAGGAAAATGTATTGTTTTTTTCCCATCTGAATCATGTCTTTATAAATGGTCGAGGGATCATTTCAATTTTTGGGTTGCAATGTTACTATTAGAATTCATTGGGTTGTAAATAGCTACAGAATCTCTCTAGAAAATAGACCTTTAACAGACAATACTGCTGACATTCTACGCTACAAAAAGTAGTCTAATCTTGTTTGAGTAAGTCAGTAGCAGTGATGAGTTATCCAGTCAAGTTTGACCCCTCCTGACCCAACGGGAATTAACACACCAGTTTTGTCTGTCAGTGACTCCTGCAAGTTCAACGTCTTAGAAGCAATGATTTGGTTTGTTAACCTCTTTTCTTTTGACTTCTCCCCGCATTAGGTTACACTGCCTTGCCTTCCTATTAGCCGGCTATAGTATCTTTATTACATTGTTCACAGAAGGTCTTAGCTGTTCATTTTCAGGTGATTCTACCATCTAACAACTTTTTTTTTTTTGTTGCCCAAAACACATATTTCTTCTGGACATATCTTTTGAGCATCCCATAGGTTGTGACCTACTGTGCCAGACTTTTCTTTAGTGAAGAATGTGCAATCATCCAAGAACCTGCTTTATAGAATTTTTAGCAGACTCCCGTGTCTTCATTTTAGGACTTATGCTGCGTACACACGGTCGGAATTTCCGATAGAAACAGTCCGATGGGATTTTTCTCAACGGATTTTCCGACCGTGTGTATGCCCATCGGTCTTTTTCTGTCGGAATTTCCAACGGACTTTGGATTGAGAACCTGTTCTCAATTTTTCTGACGGAAAACCTTTCTATCGGATTTTCCGATCGTGTGTATGCAATTCCGACACGCAAAATTCCGACGCATGCTCGGAAACAATTCGACGCATGCTCGGAAGCATTAAACTTCCCTTTTATAGTGCTGTCGAACATGTTTTATGCCGCTGTGTTCCTGACCGTCGGAATTTGATGTGACCGTGTGTAGGCAAGACAGTTTGAGCGAAATTCCATCGGAATTCCGACGGGAAAACCATCAGAGCGTGTGTACGCGGCATTACACGTTGTTGGACTTTGGACTATATTGATAAGTATGAATGTTGTATCATAGACTTTTTAGGAGATTTTTTTAGGTCGTAACATTTAAGAATATACCATATAAATCAGTTTTATGCTTTTTCCTTTTTCTTCTTTTCTATTTTTCTCTTGAATTTATTGATATGAAATGGACATTTATTTGTTTCAAATGAAATCTGCTCTGAGATAAATATAGAGGCACCAGCTGCAGATCCAATTTTTGGTTGGCTATAGATGTTCCATTTTTTTCGTTCAGCTAGCGGGCTTAACGAAAAAAGAACGATGTCCCCATCAGGACATTGTATTCTGACAACAGGGCTCTCTACTGTCTGAAGTGGATGATTGGCTTCAGCCATTCATCGACAAAAGTTTTTCATCATTCAACTTCAATCAACTACCAATCAACTTCTGTTAAACGGGGACGGCCACACAAGGTGTCCGGTTCCTGATGAATTGGCTGAATTTCAATCTATCTATGGCCAGCTTTAGTTGCTGGGCTGTCTTTGGCTTCAGTACTTTCAGACACACCCGGGAACAAGCATGCTACTCCAGCAAGTCAAAATTAAATCAGAACTAATAAGGATACATGTTTCAGGTCAGTGATTTAGGAGGTACTGAAGCCTCTGAATCAACATTTTATCCACTGAACTGGTATTTTCATAATTGGTTAGCACTGGCAGCTTCCTACATGTCAACACTCAACACAAGTATGCAAGGGCATAGTTTGTATATTAGAGGGTAGTGAGTAGAGCCATTGAAATGATTCCATTTTGAGCCTGTGCCTAATTGAGCATCCAGATCTGCTGGTTATTAAAGCATCAGACATCCTAAATTTTGGAGGTGAGGTGGAAGTATAAAAATTCCTATGTATTCAACGTGGAAAGATAATACAGTTAGTACAGAAACACATTCTTCTAAGATTTTATTGGAGACATGGGGAAAGCTGAACAAGCCTCTAGAACTTAGTTATTTGACTTGGACATGCAAGACAGCTTGCGTATGGGTAAATATAGGGCACTGAACCCCGCAGGAATGTCTTCCTGTTCCCTCTGAGAATTTCAAGCATTTCAGGGTCTTGTCAATGGTGTTAGAAACATGGTCCTTCTGTGCAGACACATAATAGCCAACAGCCAGTTGAACACAGTCATTATGGAGTGCTGATTGAACAGTAAGCTGAGGCTTACTAATTGCAAAAACGGCATGCTGGATTAGGGCAACACTCATGAATAAGAAGCTAGGATTTAACACCAAGAGCATACAGGCTGGATGCAAAAGCAAAAATAAAGTGATACATACTATATTCGCTGGTGTAAGTGTGGAGTAGGCACTCAGAAATGGCATAAATGACATGTGTGATGGTCCTAGAATAAGTATGCTTTTTCAAAGAAAGCCACAAGCTCATGTTTTTTTTATTCAGAGGACTGGCCATGGTAGGTATACATGAAAACCTCAAATAGGATTTTTGAAGAATGGTGGCCTCTCTTTGTGGTAACTCAAAAATAATGCACTTGAAATAGAATGTAGTTTAGGACTGATTTGGTTGAATGAAAATAAAGCGGAACACCAGGCAATCATAGCCACCCTGTATTTGTTAAGTAAGCTGAACTCTGTAACTTGACCCTTAATAATACTGACACTTGACATTTAGGGGTCTATTTATAGAAAATCTGCATAGCCATTCATCCAATGATATTGCACAGAGCGGCCCCTTACCACCTTTTCTAGGGTCCCCTGCTAGCACTTTCTGCTCCTCCATTCCTCTGTGTGCAAGCTATGTGCTAAAGGGGCACAGGTGCAGGTGAGTTTCTGAGCCGGGCAGTGTACATCCATAGACACATACGGCTTGGTTTGGCCCCACCCCGCTCTCTGCTTGGATTTGTAATTGCAAGTCAATCTATTTCATAGTGCAGTATTGTGAATCTAGCAGATTTCAGGCACTGGGAGCTGAAGGGGAAAGTTTTTAGGCCAGTGATAGGAAGTAGAGCACATGGAGGACCTCGGCATTGTTATAGTGCTCTTTATTAGTGCAGTACGCAAACATGTGATATAGAAATTTGCAAAGATGCTGAAGTATTGTTGTCACAATCATACCTGTAGAGCAGGGGTGTCAAATTCAATTTCAAAGCACGCAGCATCAGCAGGACGGTTGCACTCAAAGGGCCGGTTGTATCTGTGGTGCACTACGTACAGAGTTCAAGGTTCAGGAGTGCATTCTGTACATAGTGCAGAGTTTAGGATTATACTTGGTACAGAGTGCAGAGCTTATGAGTGCATTGCGTACAGGGTGCAGGGTTCAGGAGTGCATTATGTACAGAGTGCAGCGTTTAGGATTACGCTACGTACAGAGTGCAGAGCTTATGAGCGCATTACGTACAGGGTGCAGGATTCAGGAGTGCATTATGTACAGAGTGCAGCGTTTAGGATTACGCTATGTATAGAGCGCAGAATATATGAGTGCATTACATACAGAGTGCAGGGTTCAGGCGTATTCTACATAAAGAGTGCAGAGGGGTGTGCTGTGTACAGAATTCAGGGGTGCGCTGTGTACAGAGTTCAGGATTTCGGGGGGGAACTATGCACAGTGTGCAACCCCCCCCCCCACCAAAGCTTTCTCACATTTCTTTCACTCTTTCCTACCTGGATGGCATTCTCTCTCTCACGTGCCCCGCCGTTAGAACATGCAGGGTTTCTATTAGATCCAGGAGTCGCTGAGAGCAAAGCTGTCCCTTGTAAACATAGAAGGCTTCTGTGTTTACAAGTGACAGCGGGGAGCGGAAGCAGAGGGTGAAAGCTAGATGGTGGCAGAATGGCATTCTGCCACATTCTGGCGGCAAAACTGGGTGCGAGGGCCACATGACAAGGCCTGGGGGGGGGGGGGGCTGGATTTGGCCTCTGGGCCTTGTGTTTGACATATGTGCTGTAGAGTGTGGTACAGGTGTGTAAATCTCAGAACCAGTTAAACAGCACTGTTAAAGCTGAATTCCTGTTATGGCACTTTTTACATACAGTAGATACATTGGACCAATATAAATATTTATGCACCATAAGTGTAGGATCCTTGTGTAAGCTGGAAATCACTGTAAAAGGCATTGCTATCACAGTGATGGCTGCTAGCTTCCAGGTCCCATGCTAAGCAGCTGCCTTGCTTCTTAGTGAACACAGGAGGTTGCTTGCTTGGCACAGGCACCATTTAGAGAACACTTTGCATTTCTCTTAGTGAATGCAAAGTTTTCTTTGGACGAGGGGGGAGTCAAATCCACCCCCACCTCTTCACCTCATCGAATTAATTTAGAAGCAAAGCCCCGAGCAGTTTTTTTTTCTTCTCACACCCGACCTCCTGTGGGAAAGATGGCCAAAGATTCAGTTTGGCTTTACTAAAGTAACAAAATAATTTTTTGTCTATTAATGCGAGAACATTTCAGACATGTTTCTAAATACGTTACTTGTGCCCAGTGGGCAGGCATTATTTGTACATGAGACATTCTTTGTAAATTCTTGCTAATACTGCTTGTACCTCCTCTGGGATACTGTGTGTATACATAGTCGCACTCTGCAGCTGGTAATGAGCTGCTTTGCGGAAGACACAAGCTGAGTCCCTGAAGAGCTTGGCAGCCTCTTCTTTATGGTTATATATGGTTAGCTAATGGCGTCTGATGTACACATGTATATAAGATACCCTTAGCTAGCCAGTAGGATTCCGTTATATTAAAACAGAAGGCTGGCTGTCAAATTTATAGCATCATGAAAAATAGTTCCACAGTCAGCAACTTCCTGGCATGCTTGTCTTTTTCGAAGGCGGCAACATAAATTTCCTCTTTAGCTTGCAGTGGATTATGCACTTGTCTAAGCAAAACCCTATAAGATGGGATGCAAACTGTTTAGATTTTCACAGAAGACAAATACGGTAGTTGCTGAGATGGTTTTTAAAAAGAATTCCACAGAGAACCATTTCTTTCTAAACTGGCTACATAACCAAATCAAGTGTAATTTCTGAAAAAATATCTTTTTGTAAAGAAAAAAAAAAAAACGTGTTTATGACATCCCCCTTGCTTCTGCTGTCATACAAATATGAACAAATTCAGATAATTATGAACTTTTCCATCACATGACAAATGTTGGTGCGGGCATCAGATTTATGTACCTTTTGGAAGCGGGTACATGAATGTAGGGGAGGCGCACTAAGGAGTGTACATACTGATACACTGTCCTCGGTGTTGCTGAGGTCCTCATAGACAGTGCAGAAGCGGAGGGTGGAGTGGTGGAGCCTAAAGGGGATTCACAAACACTGGTTCCCCATCATGTCAACTCTCCTTGTTAGGCCCCATGCACACGAGACGCAGATGCAAACTCTGCTGAACGCGTGTTTTAAAAAGCAGAAACCTGCGTTTAAAAAACGCGCGTTTGGCTGTGTTTTCATGCCGCGTTTAAGATAACATCATATAGACCCTCCCCAAGCTCAGAGAAGCATGTATTATTAACTATATGTCAGGAAATGCTCCTGATGTTCTCTTCATGTGGCAGCAATGTCGTCGCAAATTTGTATGAGAGGTCCAGAATCAGAGCTTGGCGATATTGGACCCATCCGTTGATGGCACAGCGAATGTCCGTTGGATATTTCACAAACATGTATGCATTTCACAAACATGTATGCATCAGTGAGTATATATGCTCTATGAACTATCTAAACTAATTACGACATTTTAAACAATTTTTTCTAGTATTTTTTATGGTTTACCATCATATTTCTGAGTTTTCTGGTCAAAAAAATTGGGTTCCTTTAAAAAGGCTTATAAACGCAAACGCGGCTAAACGCAGGTGCCTGCGTTTAGACGCGTTTAGACGCGTTTTGCGTCTGAAACGTGGAAAAGCAAAGTGTCTGAACGCATTTTTTTGCTTCTGGAAAAACGAGGTTAAACGCAACTGCATAAAAACAGGAAAAAACTAGACTGTGTGCATGGACACATAGGATAACATTGCATGCGTTCAGGTGCAGTTGAAAAAAGTGTCAACTGCCTCTGAACGCGCGTTTAACTGCGTCTCGTGTGCATGGGGCCTAAATGAAAGCAGGCAGTGGGTGGATCCATTGACCAAAGCCAATAGAGAAGGGGCAATGGTGGCAAACATGGCGCTCTGCTACAAAGCATACAGAGACAGGCTTTCTGCCTATCTCTGTGCAAATTTAGATTTGGTCCTAATTAGTTACCTACAGTTTAGTTAAAAGTGCGGCTATAAATATCTTCCCTTAATCTGCTGAACATGTCGATAAAGCTTCTAAACCTGGCGGCCAGGATTTTTGAATCTGGCACAGACCATTGTAAAGGGCCATACTGCCTTAAAAACGTTGCAAATGCTTTATTTAATTCCTTCTTGTGTGTGACTTATCTTATTTTTCAGCACGTTGTACATTTTAACAGTTAAGACATGAACAGAATGTGGCTCCCATTGACCCCCTATGGATTTACCGCAGAGCAAACACAAGCTAAAAATGTGGGTGTCTGTTTAAATCTGATAATTTGCATATTGGCAAACTTCCATGCTTCAGAAATGGAGACCAAATTGTTTATAGATTATATTTAGAGCTCTGAATTTTATGAACCAGTACAAGAATATCTGTTTACTATGTGTTACTAAGGCTACTTTCACACTGGAGCGGTGGGGGCGCTGGCGGTAAAGCGGGCTATATTTAGCGCCGCTTGACCGGCGTTTTAGCGGCGCATTGCGGCCGCTCGCGGGGTGTTTTTACCCCCCGCGAGCGGCCGAAAAAGGGTCAATACCGCCCGCAAACCGCCGGTATAGCGGCGTTTTGCGGGCGGGTTCGGCGCGCTGCCCCAGTGTTTTCAATGGGACCGGGCGCTATAGGAGCGGTAAATATACCGCTCCTATAGCGAGCCAAAGATGCGGCTTGCAGGACATTTTTGAGCGTCCTGCAAGCGCACCGCTTCAGTGTGAAAGCCCTCGGGCTTTCACACTGAAGGAACAGCAACAGCTGTTTCGGGTCGGTTTGCAGGCGCTATTCTTAGCGCAATAGCGCTTGCAAACCGCCCCAGTGTGAAAGGGGCCTTAGTGTAAATAATTTAGAAGCATTGCACACATTGGGTGGCTTGCATTTTGGTGAACTGCTGCTTTGCCCGGCATGAATACAGGTTTACTTTTAAGTACAGTATATTTAAGCTCAATCACTAAACGCTCATATATGGTTTAGGACGTTTACCATTGCTTCTTGGCTTTTTAATCAAGATCAAGTTTAGTATCTGTTATTACCTGTTTCACAGGCAAAAAATCCTATAGTTTCCTACCACTCGAGGAATATTGATGGAGTATTCCGTTGACTGATAGGTGGGTACTGGGGTTATCCTTTACTTCTTGGGTTGATTCCCATCTGGTGCACCAGGTGTAGGTATAGTATGAACTCCATTGTCAGGCATGTGAGGCATGAAGGGGTCACACTCTTCTGTTTGTGATGTGATCTTCCTTCAATAAAAAAAGTTTGGATTTTGTCTGAAGATCTGTGGTGTGCTGGCATATACTGTATTTACACTATACAGGCATACCCCACTTTTAAGTACGCAATGGGGTTTATTTACTAAAGCTTGAAAGTGCAAAATCAGGCTCACTCCTGCATAGAAACCAATGAGCTTCTACCCCAGCTTGTTCAATTAAGCTTTGGTAATAAAACCTGGAAGCTCATTGGTTTCTATGCAGAAGTGAGCCTGATTTTTGCACTTTCCAGCTTTAGTAAATAAACCCCATTGTGTACTTAAAAGTGGGGTATGCCTGTATTGTGAATGTTCCAGTGACCAGCTGGTGGTTGCTGCAGCACCCATTACTTCTGAGCCTATTCAAGGAATGTATGCATTGGGAATATGGATGATTGCCCAGTTGAAGGTAGTCCCTCTAAAAGGAATGGGTTACCCTGTTTGGCCGAAGGCTGTGGAAAAAAGAAGCCAATGGTGCTTGTGAGACTGGAGTGACTGTCCAGGGACACCAGAGAGATACTATCGGGGTGTAAAAGCCCACTGTGATTTTGAGTATGGCACCTTAATCACAGCAGTTTCACACACTTAAAAAATAAAATAAAATGAACTGCTTGCATCCGGATTAAACATGCTGACAACATACATTGTGTCCAGTAATAAGCAGTGAAATACATAGTTATGATTAAACAAATAATCATAGGTAAACCAACATCACATTACAGAACTAGAACTGTGGTCAAATCTACAGTGCCTTGAAAAAGTATTCATACCCCTTGACATTTTCCACATTTTGTCACGTTACAACCAAAAATGTAAATGTATTTTATTGGATTTTATGTGACAGACCAACACAAAGTGGCACATAATTGTGAGGTGGAAGGAAAATGATAAATGTTTTTTAAATATTTTTTGCAAATAAATATCTGAAAATGGTGGCGTGCATTTGTATTCAGCCCCTTTACTCTGATACCCCTAACTAAAATCTAGTGGAACCAATTGCCTTTAGAAGTCACCTAATTAGTAAATAGAGTCCACCTGTGTGTAATTTCATCTCAGGCAGGTCAGGAATAAAGTTGTGGAGAAGTTTAAAGCAGGGTTAGGTTATAAAAAAATATCCCAAGCTTTGAACATCTCATGGAGCACTGTTCAATCCATCATCTGAAAATGCAAAGAGTATATAACTGCAAACCTACCAAGACATGTCCGTCCAACTGACTGGCTGGGCAAGAAGAGCAATAATCAGAGAAGCAGCCAAGAGGCCCATGGTAACTCTGGAGGAGCTGTAGAGATCCACAGTTCAGATGGGAGAATCTGTCCACAGGACATCTATTAGGCTGGGCTCACACCGCAACACAGATCGGCTCACAGCAGGGGTCCGGTGCGTCCCTGTTCACCGTTTCAGGTCCGATGTCAGCCCGAATTTTGGGCTAAATTTGGACCTGAAACAGACCAAAAGACGCACAAGGACTCCTGTGCAATCAGAGCCACTCTGGAGATGTGTGAACAATCTTCTGACATGCAAATTGAATGTGGAGGAAAACCGCATCCAATTCACAATAGTGTGAACCCAGCCATGTGCAAAGCTGGTAGTGACATACCCAAAAAGATTTGCAGCTGTAATTGGCAGCTGTAATTGCAGCAAAAGGTGTTTCTACAAAGTACTGACTCAGGGGGGTTGAATACAAATGCACACCACACTTTTTATATTTATTTGTAAAAAATGTTGAAAACCATTTATCATTTTCCTTCCACTTCACAATTATATGCCACTTTGTGTTGGTCTATCCAGTGGCGGACAGTGGTATTTTTTTGGGGGGCGGGCAGCGAACAGTGCACAGCCATCCCCCCCGGTCAGATCACCCGCACCCCCCCCTAGTTGGTCGGTCACCCAGCCACAAAACTTACCGCAGGTTTCCCTCCAGGCGACCGGCTTCCCCTGTGTCTTGTCTCCTCCATCCTCCTCCCGGCAGCCAGCGTAGCTTCTCCTCAGGCTTCCCTCCGGGCAATGGGCTGCCGGCTAGCTTCCCATTCGTTTCCTCTCCTCGCGTCTCCTCCCTCCTCTTCTCGGCAGCCAGTGTAGCTTCTCCTTTCAGCCAATTGGGAAACAGGTCTCAGACCCGCTTCCTGATTGTCCGGGAGGAGAATTAGTGTGACACTAGCGAATATTCATTTGCTAGTGTCACACAACTGGGTGGGCTCGGAGCGCAGTGCTCTGCGCCTTGAGCCCACCCTATTTTGAAGCCTATTAGAGCCTCTGGCTCTACTCACTTACTTAAACCCCCCCCCCCATTAGAATCCATGCATCCGGCGCCCTGCATGGTAGTTTAGGGGGCTGGACACATGGATAGGATGGCGGTGCCCCTCCCCCTTTTTGGATGGGCCACCACTGGGTCTATCACTTAAAATCTTACAAAGAATTTAAAAATATTACTGAGCAGGTGATAATAATAAGCAAAATAAAGCTGCTTGCAATGTCACAATCGAACCAATTGTGTAAAAATATACAAAATAAAAAAATTGCAACGCTAAATCAATAATTTTAAAAAGTTAATTATTAAACAATAGTCCATAAGGTGCTTTGAACACTGATGTGAATAGTGCCGAATAAATAAAAGAAGTCCATTGAAGTGAAATCCAAACAAATGTGATGGTAGAGCTGCACAATTAATCGTTAAAGAATAGAGATTGCAATTCTACCCCCCTCCTGATCTTAAAGCATTTCCTCAATTCAGTGCCAGAGTTCTCTGCTCAAACTGACAGCTGTCCAAAAAAAAAACAGGCAGCCTGCCAAGTTTCTCACAACATTGCTAAAGAGAAACATTGTATCATTTGGTT
Source organism: Lithobates sylvaticus (assembly GCA_028564925.1). Taxonomy (NCBI): domain Eukaryota; kingdom Metazoa; phylum Chordata; class Amphibia; order Anura; family Ranidae; genus Lithobates; species Lithobates sylvaticus. Next base: position 292,599,515 of record CM053027.1, on the reverse strand, counting down.
CTTTTAGCTCAAAGGGATGAACTTCTGTCTGTAAATTAGGTCAGTTTAACCACTTAAAGACTAAACGTTTTTGACACTTGTTGCTTACAAGTTAAAATCTGTATTTTTTTCTAGAAAATGAATTAGAACCCCCAAACATCATATATACTTTTTTAGCAGAGACCCTAGAGAATAAAATAAATAAATAAATAAAATAAAATGATGGTCATTGCAATATTTTATGTCACATTGTATGTGCGCAGCGGCCTTTCAAATGCAATTGTTTTGAGAAAAAATACACTTCAATTCATTAAAAAATACTAAACAATAAAGTTAGCCCAATTTTTTTGTATAATGAAAGATGATGTTACGCCGTGAGAATTGTGATCTTTATTCTAAGCAATAAAATCGTGATTTTCATTTTAGCCAGAAGCGTGCAGTTCTATGTGATGTTTAGATGAGTATCCACCAGGTGCACCTCCACCGTGATAATTAATAGGATGTAGGCTTACCAGATCTCTAACCTCCACGATATATAGGAGTCTAGACAAGCATTTGGATAATGACCCGGTACTCAAAATACATTTCTAGTGGTTAGACTGGAAAGGATGGTAACATGGCTGGTAATAAGCCCCTAGTGTTCCTCAGACGTGACTGTTGTACCCATAGATATTTTACCTCCAACAGGTATCTTCACCAGGACAGGGGTCACGGGAAAGACCCAAAAAAATACATTTACGTTTTTGCTTGTAAAATGACAAATTGTGGACAATTTCAAGGGGTATGAATACTTTTTCATGGCACTGTACATCTCTAAGGGAGGATAATCTGTCAGTCACTTATGCCATTCTGGTGCAAACCATTTTTTTTGGTATAATTATTGGCTGTAAATAGGGAACAAACTTAGAGGGAAGGGGGGGGGGGGGAGGGGAGAGCAAAAGAAAAAAAAAAGAAAAAAGAAGCAGAAAAAAAAAGAAAATGGGCATTATTAAAGGGTGGAATGATATACAAAAAGTACTGGGAGGCCAGGAGGGGTGGCTGAGGGGGTACCCCCCACCATGCAGGAAAGTAATATGGGCCACACATCTCCAGCACTGGTTGCTTTGTTGTGGAAAACAGTTTAGCAAGGACAGAAGTGGTTCTGTACTAGTGTGTTAAAATCAAACCAAATTGCTTTCTTGGTATTCACCACAGAGAAAAGTTTTGTGTGGGAAGAATATGATGCAGTCATTTTGGTGTTCAGAGAATTTTGTATTTAGATCTCATTCCCATTTAGTAAAGTAGGATGGGTTCTGTCAAGAGTGTATCCTTAGTAAGAACTGATAAAACTGGACATCTGTGAAATGAGGTAGGCGTGGGCGAGGAAATGAGGAAATTGGAGGAAATTAGTGAGTTGTAGTGTCCCCCACATTCCCAGTGCTGGGGATGAGGGGTTTGTTAAAAGGTTGTGGTGGGAGCCCATTTGTCAGAGCACAGGAAGTGTACAACTTGCATGACTTCTTGTTTAAACCATAATTTGAAAACCTTATCTGAGAACCCTGGGGCTAATTCTGGGTGACCTATTAGGGGGAGGGTAAAAATGTAGATGGTGTCTATGGATTTGGCCTCTGGCCTTGTGTTTACATATGTGCTGTAGGATGTTACAGGTGAGAACCCTGGGTTTCTAAATACGTTACTTGTGCCCAGTGGGCAGGCATTATTTGTACATGAGACATTCTTGTAAATTCTTGCTAATACTACCTCCTCTGGGATACTGTGTGTATACATAGTCGCACTTCTGGGTGGATTCCGTTACCTGGTCTTTTCGAAGGCGGCAACATAAATTTCCTCTTTAGCTTGCAGTGGATTATGCACTTGTCTAAGCAAAACCCTATAAGATGGGATGCAAAACTGTTTAGATTTTCACGGGGTGTCATAGGGGAGGTCCTCGGTATTGCTGAGGTCCGCATAGAAAGCACTATATGGCTGCCATTTTGTCCTAATTATTACCTACAGTTTAGTTTTAAAAGTTTTATAAATATCTTCCCTTAATCCTAGTTTTTGAATAATTTGTAAAAGTCATCCATGAAACAGAATGTGTTCCCAACTGCAGGATAGGCGTGGAGGATAGATTATATTCTGAATTTTATGGGAATATCTGTATGCCCGGCATGCTTACCAGGTTTAGGACGTTTACCATTGGGATCTGTTATTACCCCATGAGTGGGATAGAGGGTGCACCAGGTCGGTATGCTTACCAGCCCTTGGGAGTCCCATGAGGGGAGAGGGTGTGGAATCTTGTTCCAGAGACACCTATAGTTTTTGAGATGCATGTCTGTAACAGTCAAGTACACTCGAGATGTACACTCAGTAATGTAGAAAAGGAAGTCACTAGCATAAGCTGCAACCTTATGATGGTAGCCACTAGTTTGTAGTTCCCTCAGGGTCGGGTTACATTGTATATTGTCGGGTTACATTGTATATGTTAGACAAAAAAGTGGCACATAATTGTGAGGTGGAAGGAAAATTATAAATGTTTTTAAAATATTTTTTGCAAATAAATATCTGAAATGGTGGCGTGCATTTGTATTCAGCCCCCTTTACTCTGATACCCCTAACTAAAATCATGAGCCTTTAGAAGTCGAGTAAATAGAGTCACCTGTGTGTAATTTCATCTCAGGGGAATGTTGTGGAGAAGTTTAAAGCAGGGTTAGGTTAGCTTTGAACATCTCATGGAGCACCCATGAAAATCAAAGAGTATATATAACTGCAAACATACCAAGACATGTGTCAACTGACTGCTAAGAAGAGCAATAATCAGGTGAGGCCCATGGTAACTCTGGAGGAGCTGTAGAGATCCACAGAGATGGGAGAATCTGTCCAAACATCTATTGATCACAGCAGGGGTCCGGTGCGTCCCTGTTCACCGTTTCAGTTCAGTGCCCGAATTTTGGGCTAAATTTGGACCTGAAACAGGGCACAAGGACTGTGCAATCAGAGCCACTCTGGATGTGTGAACAATCTTCTGACATGCAAATTGAATGTGGAGGAAAAACTCCAATAATAGTGTGAACCCAGCCATGTGCATATGTACCCAAAAAGATTTGAAATTGCATGTTTCTACAAAGTACTGACTCAGGGGGGTTGAAGCAGTAAACCTTTATCATTTTCCTTCCACTTCACAATTATATGCCACTTTGTGTTGGTCTATCCATTGGCGGACAGTGGTTTTTTTTGGGGGGCGGGCAAACAGTGCATTCACCCGCACCCCCCCCTAGTTGGTCGGTCACCCAGTTACCGCAGGTTTCCCTCCAGGCGACCGCTTCCCCTGATGTCTCCTCCATCCTCCTCCCGGCAGCCAGTTTCCTCAGGCTTCCCTCTGGGCAATGGGCTGCCGGCTAGCTTCCCATTCGTTTCCTCTCCTTGCGTCTCCTCCCTCCTCTTCTCGGCAGCCAGTGTAGCTTCTCCTTTCAGCCAATTGGGAAACAGGTCTCAGACCCGCTTCCTGATTGTCCGGGAGGAGAATTAGTGTGACACTAGCGAATATTCATTTGCTAGTGTCACACAACTGGGTGGGCTCGGAGCGCAGTGCTCTGCGCCTTGAGCCCACCCTGAAGTCCAGCGGATAATCCCCTCGTGTGTGGGCGCCGGCGGACTTTTTGGCGCCAAAGTACGGCGGACTAAAGTTTGAAGTTTTGTTTTCAAATTATCCGCTGGACTTGGAAGTCCAGCGGATAATCCGCCGTTAGTGGGCAAGTCCGCGGGACTTTTGAAATGAAGGGACTTGCCGCTCATCGGCAAGTCCGTTCATTTAGCACGTGACTTCAGGTTACGTAGCTAGCGTAGGCAGTAACTGCCGCCGCGCTAGCTCCGTGACCTGGCATGGATTTAAAGGGACTCCCCACGCCGAAAAAACGGCGTAGGGGTTCCCCCCAAATCCATGTCAGACCCTCATCCGAGCACGCAGCCTGGCAGGCCAGGAAAGGGGTGGGGACGAACGAGCGCCCCCCCCCTCCTGAGCCGTACCAGGCCGCGTGCCCTCAACATGGGGGGTGCCCTGGGGAAAGGGGGGCCGTGCGGCCCCCCCACCCCAAAGCACCTTGTCCCCATGTTGATGAGGACAAGGGCCTCTTCCCGACAACCCTGGCCGTTGGTTGTCGGGGTCTGCGGGCGGGGGCTTATCGGAATCTGGGAGCCCCCTTTAATAAGGGGCCCCCCAGATACCGGCCCCCCACCCTATGTGAATGAGTATGGGGTACGATGTACCCCTACCCATTACCTAAGGTGTAAAATGTAAAGTAAAAAAAAAAAACACCCACACTTTTGAAAAAATAGTTTATTGCACTGCTCCGGGGTCTTCTTCCGTCTTGGGGGTCTTCTCGACGGACTCCCCCGCCATTTACCAAGCTCTTTTACCGAGCGGGGGAAGTCCGGCTACCTTCTTCGTCGTCGCCGCCGTCTGGGGGTCTCGATCCGCCTTCGGGGGTCTTCTTCCGTCTTGGGGGTCTTCTCGCCGGACTCCTCCGCTCTCTTCTGCTCTTTTACCTAGCTCTTTCACGAGCGAGGGGAGTCCGGCTACCTTCTTCGTCGTCGCCACAGTCGTCGTCTGGGGGTCTCGATCCGCCTTCGGGGGTCTTCCGGGGGTCTCTTCTGTTCTTGCGGCGGTCGTCGTCTTCCGCGCCGCCGGCGCCTTCTCCTTCTTCTTGTCCTTCTTGTTCTTCTTCTTCTTCCGATGTTGACCCGACGCTCTCTCTGCCCGGAATGCCTGTGCCGCTCTGCGCTCGGACTTATATAGGGACATGGGGGACAGGGTCACATGTTCATGTCACATGTGTTGCGAAAGTCCCAGCATCCTGGGGACTGTGACAACACAAGGGGGCGGGGTTGGCCATCATGTGCATGTGACCCTGTCCCCCAGTGTTATATAAGTCCTTAGCGCAGAGCGGCACAGGCATTCAAGGCTTCCATGACCACACCTTAGGTGAATGGGTAGGGGTACATCGTAAAAAAATGGGGAAACCCCCCATGTTGAGGGCACGCGGCCTGGTACGGCTCAGGAGGGGGGGGGCGCTCGTTCGTCCCCACCCCTTTCCTGGATGTTTTTTTCGCCTACGTAACCTGAAGTTACGTTCGAAATGAACGGACTGCTCCGTGTGTGGGGCACCAAAAAAATAGGATGTGCCCTTACCAAAGAGTGTTGACCACCTATTACAGGGGGGTCAACATAGGCTTGTATGTCTGGAAAACTCCACGTCTGTAAATTCAACAGAAACTTCAAGCCACCACCGGGGAAGACATCAGGTTTCTTTTACTCCAACCGTGACATCAGGTCCTATACCCCAAATGAGAGACAAACGCCACAATAGTGTAAAACCTTTTTTACCAGGATTTAATGAAGGTAATGCACTTACATGAAAAGACAATTAAAACACCATGTACTGGACACAGTGATTTCAGAGGTAGATTCTTCAAACGTGATGACAGGAAATGACGCTATCACTCGACCGGTTTTGTCGCTGATCGGACTTCTTCAGGAGCATACTCCGGAAGAAGTCTGATTAGCGACGAAACCAGTCGAGCGATATCGTAATTTCAAACTTTCACTATTGTGTCACGTTTGTAACTCTTGGACTCACTTGTTCATATTATTTATTTACTGTTTATTTCATTTAAGCGCAACATACTTGTTCACCTACTTTACTTTAATGGACTGGAAGAGTAACTGTTTTTGAAGCTGCCCTGAAAGTGTATGTGTGTGTGTGTGTGTGTGGGGAGCGGTGACATGAGACCTTATGGCCTGGTTCTAGGGCTTCAAAAAAAAAAAAAAACAGTTTTCTTCTTTTACAGTTTGTTGTAACAAGTAAACCATGACCTACATGTTACAAAACAGTAATTACAAAATGGCTCTTAATTATTAAGAAATTCATAAATGCCAAGTATTTTCTTGCAATGACTTTAATGTACTTATAAAGGTAATTTTGAAATCTTTCAAAAAATATTGAAAGTTAAAGGGGAACATCACCATCTGAATAAATGTCTTTCTTCTCCATTTACTATTGGTGCCTTGTTATGCTGGATTGATATACTTACAAGACCAGTGCAGCCAGTGCTTTCCTCCTCTCTGGCACTGCTCTCTTATGCCCCGCACACACTATAAGAAAATCAGGTGAACATTTTCGTCCGAGAAGCAATCGTACGATTTTCTGATGACGTGTACACAACTTTTGACAGCTTAGCCCGACCTTCCAAAACAAAAATTTACAAAGGGACAAACTCCCCAAAATCTTTTAGACGGGAATAGAACAAACGACTTTCGTTTAATGTGTACAATTTTTGTACGATTTTCATACGAGAAATATCAGATACAAAAGACTGCGCGTGATCAGAAACAACAAAAAAGCCCTTGGTCATATGAGAATTTTTGTACATTATTTCTATCCTTGGTTCCAACTTTCTGTAAAACATCGAGAAAAAATCAACTGATCGTTCGTCCAATTTTCTCATAGTGTTTACGGGGCATTAATCTAAGTCCCATACCAATGCCGCCATCTTCCTTGTTTATGTTTCGGGGAGCCTGCTGCCTTTTCCCGCTTGCAGCCTGATCCCCAATGATGTGGCGCCAGATATCGCTGTTTATAATATTCAAACAGAAATGGTGCGTGACCTCTGGTTGCACATGTGTGAGAACTGGTGCAGCCTTTGTATACATATTGTTTTATAATTGGGTAAAGTAAACCCTCCTGGGCTAGTGGCCATTTACCCTAAGGTTAGTCCAATCTGTACACGTTGTCTCTCCTCTACTGGGACCTTTTTTCATATGGTGTGGCAATGCCCAGCTATCAGTTCGTACTGGGAGTCGGTGATTGACGCTTTGAATGAGCTTTCTGACTGGTCTCTGCAGCTTGATCCAAGAATGGTGTTACTGGGCATTATGGAAGATATTAAAGCCTCTAGATATATGAAGTTATTTTAGTTTTTTGCACTTTATTATGCATGCAGGGAGCTTCTTCTTATATGGAAGCAGCCCACTTCACCTACGCTAAATAGTTGGGTAGCTGCGGTAAAAACAGTCTTGCCATTGTACAAATTAACCTATGAGAGTAGAAACTGTCCCAAGACTTTTGACAAAATATGGTTCACCTGGATTGATGCTCATGGTTCAGCTGAGCCTAGCAATGGGTAAAATGTTATAAGAGGGTAGGCTTTGGAAATGGCTCAAGTTTTTCTCTTTCTCTCTTCTGATTTCTCTTCTATCCTACTCCATCCTTCTCTCTCCACCTCCCTCTTTTTGGGCAACATTTGGCAGACTGCAGCTGGGCTTTTTGGCCGGCTTCTGTCGAAGGGGCATGACCGAAAAAGGTCTGCTGATGGACTCACAATCAACGCTTTCAGCCAATGACTGAGAGCGCTGACATTTGCGTTTAGTGTGTCAGAACACAATAGCACAGCGGGGGAGATCGCTGTACTAACATCAGATAGTTAGTACAGCGGCTCCTCCTGAGCTGTCAGTTTTTTTTTTCATTTAGCCCTGCTGGGTTGAATAAAAAAAACTATTATGCCGTGTACACACAAACAGAATTTCAGCCAGCAAAAGACAGATGAGAGCTTTTCATCGGAAAATGCAACTGTGTGTATGCTCCATCTGAATTTTTCTGGGCGAATTTCCACCAGCAAAATTTTGAGAGCATGTTCTCAATTTTTCCGACGGAAAAAGTTTCTACCGGAAATTCTGATCGTCTGTAGCAATTCCGACACGCAAAATTCCTACGCATGCTCGGAAACAATTTGACGCAAGCTCGGAAGCATTGAACTTAATTTTCATGGCTCATCGTAGTGTTTGTACGTCACCGCGTTCTTGACGGTCGGAATTTGGTGTGACCGTGGTAGGCAACACAAGCTTGAGCGGAATTCCATCGGAATTCCGTCTGAAAAAACATTCAAGGCTTTTCCGACGAGAATTCTGATCGTGTGTATGCGGCATAAGTGTCTACCAGGCTTTAGCAGGTCCTCTTTAACAGTTTGCACATTTTTTTTTTTTTACAAAGGTTTTACTAGCATGTAATCCAACATATCACAACAGTTTTTAGGTGGTTACATTGCGTGATAGGCAAACAAAGAGACAAGGCAGAAAATACATAATGGTATAAAGAGGCATGATTAATAGAAACATACAGGTAACAAACTTAATGTCCCATGAGATTTAACAAAAAGATGGAAGACCAAAATGTGCCTTCTGAAGTGTCCCTGGGAGGATAGGGTGTCGATAATCAAAATTTCCACTCATATTGCCTGGATAAATGCCCACAAGATTTCGTGGTCAAGAGTTTCCCTTTTAGGCAGGATACATTGTTAAAAGTTGTCATAAATGAAAAGGAAACATAATGTTTCAACGATAACCGTCTCGGCCCGGTCTATACCTGGTGGCCTAATAAAGGTATGGATTGAATGCATAAAACATAGCAAGGAGAAGAGAAGGAACGTTTAAAGTAAAAAAAAGTAGGAAAGTCCAGTAGAAAAGAGGAAAGTGAGGAAAGGAGGGAGGAGGAGAGTCCACGGGATGTGCGTCAGGGGAGTATCTGATCAGGAGAAGTGTGCCGTCAAATCGAGAGGGTTGGGAGTACATGATCCATGGTTGCCAAACTCTAAGGAATTTGTCATGCGTGTCTAAAAGGATGGCAGTCAGCTTTTCATTTACCATTACCTCATTCATGCAATTTTTAACTGGTTCAAAACTGAGTGCGGGGGATTTCCAGGCTTTTGCGATGGTCAATTTAGTTGCAGTAAAGAGATGTTGAGCTAGCTGCCGCTCAGGGCGTAACAACTCTACAATTGGTTTACCAAGAAGAGTTTCGTAGGGGTCCATTTTAAGGTTTATGTAAAAAAAGTTATGAAGAAAGGTATAAACCCTGACCTGTAACCTGCATGCCTTCGGGCATGACCACCATATATGTGCCATAGAGCTTTCTTGTGAGCATCCTCAAAAACAAAGGAGGAGAGTAAGTTGGAATGAAGTGGGCCAATCTAGCTGGTGTGTAGTACCACCTATATAACACTTTATAGGCATTCTCCAATATAAGGACATTTCTTGAGCACTTGGAAAGAGCTATGGTCATAGTCCGCCAGTCCTCTGGGTCTAACTGTCTTCCCGGTTCTTTTTCCTATTGAAGATGGTAGGGCCCCAACAGAGGCTTTTTTGTAGAAATTATGGACGAGTATATTAATGATATCATGCCTGGGGAGTGGGGTCTGGCTCTACATAGGCTCTCAAAAGGAGTCAGGGTGTGTGGAGTGGGATGGGATTTGATAAGTTGTTGGAGAAAGTGTCTAAATTGTAGGTAGCTATAGTGTTCCCTCAATGGGATATCATGAGAAGAGCGTAAGGCATCAAATGTTAATATCCTAATGGGGGTAAACAGAGTGAACCCTGTAAACCCATGTGTAGTCCACCACAGTAACCACATGGGAGTATCCTACTCACTAAGGGGGGGGGGGGCTGTCCCCAGCGAGTATCCAATAGTTCTTACCGGCAGTAACATTGAAAAGGCATAAAAAGGGGGGAGGGGGTAGAAGCACAATACATAAGAGGTCAAAATTACCATTACCCAATGCTGCCATCTCGCAAGTGGGGCAACCCAGGGTAGTAGACCTGCAAAGACAAAAAAAAACAAAAAGAGGCAACCAGATTCAGTAAGTGACAGTCAGCAGGTGAAAGGCACTAAGCAAAAGTGCCTAAGCTCGGTGCGGATCTGGGTTTTCAATTTACACAGTGAGAGCCTGTGATCATCTCAAATACTCAGGTTCAAGGTGGAGGGGTCCTCCGAAACCTCCGGAGCATACCAAGCAAATCATGTCAGTTCCGTCATTCAGTAGGCACATCCTGAAAGCGTTGTGCTTGAGAGCCATGCTGGGACATCTGGGAGGGCGTGTGGGAAGGCCGTGAGGGTCCCGGGTGAGCAGATGAGGACAGCGCCTCCCTTTAAGAGGGGGGTTGTCAAACTGCAATTCTTGGAAATTATGCCGTAGGTCAGGTAGCGTAGAGGCATGGAACTGGCAGCCTTGATGAAAGAACGAGAGTTTAAAGGGGAACCCCCACCAGTACTGGATCCCCTGGGTTTGTAAGACTTGCAGATAAGGCTTTAGGCTCCTCTGCTTTGTGATAGTAACTGGGGAAAGGTGTGCAAAGAGTTGCAGGGAGTTACCCTGGAAAGAGAGATCCTGGCGGCTCGCAAAAGTCTCTCCTCCCAGGGGGGTCCTCGGATGGCTTAGGGGCTAAAGACCTGTGAATACGGTCAAATTCTAAGCGTTCAGGAGAGATGTCAGGTGCAAGCTACTGGAAAAAAGCAGTGGCAGTTCCTTGAAGGTCAGTGAGGGTCTCAGGAAGTCCGCCTCTTCTAACTCATCCTGCAAGTTTACAAGTTCAGTGTGCATCTTTTCAACCTCGTCCTCATGCCGTTCTAATACTGTAGCTGTCAAGTCCATGCGTTGCTCGAGCTTATTAGTGTGGTAGCTTGCAGAGAGCCTGCGGGAGGCCGTTGTGATTTTGTCCTGCACTATGGAGCAGAATTTTAGAAGCAGGGCGTCAGGGTCCATTGTCACAGAACTTACCAGGTCGGATGGTAACTGGTGCAGGCTGTCCTCCGAGAGCCACGTGGTGTCATATGGCTCTGGGGCCTCCGGGTAGAGCTGTATCGCTGCTGGTTCTTGGGAGTGTTATACATGCCCACCGTGAGCCCAGTGTTGTCCGCAGCCTCGGGAGCCGCTGCAGCTTTGTCTGGGAGCAAGCTGTGCCTTGTCAGCCAAGGTTTAGGATCCAATGGCGCGGAGTGAGGATTGCAGGCATCCATCTTCCTCGGTCCCGTGCATGCGCCCCCCCCCCCTCAACAATTTGCTATTTTGAGAACACCTGATGAGGTATACAGGATAAAGAACCTGGTCCAGGTGTCTGGGCCACAAATATCTCCTCCTCCTCAGATACAGGTGCTGGCTCAGTATGCAAAGTAGCATGTAGAGAGAAATTCAATCTGGATGGCCGTACTCCAACAATAATTTCTTTATTGGTTAAAAACCATACAGCAAGAGATAGAATCAACAGCTAACATGTTTCACACCTTGAACTCATTATGCTAACTCATAGCTATAAGTAAGCACCAGTAGTTACGGTGTGAAACATGTTAGCTGTTGATTCTATCTCCTACTGTATGGTTTTTAACCAATAAAGAAATTATTGTTGGAGTGCGGTCATCCGGATTGAATTTCTCTCTACCTGATGAGGTATAGTTGGTTCACTTTTACTGAACAGGTTTTCCCTGTCGGTGTGTCATTCTTAGTGCATTTCCAGCTATAAGTGGAAAATGATGGAAGTGTGCTTGCCTCCACCAAGGAGCTAATTAAAATCGTACACCTACACACAGCATATGCACAGACCAAAGCAGACAGTATGTTGTGTGGACAGGCTCACATATCGTGCATGGAATGATTTACAGCACACCTGTTCCATCATCAACAGACATTTTTTTTTTTTTTGTTTCAAAAAGGTTAGAGCCTCTGTAAGTTATTTTTTCGTCTGTATTTTCCATAGAGTAAGTGAGGGAAACCACTGTACTTTGGACACAGACAGCAAGATAAACCTGACAAAAATTTTAATCAATACCCTTGCAACTAAAAAACCCTTTTAGTGGTAGTAAAGTTTTATTTTTCACTTATATCTACAGGTAAGCTTTTATAATAAGGCCTGTCTGTAGAAACCATAAATATCTTCTAAAAATGTGTTGCTTAGAAATTATTCACAATGGCTGCAGCTGGGGACGTCACCGGTGCATGCGCAGTATGAGTGTGCCGCCAATGCAAAGAGCAAGTGATTATGACGCCTGTGCGCATGCATGGGAGTGACGTCACCATGCCTCAGCATATTCTTTCTACAGGGTAATTAGTAGAGAAATTAGAGGGTGGCTGGCTATGTTTAGTTAGAGACACTTTAAGGCTGGGTTAACACCTATGTGCAGTCCATTTAACATCATTTCCTAAGGGTCAAGTTCACATCTGTGCTATCCAACCAGTAAGTTTTTTGAAAAGGGTCAGGGACTTTTTTGCCTGTAGCAGGTTGCGTTTTTCCATAGACTTCAGCAAAAAGACAGCAGAAATACATCAAAAAGGCAGTGCTTGCGTTTTTGATGCGGGGTACTCCTGCGTGACAACAGACACCTTGCAAAAACGAAATACACCTCACAAATGCATGTCAAAAAATACCAAACGCACTAGGAAAATGCAGCAACTGCAACCTGCATAAGTGTGAGCCTAGCCTAAACAAACTTTCTCTGCAGGTACACGTGTTTTAAGGCTGCTTTTACACTGAGCAGTCTTTGTGTTATGCGGTGTACACACGACCGGACTTTTTGGCATCAAAGGTCCGACGGTCTTTTTGACGGACATTTGACGGACTTACGACGGACATTCGAACGCGGGACTTGCGCACACACGAACAGACTAAAGTCCGTTCAAAAGTCTGGTCGTTTGAATGTGATGCCGTACGAAGGGACTAGAATAAGGAAGTTCATAGCCAGTAGCCAATAGCTGCACTTGTGACGTTTTTTGTCCGTTGGACTAGCACACAGACGAACGATTTTTCGACCGGAATCGAGTCCGTCAAAAAAAGATTTGAAACATGTTTTATTTCTAAATTCCTTCAGATTTTTTGACCGAAGAGGTCCGATGAAGCCCACACACGATCGTAATGTCCAATGGATTCGTTCTGTCGGACGAGTAGGGTCGAAAAGTCCGGTCGTGTGTACACGGCATTAGCTGAAGAAAAATACTTCCCTTTAAATGTCTTCAGACTGGCCCGTTGCGGTGTAAAAAATCCCACTTACCGCTTTTTTGGTGCACGTTTGGTCAGTTAAAAAAAACGCACCTCTTCATTAAAATCAATGGAAAACGCAGCAAAAACGCATCAGGAATCCACCCACGATGCTGTGGTGTGGTTTTTGAGTCACAAGTCCATTATAAAACACACTGCAAATGTGGCCAAAACACAGTAAAAACACAGCAAAAATGCATATGTGTTTTTGGGGTGGATCAATGTAAAAGTAGCCTAAATGGTAGTGAATGGTAGAATGTTTTGTGAAAGTCACATACATTTTTTTATGCATAGACCCCGTGTACAATACAGTGGAACCTTGGTTTACGAGTAACGCGGTTAACAAGTGTTTTGAAAGACGAGCAACTTTTTTTTTTTAATTCTGACTCAATTTGCTAGTGTTGTCTCACAAAACGAGCAGAATTCAAGCTAATGGGCGGTGCAGTACCGCATTTTGTCAGAGGTGCGGGGGCGCTGGGGACACTCGGAAAGGGTTTGAAGCCGTTCGTAAATACTCGGAATGACTCGGAAACACTTGAAAAGTACTCAGTTCCCGAGTGTTTTCGAGCCTTTCCGAGTTCAGCCGAGCTGTCCCCAAATATTTCCGAGGCTCTCCGGTGCCCCCCCACTCCTCTGGCCACATGTGGTATTGCATGTAATAGAAGTCAATGCGGAACGAATTATCTTTGTTTCCATTGACTTCTATGGGGAAACTCGCTTTGATATGCGAGTGCTTCGGATTACAAGAATTCTCCTGGAACGGATTATGCTCGTAATCCAAGGTTCCACTGTACTGTCTTTGGAGGACACCTTTTTTTAAATGGCAAACGTTCCATTCACAATAGTGTAGCGCCTGATCGTGTTCAAAACCTTGCGAATTTGAGCGTGTTAAAAAAAAATGATGTGTCGTGCTTACAGTGCTATTCATTGTTAATAGCTCCCCAAATGCGACAAGCAAGAGGCATGTTTATGGACATGCAAGAACACATGAACAAGAGCGCAAAAAAGTGCAGGTAATAAACATGTGAAGCTATAAAGCTCAAAATGGTGCATAGGCTTCTTCCCTCGTTTGCCACTCATAGGGCAGCCCACTGAAACGAATAGAATGCATGAAGCGTGACAACATGCAAAATACACAACTAAGCGGCACATTGTGTCCCACACTAGTGTGAATGGGGGCTAAAGGATTACTGTTTTGAAACTGGAGCACAGCCAATCAACTTTTACCTTTCATTTTCTATGTGTTGAGTTATTTTGAGGGGACAGCAAATTTACACTGTTATACAAGCTACACACTCACTACTTTACATTGTAGCAAAGTGTCATTTCTTCAGTGTTGTCACATACAAAAATGTGAGGAGTGTACTCACTTTTGTGAGATATTGTAGCTGCAGTGGGTGTGTCTGGGAACAGCTCTCCTTCATTACAGACTGGGGTTCTCAGATCACCAGATGACAGACACAAGGAAAGTGGCCGAATAGCTGTTCTACAGAAACGCACCCCAGAAGAAAAAATAGAGCTGAAATACTGAGCAGGTAGACGTTCCTCTCTGTATGTATCTCAAGGTTAGATGTTCAGTGTTGACAGGATTGCACATTTATAGACAGCAGTCTTCTTTGAACCTGCGAATTCTCAGTTCCATTTCTCATATCTGAACAAACATCAGACACAATATTAGTATTCTGTAAATCACCGCTCAATGTTAAATGAAAGACGCTGATCACAAATAAAGAGCAAAATCAGACGCAGTTAGGTAAGGACCCGACTCTAGATAACAGACTCCTCTTCTATATCACTAATCCACATTGACAGCTGTTGTTTATTCATTTTGTTAGTATCTTTATTTAGTGTGTATAATTTGGGTTGCCTTTAGCAGGTTGATGATTAATGTGTGATTTTTCATTAACAGTGATGTATATAAGGTAAAATGTAGCCGATGCTTCTGATTCATCTAAATACAGTGTATAATGCAATTTCTTTTAAAACTGAATCCTGGGATAATCAAATATTGCCTAAATATAATAGACATAAGTATTCTTACTTGAATGTTGGCACGCTTTATGTATTTCTTCCAGATCTGTGCAGTAATCCAGTGCAGGGGTTTCCTGTAATAAAGACCCGTCTCTGCTATTCTCTTTTCTTGTGCAGGGTTACTGGTCTTGACTCCGCCCACCCCTAGACAGTCTGTAGTGGGTGGGGCTTCTGGGTCCCTCCCACAGCTCTGCTCAATGTGCAGCACAGTGATGATGTCACTGCTGTTTTTACAAAGTAAAAATTGGGATTGCAAAGGCATTTGGTGCAAACTAAGTGGATTTACATCCTTTGTGGCTGTTGCGGAATATATTTTCCTATGTCAGCTTTGCAGCTACACATGTCACCATCGCTGCTCTGGCCTACCAAGTCAATAATGAATAGGGATCTGCAGATCAATTTTCCAAGGACCAGGCAACCAACAACAGCTGTAAGGGCTCCTTCATGCTTGCTTTTGTCTTTGAAGAGCAATCCATGTCTTCCGAGATCACTTGACAGTGAAGTGGCGTTGTATCATCTCCTCACCATTGTCTTTAACCCCTTGAACCCTGCACTAGTGTTGCAACCGTATGCATTGTACGTGGTTGGGGGGGGGGGGGCTTTCAGAGAGGCCCTTTTCACTTGATTAGGTTGCGCTCCAAAACCGTCGGAAGGTATAATTCCTTCCATGGCATGTGTAGGGTCCCTGGTCGCTGCCTCTACAGTTAAAGGAGGAGCAGTTGGAGGGGTGGTAAAAATGCAGCTCACCCATGTGGTTTTACCCTCCCTTAAACACTAGTGTGAATAAGCCCTAAGGGTTAATTCACACCAGATGCTTTGGCACATTTTTTTCAATGCATGCCAATGCAAGGACCTGTCAAAAGAAAATAATGAATGATATAAGTTTATGCAGATGCGTTGCCCTAATATGCGATGGTTTGAGGTGGGACGTAAGTAGAGTAATCCTTACTTTTTTCAACACGATGCCTATCAACACTCAGGAAAAATAACAAGTCAGCACACGTTTGGCTCTTCTACCGTGCCATAGATCCTTTGCATATTCTGAGAAGTGAGGGGAAAACTGCATCACAAAGCAGCATGCCAATGCAAATACATTTTAACTGTGCCCAATGCATATATTGGAGTTTGAATGGACCTTTAAGCTGAACCAGAAAATGGTGGATTTACCTACCTGGCTGTGAATACTCGTTGGAAAATCACAAGCCAGGTCTAAATAATAATTATTTTGGCAGGTATAAAAGGTCACCTCAATGAGAACATTATCACTACACAGTAATTATATATATATATATATATATATATATATATATATATATATATATATTGCATCTATATGTATATATACAGTATATATATATATATATTATATATATATATATATATATATATATATATATATACATACACAATATATTATAATATGACATTGTGGGGGTTATTTACTAAAGCTGGTGCAAACTCTGGTGCAGCTCTGCAGAGACACCAATCAGCTTCCAGGTTTTATTGCCAAAGCTCAAAGTGTTTGTTACCCAAAAAAAACAAAACAGATCTTCTTCCCTTAAAGCATGCTTGTGCTGTGTAATTTGCCTCCCCCCCCATATCATCTAAAATAACTGGGTGATCCTGCCTGGTTATACCCTCCCCTCTGTAAACTGACCACAATTTATCATGGCTTTTGAGCTCTGACACCGTGGTCAGTTTACGTGCCTCCATCACCCGCAGCCCTGCTCTGTCCTCCCCTCCCTGCCTGTCTGCTTCTGCGTCAGTGCCCGCCCCCTCCCCTCCTGCTGCTAAAATTACTTTTATTGTCTTATATAATGTTGTGTGTTTGCTAATGATAGGTGCTCCTGTGTGTTTTATAAAAAAATGCCAGCTATACCTTATTTCCGAGCGGGGGAATTTCGGCCCCGTCTGCTGCAGCTGTCAGGCGGGGAGAGGAGAGAGCCGGCCGGTCACATGAGCGCTGAGGGCATTCAAAAATAAGGTATAGCTGGACACACAGGAGCACCTAGCATTAGAAATACATTTTTCCAGAAAATCAAGTATTTCTCACAGAAAAGTATTGCAGTAACACATGTTTTGCTATACACATGTTTATTCCCTTTGTGTGTATTGGAACAAAACAAAAATAAGGGAGGAAAAAAAAAAGCAAATTGGACATAATGTCACACAAAACTCCAAAAATGGGCTGGTCAAAATTCTTGGCACCCTTAACTTAATATTTGGTTACACACCCTTTGGAAAAAAATGGAAAAAATAACTGAAATCAGTCGCTTCCTATAACCATCAATAAGCTTCTTACACGTCTCACCCGGAATTTTGGACCACTCTTCCTTTGCAAACTGCTCCAGGTCTCTCTTATTGGAAGGGCGCCTTTTCCCAACAGCAATTTTAAGATCTCTCCACAGGTGTTCAATGGGATTTAGATCTGGACTCATTGCTGGCCACTTTAGAACTCTCCAGCGCTTTGTTGCCATCCATTTCTGGGTGCTTTTTGACGTATGTTTGGGGTCATTGTCCTGCTGGGAGACCCAAGATCTCAGACGCAAACCCAGCTTTCTGACACTGGGCTCTACAGTGCGACCCAAAATCCTTTGGTAATCCTCAGATTTCATGATGCCTTGCACACATTCAAGGCACCCAGTGCCAGAGGCAGCAAAACAACCCCAAAACATCATTGAACCTCCACCATATTTCACTGTAGGTACTGTGTTCTTTTCTTTGTAGGCCTCATTCCGTTTTCGGTAAACTGTAGAATGATGTGCTTTACCAAAAAGCTCTAGCTTGGTCTCATCTGTCCACAAGACGTTTTCCCAGAAGGATTTTGGCTTACTCAAGTACATTTTGGCAAACTGTAGTCTTGCTTTTTTATGTCTCTGTGTCAGCAGTGGGGTCCTCCTGGGTCTCCTGCCATAGCGTTTCATTTCATTTAAATGTCAACAGATAGTTCGGGCTGACACTGATGCTCCCGGAGCCTGCAGGACAGCTTGAATTTCTTTGATACTTGTTTGGGGCTGCTTATCCACCATCCGGACTATCCTGCGTTGCAACCTTTCATCAATTTTTCTCTTCCGTCCACGCCCAGAGAGATTAGCTACAGTGCCATGGGTTGCAGACTTCTTGATAAAGTTGCGCACTGTGGACAAAGGCAAATCTAAATCTCTGGAGATGGACTTGTAACCTTGAGATTGTTGATATTTTTTCCACAATTTTGGTTCTCAAGTCCTCAGACAGTTCTCTTCTCCTCTTTCTGATGTCCATGCTTAGTGTCCATGCTTAGTGTGGCACACACAGACACACAGTTTAGCGTACATGGAGGAATCTGTTGCACTTTTTCCATCTAACCAAGAAAATCTGCAGATAATCTAAAGGTGTATGGCCACTTCTCTCCTTTTTATCTGCTTTCAGGTGTGATTTTTATATTGCCCACACCTGTTACTTGCCCCAGGTGAGTTTAAAGGAGCATCACATGCTTGAAACAATCTTATTTATCCACAATTTTGAAAGGGTGCCAATAATTTTGACCACCACATTTTGGAGTTTTGTGTGACATTATGTGCAATTTGCTTTTTTTTCTCCCTTTTTTTTTTTGTTCCAATACACACAAAGGGAATAAACATGTGTAAAGCAAAACATGTGTTATTGCAATACTTTTCTGTGTGAAATACTTGATTTTCTGCAAAGATTTCTGGGGTGCCAACAATTAGAGCCAGAGGCTCTAATAGGCTTCAAAATAGGATGGGCTTGGAGCGCAGAGCACTGTGAACCGAGCCCACCCGGTTGTGTGACAATAGCGAATGTATATTCGCTATTGCCACACTGAATCTCCTCCCTGCCAATCAGGAAGCGGGTTTGAGACCCGTTTCCCGATTGGCTAAAAGGAAAAGCGTTCCGATTGACCACCGAGAAGGAGGGAGGAGATGGAAGTCGCCATGATGCCCGTGGAGGAGAGCAGGGGAATGGAAAGCCACCCGTGATGCGATGATGAGATGGGGTAAGTGTTCGGACCTGACTGACTGACTGACTGGACCGGGGGGGGGGGGACAGGGTGGCTGTAGGTATTGCACTCACCCCACACAGGGGTATCTCCCTTTCACAGTATCTGCCACTGTGCAGCAATGTCCAGATCTGTGCCTGTGTATCAGCTATGTCTTTCCGTGCTTGTGGTGTGTACCTTCCTCCTTTAAATCTCATTCCGCATCACCCACTGACACCGCAAGCATGGAAAGACATAGCTGATACGCAGACACAGATCTGGAGATTGCTGCACAGTGGCAGATACTGTGAAAGCGAGATACCCCTGTGTGGGGTGAGGGTTCAGGTGAGAGCAATACCTATAGGGGCTCTATAAGGATCACGGAGCATGGATTTGAAGAGCACCTGTCACTTTATTTTTATATTTTTAACCTTTTGATAATCTGGAATAATTAATGGACTATATATAATCACAATATATATATATATATATATTTTTGGCATGAAGTCTTTTTATACATACGGATCGTCAAGGCACAGTCTTGAAGAGCATGTTTGCATATGTGTGTTGTCAGCACTTGTACACACCAGTGTATGCACCAAGCACTTGACACTTTAAAGACGTTTAGCAATTTGATGGTTTTTATTTTCATGAAGTACATTGGGAGTACTGTATAATATATGGACACACAGATTGTTACACAGGGGCATGCAATTATTGCACCCCAGAACAGCGCCACACCTACCTCTCTCCATTTACCTCTCTACCTCTCTCCATTTAACACTTGCATTTACATTCCACCTAGGTGGTTGTACCAGTAGGGGCAGCAGTTCATTTTCTTTACTTCTTGCCATAAGCGCAGGACCACCCATATATTTTACAGCGATGTGCACTTGGCAACACCACACAGATGCACACTTTTGCACTCATGAACACCGCAATAATGTACAATTTTGCATTTGCCAGCACCACAATGACGTGCACAGTTTTTCACTTGCCAACAATGCACCACAATGAAGTGGACTTTTGTATTCACAAACACTGCACATCTAGGGACTCTGGGCACATGCATTCTGTACTAGTTGACGCCATGGGGTAGATTTACTAAAACTGGTGTACTCAGAATCTGGTGCAGCTATGCATGATAGCCAATTAGCTTCTAACTTCAGCTTGTTCAGTAGGCCCCTTTCACACATGCGGACCGTATGTCCATTTTTCATCCATCCGTTTTCGGATGAAAAACGGACATACATGTACCCCTATGGGATAGCGGGTGTCAGTGGATGAACATCCGCTGACACCCGATATCGTTCGCCTCCGCTATGGTCGAATTCTGCAGACGGAGGAAAACCCTATTTTTCCATCCGTCTGCAGAGCGGATGAACATGGACAGCCGGTCCGTGTTCATCCGATCCCTCATAGGGGAGAGCGGAGATCTGACAGGGCGGTCCCTGCACAGCGTGCAGGGACAGCCCTGTCATCCGCCGGCTCAGCGGGGATCAGCGGAGCGATGCCCGCTGAGCAGCGGATCTTCACGGGGTGGATCATTACAGATCCGCCCCGTGTGAAAAGACCCTTAAGCTTTGACAATAATACCTGGAAGCTGATTGGTTACTATGCAGAGTTGCACCAGATTTTGCACTCTCCAGTTTTAGTAAGTAACCCCCTATATGTTTGCAGTTGCTGAAACCACACCAGTGCATACTTTTGCATTCGCTGACACCTCGCTGGCGTTCCTTTTTGCACTCACTAGCAATGGAGCAACATGCAGTTTTGCACTTGCCGACAACTCAATAAAGCACTCTTTTGCACTCACCATTACCACGATGTGCACTTCTGCGCTTGCCAACACTGTGTGCATTTTGTCACTTGCTAGCATGCAGTTCTGTAATCATCCAGTGACATGCACTTCCGTTGTTTCCGACATTTCCCCAACTCCTATACCACACCAGTGCACACTTCTGCACTAACCAACGTTCACTTTTGCACTTGCCAACACCGCTCCTCCATGCATTTCTTCATTAGCCGACACTGCATCTACATGCATTTTTGCACTTGATAGCACCAACACATACTTCTGCATTCATTCTGTTTAACAAATGGGCATGCTTTTACTAGTGTTTATGTGGAATCGTAATACCACATGATACTGCAAGCATTTGTTTGCGTCAGAACAGCTTCTGTCCCTATATGAGTCTATTGGAATACTAAAGCAGGTCAAGTTGACCAGTTAGTGGATCCTGAATGATCTAAAGCTGCCCATAGATGTCTTTTTCTTTTTGTTCAACCAAGGGGTTGAACAGAAACAAATGACTCAATTCCCTCATCCACACACTAGATGGGTGAATGGGGAAATTTCCCCTAAGAGTGATTGTATTCTGACAGTGGAGAAACTTCCCTGCTGTCGGCATACACTGATCAGTGCTGCTGTCTTTAGCCTGCAGCACTGATCGAGCAGAAAAAATCTGTCAGATCAGTTGTACAGAAGTCGATTGGTAGACTTATACAACCAAAGTGGCCCTGCATGAATTTTAATTCGGCTGGACACTATGACTTTCGATCCATGTATGGCTGAAAAATGCTTTATAAAAATAAAATATGCAGCTTCGTACATTATATAAGAGTGCCACTTTGCTCTAACGTAACCACCCGCCGCTCTTCTTCCCCGATCTGAGAACTACAGTGGGAGGGGCTGAGAATCGCCGGCTGATGTCAGCCAGGAGGAGAGGAGATCGGCGGGCCATCACGTGAGCGGCAAGTGGCGCACTGAAATAAGGTATAAAGCTGCATATTTTTTTATAAAGCACATAACTTAGTTCAACACAGGGGATTCTAAGAAAAAAACAAAAGTTATTTTAGCAGTATTTAATTTTATAGTAGCAGGAGGGAAGGGGCATGGAGCAGATCAGCACTGAGACTAGCTGACAGGCAGGGAGGTGGGGAGAGGGAGAGAGAGGAGAGACAACAGGCTGACAGACGTAAACTGACCACAGTATCATGGATTTTCAGCCACGATAAATGTGGTCAGTTTACAGAGAGGAGAACAGCACCAGGCAGGATCAACCAGGTATTTTCGATTATAGAAAGGGACAAATTACACGGCACAAGCACTATGCTTTTATTCATGCTTTAAAGGAACAGGATCAATTATTTTTTTTGAGTTACAACCACTTTAAGAAATGTCTCAAACTTATGTTAAAATCATGCTACATTTGGCTATCAACACAAGCCCAAAGCCTGCTGACACAGACCCTATATTTGCTAGGGAGAGAACACAGAAAAATACAGGGGCCAGGTGCCACTAGGTCTGCATTCCAGACTTACAGTAGATGTAAACCTTTAATTAATCACATTTCCTTTTCTAAAGCACTAATTGTCATTTTCAGAAACAAAATATTGTTGTTTTTTTTTTTTTCATTTGTTGTTATCTCAGTGTCTCTGATGTGATGCAGCCTCTTTACAGCCATGTCCTGTCTACCTGTGCTCTAAGGCCCCATGCACACGAGACACAGATGCAAACTCTGCTGAACGCATGTTTTAAAAAGCAGAAACCTGCGTTTAAAAACGCGCGTTTTGATGTGTATTCATGTCGCGTTTAGACGCGTTTGCGTCTATAAGCATGTGTAAAGATAACATCATATAGACCCTCCCCAAGCTCAGAAAGCATGTATTATTAACTATTTCTGCCATTTTGTGAGCAGCAGCAGAGAGAGCGGTTGTACACTTGCATTTGCCTCTCTTTCTGTGTTTTTTTTTGGAAATGGATCCCATATTGAATATATGTCAGGAAATGCTCCTGATGTCGCTCTTGATGAAGCAGCAACGTCATCACAAATTTGCATGAGAGGTCCAGAATCAGAGATTGGCGATATTGGACCCATCCGTTGATGGCACAGCGAATGTCCGTTGGATATTTCACAAGCATGTATGCATTTCACAAACATGTATGCATTACTGAGTATATATGCTCTATGAACTATCTAAACTAATTACGACATTTTAAACAATTATGTCTAGTATTTTTTATGGTTTACCATCATATTTCTGAGTTTTCTGGTCAAAAAAATTGGGTTCCTTTAAAAAGGCTTATAAACGCAAACGTGACTAAACGCAGGTGCCTGCGTTTAGCCGCGTTTAGCTGCGTTTTGCGTCTGAAACGTGGAAAAGCAAAGTGTCTGAACGCATTTTTTTGCTTCTGGAAAAACGAGGTTAAACGCAACTGTATAAAAACGGGAAAAAACGAGACTGTGTACATGGACACATAGGATAACATTGCATGCGTTCAGGTGCAGTTGAAAAAGTGTCCAACTGCCTCTGAACGCGCGTTTAACAGCGTCTCGTTTGCATGAGGCCTAACAGTGGCTATGTGGCATTTCTTTGGATGTAATGTAGGTTTGAGACAGGCACCTGTAGTCTGCATTGGAAGCCCGACAGACAAGTATATCTACAGAAGCAGACTTGGGGATGATAGTCAAATTGATGTCATCCCATAGTAAAAAGTGGCACGATCACTAGGTGTTATTTTATTGAAAGCTACAGATTTAAAACTATTGAAATTACTTTTGAATTAACATTAAATTGTGTTTAAATCCAAGAACAAAAACTGATATTTTTTTATTTATTTATTTTAGTTACTTATATAGCGCCGTCAATTTACGCAGCGCTTTACATATACATTGTACATTCACATCAAGGAGCTTACAATCTAATCCCTAACTCACATTCATATACTAGGGACAATTTAGACAGGATCCGATTAACCTACCAGCATGTCTTTAGAGTGTGAGAGGAAACCGGAGTACCCGGAGGAAACCCATGCAGGCACAGGGAGAACATGCAAACTCCAGGCAGGTGGTGTCGTGGTCGGGATGATATTATTGCAGTTTACCAGCTTACAGGTAAGCTGCAATACTATAATTTTTTGTTCTTGGATTTAGATACACTTATAAGGGGTTGTAAACCCTCACGGCTGCAGAAGCCCCCCAGAGCCCCTCTTTTTCTTACCCGAACCCAATCGTTCCAGCATTGAGGACGAGCACAGCAGCCCCAACTGCTGTTCCCGGATGCTAATTGGATAGATTGATAGCAGTGGGGCGGGGCCAAGATCTGCTATCTATGTCAATAGACGCATCAGAATGCGGCTCTCCATGGGGGCACCTGATGAAGAGGAGTGACTAGGAGCGCCGCCGGGGGACCCCAGAAAAGGAGGATCGAGACCACTCTGTGCAAAACCCTTGCACAGAGGTGGTAAGTATAACAAGTTTGTTATTAAAAAAAAAAAAAAAGTTTTACAATCACTTTAATGTTAATTCAAAAGTACTTTCAGTTTTAAATCTGTAGCGTTCAATAAAATAACACCTAGTGATTGTGCCATGAGGGTTCTTGTTCAGCCACTTTCTATCATGGGATGACATCAGTCTGACTATCTTTCCCAAGTCAGCGATTCTGCCCACAAATGCCCAGATGTGAACGGGGCCTTAGATGTGGTGTCTGCATTAGCTTTCTTTTTGCACACTTTTGTCTCCCTTTACCTTAACCTGGTAATCCTGCCATTAAAACACTTCCTGTCCTTGGGTCACACCCATACTGAGCAACGTTGTCATCCTAGGAAAATAAGTTATTAGGATTACTGTGTTAGGTCTAAATAACACCCCCTCTCTTCTCCATTACAGGGGTACGTGATTTGTAGTCCATGGAGATAGAAATGCTAAGACCCCATTCACACTTCCCGTTCCCGTTCGAGAATTTGTGTGGTCGATTTTCACACAACTCCGCGTGTCACGCATAGGGCAGTCCATTTACTAAAATGGGCTGCCCTATATGCGTTTGTTACACCAAAGAAGCCACGCTCCTTTTTGGGCGAAAAGCTTCACGTGATTTTTAAAGTCGCATTATGCTGCGATTGCAGTGCGATACTGTCTGGTGACAATTGCAGCAAAATCTCTCAACGTTTGGGGTGCTTTTTAGAATGAATAGCACCTAAACACATGTTGTGCGTTTTTCACTGATTGCCACAGGATTTGGAATTGCAGGAAGAATCGCCCCGAATTCCAAATCGCTAAGTGTGAATGGGGCCTAAATGATAACAGCCCAGAGTCAGAAAGCACATGAAGTTATCAGCTCACAATAGCAATTTTTTTGTGCTTGTTGAACAAATATAATAAAATGTTATCAATGGTATAATAACCAGACCAAAGGGAGCAAAAAAAAATATATTATTAAAGAGTTTATGTATACTTTAACAGGTTAAACTTTATATGAAATTTTAGTGATTGGGCTTCCATATAAGTGAACCTGTACTAATGAAGGGCCTAACAGTTGATATGAACTCTATTTCTAAAAGTTTTATCATTTTATTCATACCCCTTTTTCATAGGAATGCTATGGCTAAAGCATAAATCCCAGTTCTGTGTTGCAAGACATTTTTTTTTTAGCTTAAACGCAATGCATACCAAAGACTAGCTTGTTGTACGGCACATGTATTCGACCTCCCTGTAGACGATAGAAGTGGGTGTCCTACTCCCTCCTCTGCACTCCCCGTGGTGAAACAGGAGGGAGGAGACTTTTGATAAGAAGATTTAGGGGATTTACATCTCACATAGAGGAATTGAATGTGTTTAAATGTGAGAGTGAGTGTTAGGGATATTGCAGACAGGGAGCGTGACCATGTGTTTTAGGTTTTTGCACTGATATGTGTGTCCTCACATATCAATACATCATTGTATAAAGATTTTACTTATAAAACCTAATACGGATTGTAAGCACTATAGATTTTATTTATTTTAACCTTATTATGAAATGCTATAACATGTATCCTTCACTTGTATGCATATACTATTTTTTTACTTCTATTCTGTCTAAATTTAAATGCAATGTTATGATACCCCCCCCCCCCCACTTTGTGGATCACATCAGTATTTATAGATTTAGATCCCCTTCATAGGGGCACTGTCATGCGGCAAAACCAGGCCAGGCAATTGTGATGTGTTTTTAACTCACCTCAACCACCTGTCAAAGTCAGGAAATGAATGGCCACTGAACAGCCTTATACACATTGTCATGGCTGAAAACTGTACTTTGCGGTATGGCAAGAAAAATTGAGGCCTTGGAGTAAGGGCAAAAAAATGTTGTGGCCTTGGAGTAACAGCAAAAAAAAGTTGAGGCCTTGGAGTAATGGCAAAAAAATGTGAGGCCTTGGAGTAATGGCAAAAAAATTTGAGGCCTTGGAGTAAGGGGAAAAAAAAATTGTGGCCTTGGAGCAACAGCAAAGAAATTTGAGGCCTTGGAGTAAAGGCAAAAAAAAGTTTTTGCCTTGGAGTAACAGCAAAAAAAAGTTGAGGCCTTGGAGTAATGGCAAAAAAATGTGAGGCCTTGGAGTAATGGCAAAAAAATTTGAGGCCTTGGAGTAAGGGGAAAAAAAAGTTGTGGCCTTAGAGTAACAGCAAAAAAAAAAGTTAAGGCCTTGGAGTAAAGGCAAAAAAATGTTGGGGCCTTGGAATAACAGCAAAAAAAATAGAGACCTTAGAGCAGGGGTCTCAAGCTGGTGGCCCTCCAGCTGTTGCAAAACTACAAGTCCCATGAGGCATTGCAAGGCTGACAGTTACAAGCATGACTCCCACAGGCAGAGGCATGATGGGACTTCTAGTTTTGCAACAGCTGGAGGGCCGCCAGTTTGAGACCCCTGCCTTAGAGTAATGGGGAAAAAAAGTTAAGTAACAAAAAGGAATCTTCTTGGCCTCTGGCAAGTAGTGAGTTTTCCCAGACTACCATAGCGGTGAATGGTGCCGTGATGCAACCAGATCCATTTCAATGAAAAATCCCTCTTTTAACAGGTATGTTGACAGCAGAATATCCCTTCCTGACCACCTGCTAACCACAAAACAACTACTGCTGTCAATGCTGTCCACCACAGGTCGCAAATCAGTGGATAGGTCCATTTGAAAGAGGCCCTCTATTGAGTTTTTAAAGCAAGCTTTAGTTCCCTAAAATATAATGAAATAGGCATAAAGCAACAACATCAGAACCTATGCTGTAGATCAAATGAAATGAGTACCCAAATCACAGACTGCAAAAATAAGTGCAAAATAATATTGCAAATCCAATATAATTAGAGCAGTGGTCTCCAAACTGTGGCCCGAGGATCAAATGCAGCCCTTTGCTTACTTTTGTCCAGCCCTTAGGGCAATATTTCATCCTCTGACACCAACAATGGGGCATAATTCCCCCACTGACACCAAAGAAGGGGTGCAATTCTTATCAATGACACCAACGATGGGGCCTTTTTGTTTACTGCCACTGATGTCGGGACATTTTCTACTTCCAATGGCCACAGTCTGGCCCCCTAAAGTCTGAAGGACAGTAATCTGGTCCTTTTTTTTAGAAAGTTTGGAGACCCCTGAATTAGGGTATAATTGGTGAAGGAATTTAAACCAAAAGAGTCATGTGCCATCGCAAATATAGAGATATTTAGAACTTGGTAGTACCCTTAAACATAACAAATCACAATTCAGTATATGGCACTATTGCCTGCGTGCTTTGGGCCTAAACACATAGGAGCCACTGTTCAAAATCAAGTAGGAGCTGTGTCTAAGGCTACATTCACACTGACGATTTAGCAGCAGCAGCAGAAATCTTCTGATTCAGCTAGGTGTGGCTATTTGGGTCTCTCTGCACAGCCACTGATTACCTGCAGTGATCGCTGCTGGATGCAGAGAGCCAATAGCTGCGGCCACCAACGATCCATTTATATAGTTAATAGGGCCAGCGGCTGCACCTAGCTGCTCACAGTAGCAGCAGGAATCAGAACATTCCTTCCACTGCAATTCGCACTGGTCTAAATCGTCAATGTGAATGTAGCCTAATTGACAGCAAGTGGAAGATTCTGCCTGCCACATGCCACAGATTGTTAGAAAACTGTATTTAAAAAATTTCAGACAGCATTGGGGTCGATTTACTAAAACTGGAGCGTGCAAAATGTGGTGCAGCTTTAAATAGAAACCAATCAGCTTACAGTTTTTTTTTTGTCAAAGCCTAATTAAGGGGTTCCCAATCGGTGGCCCACGGAACCCTCTGATGTGGCCCGCCACCAGCCTGCTCGGGGATGGTGAGTCGGTAAGCCTAGATTTCGGGTTGCCGACTCACCTTCCCAGATCATCAGTGTTGTGGATGGAGCCGGCTCTGGAGGAAGTGAGATCAGAGGGCCCTTAGAGCAGAGCAGGCTGTGTCCATGTCTGCTCTGCAGAAACGGAGTGGACACAGACCGGTCATCCACCCACGCTCTGCTCTGATCAGTGGGGGGACCACCAGACAGCTCCTCCACTGAGCAAGTGGATTCCGCCCCATGTGAATGAGGCCAAATAGGGGGCTCAGGACAACAAGAGTGTTGTATTAACCTATGCTTTCCATTGTTGTAAAGTAGGCACCCCAGCTAGGGTCCACACCTTTGATATCAGCTTATTTAGTATAGCTGTATGTTATATATCATGATAAGTGGAGTCTGAAGCTGTATGTTTTCTTGTTGCCAAGAGCAAACAATTCTTCCTTTTGATTTCCCCATCCAAAGCTATGAACATAAAGTAGAGAGTATGATTGCTTATTATGGAGGACCAGAATTGTACTTCCTTTAGATTCTTTTAATGATGATGCTGATAATGATGATGACCAGTGTCTCCAAACCCCAGTCCACACCTGATTACAACTCAGTCCCCTCATTTACTATTATTTGATGGATTATTCTTCCCATGTTATTACAAACTTCAAACTAAAATTTCTGTTTTGTTGTGACAGAGCAAAATGATAAAGGTGCATATTTATTGTGTCGTCACCTTCGAGGTTTATGTTTCCATTGTTCATCCTTCCTATGCTCGTGTTTTCCAAACACTGTACAGTTTTTTTTTCTCTAGATAAATTATTCGGTACCCACAAGCAGCAGCTAATCCTGGCTCCTAATCCTTTCCCCAGCCAATGCCTTCATGGTAATGGAATTCCTGATGCTTCACATAGCTGTAAAGAGCTAATAAAGACAGTACATAATTGTGACACCTGTATTACTGCCCGTATCATCTATATTGGATCATCAGGCACTTGTTTTATTGGGTTATGACATCACAGTTAACTATTTGTCATATCCAACCCAATAGGATTTATTTAATAACAATGTTAAAAGCAATTGTTCTATAAACCTTTGGGGTGACTTACTGTTCGTTACAAACACTTGTATAGCACTGACAATTTACACAAGACATTCTCACCAGTCCCTGCCCTCAAGGAGCTTACAATCTAAGGTCACGATCACATACATACACATACTGGGGTCAATTTAATCAGGAACCAATTATACTGCCAGCATATCTTTGAGAAGAAACCTGAAGGACAGCCATGAAAGCACAAGGTGTACAGGCAAACTCCAAGCATCTAGTTTCCTGGCTGGGATTTGAACTAAGGACCCAAGTGCTGTATCACAAAAGTGCTAACCACTATGACCTCATGCAGTGGTTAAAAAGCAGCATTAAAAATGCACCTAAAGTCACGTTCTGCAATGCATAGAATGCATTAAGATATAAAACCTTCTGACTTTACAACCACTTTAATTAATTTTGGCCATTGGATTAAATGCATGTTTACGCACGATTTGGCGCAAGTGTTTTTTCTTTTTACACTGAAACACCCCCTTCTTGAACGTGCTTGCCTGGGTTTTTTTTTGTACCTCTAAACGACTGTAAAGGCCTATGTGTACATGGACACATAGGCTAACATTGAGGGGCTTTTAGAGGCAGATAAAAAAAAAAAAAACGCCTCCAAAAGTGCAGGATGGTGTCAATTTGACCCTATAGACTTCAAAGAGAATGAATAAAAAATGCATGTACATGCTTTTTTTTTTAGTGTGCCTTTTTGGCAGGGTTTTGTGGTACAAAAGCATACCAAAAAAAACACATAAAGAAGCACACGCACAGGTGTAAACCTAACCTAAGCCACTGTGCCCTACTAAAGCAATAGACTGCTCACTTAGCAAATTGAATGTTCACCGAGTTTAATAAATACCAAAAAGTGTTGTTCACTTCAATTCGTTATTCACGTGCTAGCAACAATCCCATTTTTAAAAATTCCCTTGCGCGTGGTTAGGTATTTAAAGTGAACGCAGATTTACCTCGTTTACTTTTATCCACGGCGCAAAGTGAACAGCTTCAACCCTACTGTAACCAAACAAGTAACAACATTTTCAGTCCAGTTTATTTACATCGAAACAATTGGAAACTGCTAGTCTTGCATTGTAAGTGATGACATTGGAGTGTCCTCTCATATTCTGGAGGACTGGAGTGCCAACTGATGTGGGACCATTGAGAAAGACAGGTTCTACTTTTTTAGATCATCCCCTGGACAAAAGGAGCATTATATTTCACAAATGCTGGAGGGGGGTACCTCCTCTATCATTTAAGATACAGTAAAATCTTGGTTTGAGAGTGTTTTGCAAGACCAGCAACTTTCTCTTTTATACTCTGTAGCTCCTGCTGGATTTTGCTTCTAATCCCCTTGTGGGGGCTGCCATTTGTGGATGGACATTTTATGGCTATAGAACCTGGTCACATTGCTATAATCTTTTTATATGGACTTTAAACTGAAGGATCTAATAAATGGTTGTGGAAAGAATCATTTGAGTTTCCATTATTTTTTATGGGGAAATTCACTTTGATATACTAGTACTTTGTATTACAAGCATGTTTCCGGAACGAATTATGCTCGCAATCCAAGGTTTTACTGTATGGCCAAAATTTAGCTTTATTTTATGCTACTGTGTATGCCTACTATTCTTATAATCTCACTCACTGATAATGATTTCTTTAGCAAGCATTTGGTTGAATTAGTTTGCTGAAAGATCTCATCCCTGGCATTCTATGGTTGTGTGTAGATGTAGCGTCATTTGGGACCCTATAAAAAAAAAAACATTTGTAATGTTTGGTAGTGCAGTTAACCACTTAAGCCCCATGCCAATTTGCGTCGCTTTAACTGACAATTGCGCGGTCGTGCAACGTGGCTTCCAAACAAAATTGGCATCCTTTTTTCCCCACAAATAGAGCTTTCTTTTGGTGGTATTTGATCGCCTCTGTGGTTTTTGACCTTCAGCTAAAAAAAGAAAAATGGCAGTAGGTGCTCTAAACTGATGAGTCAAAATGTGAAATATTTGGGATTTTTTTACACCTGCCTTAAAATGTTTTCTACAGTACTGAGTATATACAGTATATACAACATTTTATTCCCCAGCAATTGTAGGTCAATAATTCTTGTGATAATGCTTCCTGCCTGCTCTTTGGGCTATTAGCAAACATGGCCACCCCTAGGGGTCGTCCCAATGTGAGCCCACAAGAGACCGTGATAGAACATGGTGGGAAATTCTAAATTTTTGCCCCCTGTTCCCTAGACAGAGCTCTCACTTTTCAAGATTTCCTCTAACTTCCCATTGTATCTCTTGTTTTAACCCTTTGCCACTTTAAAGTAGAGCTAAAGGGAATTTTGAATTTTTTTTGGATAGAGTGGAAAGGGATTAGAAACCTTGTCAGGTTTTTATTGCTGTCTGTGCCCCCAATAGGCATACACACCCTCTCTATTTGGCAGGTTTTTGTCGTGGTCCCAATTAGGGATATTCATATTCACTATTTGTCCCGTATGCTAGAATCTCCAAGAGTGAGTATAATATCCCACATTTTGAGTGGTCATCAAAATAAGAATAGAGGGGATATCTTCCAATGAGGACACTAGTTCTGGTGACAACCAGGGATTTCCTCTCACTTCCTATTGGGGCTGTGGGACAGCAAGTGAAGCAAAATCTCCCCAGTGGGTATTGGTAATAGATGGTAAAAACAGTGGTTTTAACCACCCTGCTCAATTCAAAATGAAAAAGAAGGTTTTGCCTTTACTTCTATTTTAGCTAAAACTAAAAAAAAACCTTTTGGTTATACTTGCACTTAGGGTCAGTTCACACCCAGATGGCATGGGAATGTGCATGTTCCCATTCATTTAGTGTGCATTTGTGTGCGGCGCGTTTTGCAGAACGCATTGGACCATGCACAAAGTAGTGTTTGCACTAGTTTTAGAAATGCACTGCAGTACCATGCAATTTGGCACTGTGTTTGCAATCTGCGTTTGGGGTGCCCTGAACAATACATTGGCACCCGCAAGGGCAGTGCATTTAAATGCGGTGCGGGAAACACGCACATAACACGCTGTTCCTGCACCACATTGTGGTGTGAACCGGCTATTAAGGTTAAACAGTACAATTCAGTACCTAGCTGATACTTTTATGGCAAAGCCAGAATTCAGTAAGCGCTCTTTTGTATATAGCGAGGGTACGAAAGATAAGAGATTAGAAAATGTGCTGAAAAGTTCCTTAAGCTGAAAATAATAATAATATTTTGACACATAGCTGTACAGAATGAATTATTCGGTCATATATTCTGTACATTAAGATCTGTTGCATAGCAAATGCACAGATGACTTGAAAATAGTTTCTGCTACCTTATCTATGAGCGGAATTGTTCTGTCATAAAATTCTAGTGTTTTCTGTCTCTTCTCTAGCGGTGTGACATAAATAAGCCGCAGTCTTTTGTTTCTATGTAATGGTCATCTAATACCTCCAATGCAGTGGTAAGAGCAGATAATACTTTATTACTTGTTGTGCTGACTGTATGGATGCTTACCGCTTACATTTATGGCTCTAAACCAAATTATTCCCGCTTTTATAGTATTAGATGTTGTTTATATCCTGTCAATAAAGTTGATTTGTTTGGAAAGGAATACATTATTTATGTGATAGAAAACGGCTGGCATTTTTATAGGCATATATAGTGTTTATATGCATTTAGTGATCTGAAATGCCTTACTAATCATCATGTGACTTACAAGAGGAAGCGGTGCATAATTTATGACAAAAGCATATGACATTGGAAGAGGAACAAAAGAAAAGGTGACAAGATTCCTGCTTTTCTTCTTGGAGGATGACAGTGACATTCATAGGAAACACAAATAAAGTCCCTGCTTCCACCGGATGACAAAAAAACATTTGCGCAAGTTACTTCTCCGGGTCCCTATGCTGGCTACATCTTTCTGTACGTGTTTGAAAAGTTTGGCACTGTAAACGGTATCCGTGGCCTATGTCAATTCTTTTCAGACTAAATTCGGCATGTGTTGGTAGTCATGTCTGTTTATGGTTACCTGCATTTGCTGCACTCCAGGCAGACAGCAAAATGCAAAGATGTGAGAGATGTTTTACCTGCCAAAAGAATTTTCATTTGGGTCCATCAAGTCTGAGATTTACACAGCTCTGTCACACAACAAAGCCTTATCTAGCAGGGTAGAGGACCTCATCTTTCTCTGCCGCACTTTCACTTTCAGGTGCCTTCATCACCCCTTACAATGTGACTGGACAGTGAAAAGAGAAGCAGCACATCAATGATCTTACCTGTCTGTTGCTATGTTCTCTTCATCTATACATCAATCTTGCACTGCAGCACACCTGATTGGCTCATTGTGCTTTTTCTTCTTTCTCCTCTCTGAGGTCTGCTGTACAAGGACTAATACCAAGCCAGCTCCAGGAACTTACACTAACTAAGGTATATATATATATATATATATATATATATATATATATATATAAAAAATTTTTTTTTAATTGTTGAAGAAGAACTCCGGGAAAAGAAGTGTTCTCTCATGCAGTGAGGCTGTGCCCGTTTTGTCCAGGGGCACAACGCCTGATCCTTCAGTCCTCTGGTAAACACGTTCAGTGGTGGACTGTTCCTGCCGCCCTCCCGTCCAGAGCCGGTCTATGGGTGTGATGATGTTAGGAACAGTCCATGCACAAGACCGCTAGTGTGCAAGGCGGCGATAATCGTAGGATCAGCGGGTTAGCTATCCTCACCCCTAAGCAAAAATGTACACAGCCCCACTGTATAGGATTTTTTTTTCCCCTGGAGTTCTTTTATAAAAAAAAAATATATATTTAATGATTACAGAGCTGTATTAGTGTGTGTCCTTTATGTTTGCCTGGAGTTCAGCTTTGATATACAATTTGCATAGCTGTAGCAGTCTGAGGATTTGAAATCCCAGCTCTTCTCCATATTCTTTCTGCAGGCCTTTTGGGACAGATCACAGTGATTCTGATTGGTTAGCGGCGGCACAGAATATCTCTCTGATCTAACCTGGAAGCCCTGCATAAAGGAGGGAGAGAAGATTGGGGGTTGCAAATCCTCAGACTTCTGCACTGGCTATGTGGGCACTGACAGCCAGGCCTGGACTGGCCATAGGGCACACCGTGTACTTACTCGGTACTTACTCGGTGGGCCGGGGCCATCGGACCACTTGTGATGGTATGGCCAAAGCAGCTGGGCTGCTCCTTGAGCCCACGCCGCTGGCCTCGCCTCTCCGTGGCCGGCCGGCCAGTTCCGGGCTTTCAGGCTGGGGGGGACTACAGGTCAGGTGATCTGTGACCATGACCCTGGAGGGGATCTGGAGGAGACACCGGACCACAAAGAAGGTAAGCTCCCTGTGTGCTTGAATGGGAGGAGCGGCTGCATAGAACAATCATTCTCTCTATTCTACTCCTGCAGCCTCTTAAAGGAAGAAAGATGGAGAGATTGATTCTTCTATATCCTCCCATCCAGCTACTTTCTTCTGCCCCCTCCTGTGCTCTCTGACCCCCCCTGGGCTCTCAGGTCCCCCATGTGCTCTCAACCCCCATTGGCTCTCTGACCCCCCCTTGGCTCTCGGGTCCCCCCATGTGCTCTCCACCCCTATTGGCTATCTGACCCCC
Organism: Lithobates sylvaticus; assembly: GCA_028564925.1. NCBI lineage: Eukaryota > Metazoa > Chordata > Amphibia > Anura > Ranidae > Lithobates > Lithobates sylvaticus. Next base: position 292,564,898 of record CM053027.1, on the reverse strand, counting down.
CCGGGCTCTCGGGTCCCCTATGTGTTCTCTGATCCCCCCTGGGCTCTCAGGTCCCCCCATGTGCTCTCCACCACACCCTCAGTGCTCTCATGTCTCCCCAAGTGCTCCTCCCTGCTCTCCAGCCCCCGCAGTGCTCTCAGCCCCCGTGCTCTCCAGCCCTCCATGCTCTCATGCCCCCCTATGTGCTCTCAGCACCCCCACGTGTTCTCCATCTCCCAGTGCTCTCTGACTTCCCCCCAGTGCTCTCCCCCCTATGCTCTCCAGCCCCCCTGTGCTCTCAGGCTCCCCCCTGTGTTCTTCGCCCCCCGCACTCTCCGCTCCCCCATGCTCTTCAGCCCCCTAGTCCTGTGCTCCCAGACTCCCCCCAGTGCTCTACAGCCCCCCCCATGCTCTCTGGCCCCCCTATGCTCTCCAGCCCCCCTGTGCTCACCATCCCCCCACAGTGCCCTTTACTCCCCCACGTTCTCCAGACCCCACTATGCTCTCTGCCATCCTCTCGTGCTCTCGTGAACTAACACCTTTTAAAGAGTAACTTCACTGTCTGTTGGGTTGTCTTTAAAATACATACCCACCCAGCGAATCCAGGGCCGTCTTTAATTTTGACTGGATCCTGCACAAACATTTTCTTGGGCCCCCTCTTCCATGAAATTTCGTTCGCCACATGCTTTGAGACGTACAATAAATAGCAGCCAGACTCAAAATCAGTTTACTGAATCAGATCAGGCAGCGATTGCGAATGGTTGCCAGAGGTTATAGTGTATCATTACCACTCAATGACTGGCTGCTAGAGGTTACAGCACACATTATGGCTCACTGTTTATTTTCTAGAGGTTACAGCACATGAATTCTGCTTGGTGATTGGTTGCTAGAGATTACTGTACATCAATACTGCTCTCTGATTGATTGCTAGAGGTTACTGGACATCTATACCACTCACTAATTGGTTGTTAAAGGTTACTTCACATTATTACTGCCCACTGATTGGTTCCTAGAGGTTACTGCATATCCTTACCGCTCACTGATTGGTTACTATAGGATACAGCACATCATCTCCTCACTGCCTGCACACAATGGACTGGGGAGGTGAGGGGACCCATCAATAGACAGAAAACTCCTAGGACTCCTGGGATCAGTGGCAGTGCTGAGTAGGGGGGTGGGGGTAATCAGTGGCAATGTTGGGGGGTTGATGGGATCAATGGCAGTGGTGGGGGGATGGGATTAGTTAGGAGGCAGTAAACTGTGGCAAATTCTGAATCATGTAGAGCAGGGGTGCCCAACCTTTTGAAGAGCGAGGGCCCCTTAAGAAACTTGGTAACCAGTCGTGGGCCACAATGAGTGGAGCGGGTGGATGACAGGTCTATAGGCCCTCCAATCCGAGGCTACTATATAGGCCTACTATATAGGCTACTCTATAGCCCTCCAATCCGATACGCCCAAATAGAAGGGAACGAATTCCCTTATTTTTTTCTTATTTTTTTAGAGAGTCAGATTGGAGGTAGGCGGGCGTAAATGGACAAACGTTTGTTTTCATTTGTAGAGGTGAATTGAGGGTCCGATTTAGGTAGAGCTGATCATGTGAAAACGGCCTAATGCCCCGTACACACGGTCAGATTTTCCGACAGAAAATGTCCTATCGGACAATGTTGTCGGAAATTCCGACCGTGTGTAGGCTCCATCGGACTTTTTCCGTTGGATTTTCCGATGGGCAAAGTTTTATCTCCTGCTCTCAAATTTTCCGACAACAAAGTCTGATCTGACTTTTTCCGATCGTGTGTAGCGAATTCCGACGGACAAAGTGCCACGCATGCTTAGATCAAATTACAAGACCAAAGCTATTGGCTACTAGCCTCTACGTAGTTCCGTCGTACGCAATGGACATCACCACGTTCAGAATGACCGGATTTTCCGACAACTTTGTCCGACCGTGTGTATGCAACACCAGTGTCGGACAAAATCCGTCGGAAAAAATCCGACGGATTTTGTGGTCGGAATTTCCGACCGTGTGTATGGGGCATAAGACTGCTTTCACACTGATGTGCTGTGATTTACCCACACCATGGGTGCAACGTAGTGCACCTGTGTCTATCCTGCGGGTTAGCTGAACTTTGTCACAGACTCCGCCTGTGGCAAAAGCCGGCGTTGTACAGGAAGCATCGGCTTCTGGGGCTCTGCTTCGCAGCCGCTTTCTTCCTCTATCACCAGCTTCATTCACAAAACTGATGCTGTGGTTTGACGGGTCGGCAACATGCGATCTGGGCTTGCCAACCCGCCATTCCAGAGCAAGAGGTCGTGGGCCACATTAGAGATCCCCGCGGGCCACGTGTGGCCCCCGGGCCACTGGTTGGTCACCCCTGATGTAGAGCAAAGCTGGAAATCTTTGGAAAGTATATAGTGGGGGATTCTACCAATGTAATGGAGAATTTACAATGACCACCAATGTGAGGGGGGATTTGCACGGACCACCATGTAAGGGGGGATTTTCCACCACCCACCAATAGAAAAGAGGGATTTATACACTGACACCAATGCAATAAGAGCGTTTACACCAACCACCGCCGCTGCCCTGGGCCCCATAATTGTTCTGGGGCCCATCATTGTTGGGCCCCAGAACAATGATGGGGCCCAGGGCAGCTGCCACTTTTACCCTGCCTTAAAAACAGTCCTAAACTAATCTAATGCTGTTTGCAGTAATCTGTTGCTGCACGCTGGGTCTTGCACCACCATCTTTGTGATTGTCATCAGGGAGGCAGCCGCCTCTTCCTGCTGGTCCTAAAGACCTGCCATGGTTGCTTGTGCAGTGTGCTGAATAATTTCCGGAGTATGCACAATATGGAGTTTTTTGCCCAAAACCTCCTCAGATGCTGTAACATGGTTATCCCTGGAGGCTGCAGGCAAATGGGGCTACATCATTCTCCCCTGGATGGGAAATGCAGAAGCTTCATCGGTTTTGATATTTGTACAAAAATATATGCTTGAAAATGTAGTACAATACTTAGCAACAGTGACCTAGCACTATGTATTAGGTGAATGGCCTCTTGGGAGGATGCCTTAACTGTGTGGGCAAACCTTTCTGTGAATTCCAAAGTGATGCACTGTGAATGAACCCTCAAATGAATGAATCCACAGATTTATCTAACAAAAAATCAGGAACTTAACAAAAGTAGAGATATTTCAGAGAGTCTTTTGTTTCAGTTTTTTTTTTCTGCTCACACAAGATATCCTGTTTCTAAGCCCTCCGTTAAAGCTGTTGTGGACCAGAGAGTAGTCAATTATGTAGGAGGTATGGCATAAGACAGTAGTTTTCTGTTTACATTTTCATACCATCCCCCAGCTTTTTATTTCCAGTACCAGGGCTTTGCCCTTCGCTCCCTCCTCCATGTTCTGCCCTTTCAGTTTTATTTTTCTATGGCGTTCCTTATTTTTTCCGTTCTTCATTTTTATTCCCTTTGTCTTTCCTAAAGTTTCTTAGGGCTTTCTACCTACGTACAGTATTACGTTTTATGTTACAGCTTGTACTACCATGAGGTGTTCTCTTCTGTATTTTCCATGCCCTCATTCCCATCCAGTAATCTTTCCCCCTTGTCTATCTGTCTTTTCTCCCCACCAGCCCTTATTAAAGCACAGTCTGTTACAGTTCTAATCTGAGAGTGGCTGGGGAGAGACCCTCGCCCCCTCTGAATCCAGGCTTGGCCTCCCATCTGGAAGTGATTGTGGGCCTCTGAATATTGGATGAAGGGGAGGTGTGGGGGGATCTGGAGAGCTGCACTGAGAAGGGGAGTTCAGGATCTCGTTACATTCCATGACATTTTTCTTCATTTTTTATAGATTTACCAGACCTCTGAGAGCAGACCTTTTTGTCTTGCCTTTAACTATGCCCATACATGTATGTGTGTGTGTGTGTATATTTACAACACTAAAGAAATGTATGGCTATCACAATTTGTGTGATCAGGAATGTACATTCCCAGTGTTGAAAGAAGGAAAAAACAAGTACATATGGGACTTTAAAAGCATTATTAAGAGGACATCACTATTAAAATATAGTTCTAATTTTAAGCAATTTTTAACCTGTTACCGACTGCATAACGTATATAGGGAGTGGAAAGAAAGGTGGTGAAAACATAGCCAAATCCACGGCACCGCTCCAAACCTGTACCTCTTGGTGTTCACGGACTATTCGAGTGCCAACTCCTATAGCCTATCTCCACTCTAACATGAGAATATAGGAAGATGAGAGTCATACTCATACTCTGTAGTAAGCTACTTTTTAATACTTTATTCTATTAACCGCAAAGTGGCTGCATACATGTAGTCTCCATCCTAAAAACAACACTCTTTAAACATGCTTCACCCCAATGGGTTTGCACACAAGGATATAGTAGACCTAAGCTGTTTTGGTGGAGAATGGGGGCATTCAATATCATCTCCTGACCAGACTAAAATCAGATAGGTTTGGGGGAACTGGAGAGAAAAAGGAGCCGAAGGGTATAGTAGACCAATGTTTCTCAACTCCAGTCCTCTAGAACCCCCAACAGGTCGTGTTTTCAGGATTTCCCTCAGATGAAACGGCTGTGTTAATTACTAAGGCAGTGAAACTGATCAAATCACCTGGAAGGCCTGAAAACATGAGGTACTTGAGGACTAGAGTTGAGAAACATTGTAGTAGACCTACTCTATCCTTGTGAACAAGCCCATTGGGGTTAAACATATTTTTTTTTGGATGGAGACTACATGTATGCAGCCACTGTGCTGTGTTTTGGAATTCAGTCAAGACCACTAAACTATAAATTGAATACACAGTCAGGGAATTAGCAAAAACAAACATTTCTCCATTATCAAGAGAGGTCGGGTCAAATCATTACACCGTCACCGGCCAGGGCCTAGAGAGTGATTTGGTGAGAAGAGGAGAATATATTAAGGTAAGAAGCTTATCTCCTTATTTCTCTCCTGTCCCCCCAAAATCAGATTTTTCTGGTCAGGAGGTGATATTGAATGTCCGCATTCTCCACCAAAACAGCAGGAGGTAGTGTACTACAGAGCGTGCTCCCACTGTGTTCCCAGCAAACTGACCAATCTGTCACCGACAGTTCTCAGTCAATGCTTCCAAACAAGAGCCAGTGGGCAGGCTGCCTATCATGTGACTGCTGTGAGAGCCAATCACAGTGGTTACATGATAATACAGAAGCCACGCATTAAGGGGTTAAAAGAATAATCTCAATTGATGTTCTTTATAGATTGCATCAATATGTCCATGTCTAACCCACCATGTGTCCTCCTAGAAGTGGAAATCACACAGTTCATACATACATTACACCATTAGCATTATGTTCAACAAGATCTGTATAACAATGAATGGTGGAAAGACAATATACTCTTTAACGGAAAAAAAGAGACTGGTGAAACTGGCAGGCACAGTGGTTGGACAGGGTTTGAGTTTTCCTCTCAACTGCAGCCACTGTGAGGGGTCTGAAGACTGTACATTGTTGCTGGGCCTGAAGTTATTTAGTCATCTATTTGCCCCCGCAGTAGTATCAAGGGATTTATTTCATTTTTTTAACTGCAATCGTTACTTCATCTCACACAAATGTTCTTATCCAAATGTTCAGTTCACATACATAAATATTGCAAACCACAGAATCATATTTGGATGAAATCAGTTTTAACTATTGCATGACTTTATTTCTTATGAATTTTTCCTTTATCTCATTACTTTATTTTTGTTTCCAATGGCTCTCACCAGTACGCACCTCATAGAAACCCATCACTAAGTAGGTGAACCCAACTACTAAATTTTCAAAAAACCAATTAACATTTAAATGTTATTTCAAAAGTAATTTTTAATAGTTTGAAATCTACAGCCTTCATTAGGGTCTTTGTTCAGACACTGTTTGTGATGGGGTGAAAATGCTCTGTCTTTGTTTCCCTTCTGCTCTCCTGCGTTTTCACCCTGTTATGCAGGCTTCCATGGAGACAAGTGCCCATTTTAAACCCAACCTGATAAAATGCCATGGGGCCATTGTACGGGTCACAGGCATCCCCCGCCGGGTGGTCGGCCACCAGCCCCACACTTACCGCATCTAGGTCACTACCTCCGGGCGGCATTTCCTCCTCCTGGTGATCCAGAGCGGCTTCCCCTTCGTCTCAGGACCCGCTTCCTGATTGGAGGAGAATTAGGAATACAATAGCGAATAATAATTCAATATGGTCACACAACACCCTTTCTTGAAGCCTGTTAGAGTCTCTGGCTCTAATCATGTGCTTCTAAAAAAAAAACATTGGAATCCATGCGATTGGCGTCCCATATGCAGATTAGGGGGCCGGGCGCATGGATTAGAGGGGTTGTGCCCTATATGGAGGGGCTGCCACTGCTAAGATGCAAGATAAAATTAGAATATGACCGTTAATAGCAGTTTTTTTCAGCTGGAACATGGGGGAATGCAGTTCTGGCACCCCCAGCACTGAATGTATGTAATGGCAGGGGGTGCTGTAGGGTCTATTGATGCTGGCTGTTGGGGGATCTATTATCACTGGGGGGGGGGGGTTGCTGAGGGGTCTATTTTGGATCTATTGTGGTTGGGAAAGTCTATTGTTGCTGGTGGGCAATCTATTGTTGCTGGTGGGATCTACTGTTGAGGGATGGGTCTATTGATGCTGGCTGCTGTGCGATCTGCTATTGCTGCTGGGGGTCTGTTGTAGCTAGGGTGGTATTTTGTTGCTGGGGGCCAATGTTGCTGGGGGTGTCTATTGTTGTTGGGAAGATCTATTGTTGCTGAGGGGAATCTATTGTTACTGGGGGAGTCTATTGTTGCTGGGGGGACACCTATTGCTGTTGGTTGCAGGGGATATTTTTTACTGCTTTTCTTATTATCATTTACAAATTCCACGCAATGATGCTTGCTTCTGTTTTTTCTAAAAGGGGTGGTACTGGACGGTGGGTAGAGGATGGAACCTAGGGATGGTACTTCGAGGTAGGGGTGGAGAAAAGGGGTGATTTCGAAAAGGGGAGTTCCTACACCTATTCTCTGAGAAAAAAAGCCCTGGTTAATAGTAATCTGTATAAGTGCCAAACTCTATGCACTATAGACAAGCTGATTCAGTACCTTTCTGCCATACTGTATCTCTTGTGTGTTTAACTTTGGAACAGAAAGAATTTCTGGACTCCCCTTTCACGCCAGAGGAGGTAGAACAGGCTATTTATTCTTTCTCTAAACATAAGACTCCAGGCCTGAATGGCTAACCTGTGGACTAGTATCTGACCTATAAAGATCGACTTCTCCCCCGCCTACTCGTTTATTTTGCTCATGTCCATGAGAGTGGTATCCCTCCACTATTTTTGTGAGAGGCCCTAATTGTTTTGAAACCCAGGCCAAGGGATAACTGAACTTGGTTTGAGAGACTCAAAAAGCAGAATTGTGAGACTCTCATACCAATTTCGCTTGTCAATAGATGAGAAAATTCTGGCTAAAATATTGATCCTGAGATTAAACTCTCGTCAATTAAGACCAAACTAATTTTATACCTGGCTGTGCAACAAATAATAACATTTGAAGACTCTACCAACCTCCAGTGCTCACCTGATTCCCTTAGACCTAGAGCTATCGTTCTGCTGAATGACAATACCGTACATAAACCAGTTATTTGTAAATTCGTTTTTTGGCCCATGTTTATAAACTGGACTAGAATTTTATATAATACTGCAACTGCAACGCTCCATTTATGGATAAAAAACATAACCACTTGCCACCTGCCCACAGTGCATTTACAGCAGGCGATGTATCGATACTTTGCAGCTTACTTCCTGGTTTGCCAATCTGTGCTGTGATTGGCCACAGCATACATCTGTCAGCAGGTTAGAGCCAATGTTTTTGGCTGTATACTTGCTGATGGGCTGTGGCCAATCACGGCACAGACCTCTGTGTGTTTGTAAACAAAACACACAGGATTTGGCCAGTTTCTTCCTCGCTGAGCTCTTTTCCTTTAGACAGAGAAGCCAGACAGATTCTGTGTGCATACAAGCAGCATATATACACTTGCATACACTTGTTAAGCACATTTAACATCATAATTTCCCTCCACAGTTAACCCTTTGATTGCCTTGTCACTCAGCCAGTGTCCTTTGTACAGTGACCGAGATCACTGTATTATTGTCCGTAGCGATGTCAGTCAATTAGTGTCCCTCCCAGCCAGTGTCAGCGCCAGATTGTCCACCACACTATCACAGTCACACTATAACCACCATTTACGAGTATAGTGTCTGTACTGATCAGTATTTTAATCATGATTAGAACTATACTAGTGTCCCCAATAGTAAAGTGTCCCCAAAAAGATGTAAGATTTTTCTTTATTACCAAAGACATGTAGCAGAATAGATTTTGGCCTAAATTTATGAAGAAATTTGATTTTATTTGATAAGTTTTATAACAGAAATTAGAATATATATTTTTTTTAAATGTTCAATCTTTTTTTTTTTTATAATAAAAAATAAAAAACCTAGTGGTGATCAAAAAGAAAGCTCTACTTGTGTGAAAAAAATGATATATATTGTATTTGGGTACAGTGTTGCATAGCCGAGCAATGGGCAGTTAAAGTAGCACAGTGCTAAATAGCAAAAAATTCCCTGGTTATCAAGGGGGTAAAGCCTTCTGGAGGTCAATTGGTTAATAATGGTTCCCTTTCCTTCATAGAGTGGCACATGACAGGAGAACCCTTTGTCTCCCTTTCCATTTTCTCTGGCTTTTAAGCTGCTGGTGGAATTACTTAGGGTCCCACTTACCCAAGGATTTACTATTGGTACATTGGACGAGAGGTTGTCCCTTTTTGCAAATGATATACTTTTTCTAAGCAAACTTAAAAACCTGTTAGCTACATTCTGAAAATTGATCAGTGGCGGCTGGTGCTAAAAAATTTTTTGGGGGGGCACAAACTGAAAAATTTAACTGTTAGTAATGCAGGACTGTAAATAGCCATTTATCAGGTGAATATGTATCATTACTGCTAGATAAAACTGTGCCCATTAAATGCAGCCTCACTGTGCCCATCAAATGCAGCCTCACTGTGCCAATCAATTTCAGCCTCACTGTGCCCATCAATTGCAGCCTCACTGCACCCGTCACAATAGGCCAATCACATCCACATTTCAAGTAAAATAAAAAAAAAAAACACTTAACATAAGGTGTCCTCATCAGAGCCCCCTTTTATATCAGATGTTCCAATCAGAGTCCCCCTTTACAGCAGGCGCCCCCCTTTATATCAGGAGTCCCAATCAGAGTTCCCCTTTATAACAGGTGTCCCCATCAGCATCCCCCTATACATCAGGTGTCCTCATCAGAGTACCCGTATACATCAGGTCTCCATCAGAGTCCTCCTTTACCTTAGATGTCCCCATCAGAGTCCTCCTTTACATTAGATGTCCCCATCGGAGTCCTCCTTTACATTAGATGTCACCATCAGAGTCCTCCTTTACATTAGATGTCCCCATCAGAGTCCTCCTTTACATTAGATGTCCCCATCAGAGTCCTCCTTTACATTAGATGTCCCCATCAGAGTCCCATTTTAAATTAGATGTCCCCATCAAAGTCCCCCCTTACATCAGATGTCCCCATCAGAGTTCTCCTTTACATTAGATGTCCCCATCAGAGTTCTCCTTTACATCAGATGTCCCCATCAGAGTCCTCCTTTAAATCAAATGTCACCATCAGAGTCCTCCTTTACATTAGATGTACCCATTAGAGTCCCCCTTTACATCAGATGTCACCATCAGAGTCCCCCTTTACATTCGATGTCCCCATCTGAGTCCTCCTTTCCATTAGATGTCCCCATTAGAGTCCCCCTTTACATTTGATGTCCCCCCCATACTCACAGCTCTCACTGCAAGTCGCCTGTCATCCACCTTCGGACCAGCCAGGATGAGTCAGAGAAACCGGAAGTGAAGGCACAGGACCTGCCAATCACTATCTACAGCAGGGAACAATGCTATAGAGGGAGTGTTCTCTGCGCCCTGAGGACTTTCTAAGGGAAACCAATAGAGCTTCTTGTTTGCAATCACGTGATTGCAAACACGTCATGCTTCCGGGGCTTCCCATAGCAGCTGTGTGTCCTGGCGCCCTGCACACACTTAAAGGGACATTATTTTAATTCATTTTTTTTCAGTGATTGCAGCACGTCATGCTTTCCCATAAACCTGTGTGTCTGGCATCCCGCATACACTTAAAGGGCCATTTTTATTTGTTTATTTTTATATGATGAGTAGCTTATGGGGGGGGGGGGGGGCATCGCCTCTGTGCCTCCTATGGGCACACCGCCACTGGATTTGATCCATAATTCTGGAGTATACTCAGGCTTCAGGGTAAATTAGCGCAAGTCTATCATGTTCACTGTTGACACTAGTGTGTTGCTGGGTCTCGATAACACATACCTATCAAAGCTTGCTAATAGGTTTTGGTATTTGGATTTCAAAGTCCAGTTGCAGCTATAAAGCAAAAACTTAAAGGTAAAATACCTGTGCAGGGTAGGGTTAACCTATTTAAAATGGGGTTACTCCCTACATTTTAGTATATTTTATCCAACTTCCCAATTTATATCCCTAGGACCAGATTTTGTAACCATGATTCACATCTTATCACAAAGGGTGGATTAGTATTACGTAATGTATGCCTGTATTGTTACACCTGCCAGGTGCTGCACCTCCATTGGTGTTTTTTCCCCCCAAAGCCACTCTGTTAAACTTTTACTTATACTAATAATGTGTATTTTCCACATTCCTATAAATCCAAGAAATATAAATGGTGCGGCCTGACTCCCAAATGATCAATTATAACCCAAGAAATAAACGGAAGAAAAACTATGGCAGGAAAAGCACATATTATTTAGTTACACAGTTACATAGTTGGTCATTTAGAAAAAAAACACCAGTCCATCCAGTGAAACCCAAGTGTGTCTGTGTGTATTTATGTTGCTATCATTTTTAATATGCCTGTATATTGTATTCATACTCTCTGCTAATATCACTTACTGTGGACGGGAGTTCCACATCCTAACCACTCGAAAAGTAAAGGACCCCTTATACAGTTTAAGATTGTATTATTTACAAAAAAACTTTATTAATAATACCCATTAATAAAACTCAAAATGCCCTCCCTACTTTACACTCATCCAATAACCACTTATGGTATAAACCTAATCTTTCCTATTTTGCAAGCAGCAAGGATTGGACAAATAGGCCAAGTTAGGCCTTAAAGCGGAGCTCCACCCTAAAGTGGAACTTCCGCTCATCGAATTCCTCCCCCCTTCCGGTGTCACAATTGGCACCTTTCGGGGGCGAGGGGGGACAGGATACCTGTCTTTGACAGGTATCCTTTCCCACTTCTGAAAGTACGCCGCGGCGCGATGCGGCCGTGACGTCACCGCCGGGGTCCCTCCTCCTCCTCCCTCGGCCTCCGGGCTAATAGGAGAGAGGAGCGGGGCCTCGCGCATGCGCAGTAGGGTTCCCGGCGTGAAGTCAAAAGGCTACACTGCCGGGTTACCTCACCCGCAATGGCGGCGGCAGCACCCGACAGCTGATGGAGACATCAGCTGCGGTGCCAACATCGAGGGACTGCAGGAAAGGTAAGTATCCATTTATTAAAATGCAGCAGCTGCAGTATGTGTAGCTGCTGGCTTTTAATTTTTTCCTGGAACACCCCTTTAAATATCCTCATCAACTGTATGATAAAGATACATTTTAAACCTTTGTCTCAAACATGTAACATTTTAGATACATTTTACTTTTATTAGCTACATCTGGATCATGCAGCTGTAATACAATTTGCTTCCTTTACAGTTGTACTACAAAACGCCACATATTATGGATGCTCAACCTGTTACTGTCAGCAGCTTACAATGCCTCATGGGACTTGTAGTTCCACAACAGCTGGAGGGCCACACGTTGAGCACCCATGGATAGTTACTGGTCTTCTCTGATCACAGAAAACGAATCTCCAGTTATTACATTGGACATATTCGAAATACCATTCCTAGACTACATGACGTCAGAGACCAATGGTATAGGAGCACCCCCCTATTTTATATTTTATCTTGTCCAGGGATAAACTTATTCAACTTAAGACCCATACACACGATACTAAAATCGGAAGTAAAATTTTGTCTGACGAACGATCTGCCGATTTTTTCGGATCGTTAGTATGGTGCTTTTGACAACACTTTTTTTGTCCAACAAAATCTGGATGTGCAACTGGTTTATCGTCCGACAAAAGCTGGATGTGCAGACTATAAAATTTTTGTTGGATGTGAACACAACGTTCAATTTTTGTATAATGAGTATGGTTTTCGTACGAAAAAAATCGTAAGAGCAAGACTATGCATGCTCAGAAACTAATGAATACATACAAAACTATTCAACACATTACGTCACTTTTGAAGTTGTATTCTGTCGTATGAAAATTTTCATATGGTGAGTAACCTCTTCACTTTCGACATGAGACTAGCATGCAACAAACAGTTCACAACAGCTGTTTTTAAAGTGGTAGTAAACTCCGCTTTTGAACTTGAAGACTTAGCCCCCGTACACACGGTCGGAAATTCCAACCACAAAATCCGTCAGATTTTTCCGACAGATTTTGTCCGACACTGGTGTTGCATACACACAGTCGGACAAAGTTGTTGGAAAATCTGATCATTCTGAACGTGGTGACGTTCATTGCGTACGACGGAACTACGTAGAGGCTATTAGCCAATAGCTTTGGTCTCGTAATTTGATCTGAGCATGCATGGCACTTTGTCCGTCGGAATTCTCTACACACGATGGGAAAAAGTCTGATCGGATTTTGTTGTTGGAAAATTTGAGAGCAGGATCTCAAATTTTTTCCGTCGGAAATTCCGACGGACAAAGTCCGATGGAGCCCACACACGGGCGGATTTTCCGACAACATGGTCCGATCGGATATTTTCCGTCGGAATTTCCGACCGTGTGTATGGGGTTTACCTGATCAACATGTATTAATACATAAGTGGTCCATATAGTGAACTTGGTGTAGAGTTATTCACTTTAAGGTCATTACAGAGGAAAAGGGGGCACTCTTTAAGTCTGAAGGAAAGGAGATTTAATATCCTAATATGGAAAGGCTTCTTTACAATAAGGGCTGTGAAAATGTGGAATAGACTCCCTCAAGAGCTGGTTCTGTCCAGATAGTTTTTTTTATTAAAAAATGCCCTTTTTAGGCTGTGGTTTACTACTGTTTTAAAGGAAAAAATAATTTTAATGAAAAAAACATGTTACACTTACATGCTTTGTGCAACGATATTGCACCAAGCAATTCCCTGCCTCCTGTTCTGTAATTCCCCCGCCAGCGCTTCTCTCTGCTCCAGGTGCCTCTTTAGCAAGCTGTGTGCTATGGGGGCACCTGTGTGAGAGTGCTTCTGAGCTGGACTGTGAGTGTCCATAGACACACACAGCACAGAGTTTGACTGTGGCTCCCACTGCCCTTAGTGTCTCCTGTGAGGCCTGGAAGAGAGAAGAGAGCGGTAGACAGTACTGGAACGAGGACACAGGTAAGTGTTTAGGGATGGGGGGGGGGGGGGGAAGTTGGTGGAGTGTTTTTTTTACCTTAAGCCCTTGTTCATACTGTCGCAACTTCCACGTGACTTTGAACCCAACATCCCTGCGCGACTTCATCAAGGCTTGCATATGACATTTTTAACAGAAACCAATGCAAATTGTGTTGAAGTTGCCCCAAAGTAGTGCAGGAACCTTTATCTTGAGTTGCACCAATTCGAACAGTTCCATTGCTGTTAATGGGGCATGATTTGTAATGCGACTTTGAGATCCCAAGTCACATGACAAGTCGCTGCAGTGTGACCCAGGGCTAATGCGGGAAATGCACCAAGGTAAATAACAGTTTGACTTTAGAACCACTTTCATAGACAAACATGATACACAATTATGTTACAAATGCAAGAGGAAAGAGAGTGATTTATTACACATGATCTGGAGCTGTGGAAAAATAAGTCCCTTCTGACCTGCAGTTACCAAATTTATGTCTGATAACTTTTTCCCTAATGTCTCTAATCCTAAACATCATTTACTAGGCGTGCTGGAAGATACACATTTATGTTCTTCTAAGAAACGATAAAAAGGAGAAGGCTGGCTTTTGGGTTGACATTTACGTGCTCATTGGAGATTTTCCCTCAATTCTGGATGAATTCTCCACATTGGGAGCACAGACATGAATAAAATCCTTTAAGACCTGTTTCCGATTTCTCTAAAAACTAATTTACAGCAAAAAAAAAAAATATATTATAACAATGAACTAGCAGGTTAATTTTATTTTGGAAAAGAAAATGGAAATCCCCTGCATTACGCTCTCTGCGCCACCTTCTGTTGGAATCTGGTATTGACTAAAGGCCATAAAATTCACATCTTTTCTGCAGTTCCAGAGCATGCACACAGTGCTGGGCCCATGTCCCCCACCCTGGATGAACTCATTTGTGTTATAGTTTATCAGGACTCATCCAGTTCAAGTGAACATTACGTTTCAACCCTCCCATTTTTTTAGCTTTCATCTAGATGTCTATGATCACTGCTGTAAATGTTGAAATACATGAAGAAATCAGTAAATTAAATGTAGACAGCATTTATGCTCTGCCAAGATCTTTTCCCTGTGGGAGTGGGAATGGCCTGTGTGGTCATTACAGATGAATGGATTAGCCAGGCTTGAGGGTGAGGCCAGATCAGACAAATTTTCTGAAAGAGGGCATTCATGAGATCCATGGCAAAGTAGTTTTTTTACATTCTGGTGGTATCCAGCGAGCTCTCCCATGCTGTTGTGCATACCCTCCATCCTCTCTTTCTTACAACCAATCAAGACAGAGGGTCTATATCATCAGATACTGCTTCCATTGGAAAGCAATGTAGGAGTACATGTTCATCATTTTGTAGGTGCACTTGAAACTGGTCATATCTGACAACACTATCCTTGCTACATCAAGAGCGTTTTCTACAGCACAACTTTTGTTCCATTTGTCACTCAGTATGTCTGCTAATATTGATGGATCTTGTTGTCATTAAAGTGATTGTAAACGATCACCTTGTAAAACAACCCATTCAGTTTAAAATAGAAATTAAAGGTAAACATTTTTTGTATAGATATAAAAAAACATTATAAATACCTTTTTTCCCTTTTTTATAATTGATCACATTACCAGCATAGCTAGAGAACGTTGCTCTCCTGATTAGAGTAGTCTGTTTTTAGTAGAAAAGCAAGGGGACTAACAGGAACACCGGGGATTTCACATAAAGGAAGAAAAACAAAGAAAACAGGATAATTTCTCATACAAGTACATGGTACAGCAGGCACATATCAGGAATATATAATGTTGGGGTAACAAATGCTTTAAGCCAAAGTGTATATTACCAGCACACCACAGATCTTTGAAATAAAGTTTATTCAGATCCCATCACAATAAAGTGCAAGTTTCAAGAGTACTCAGAACCCCTTCTTCAGGTATGTGACATTTGACACATGCCAGATGAAGGGGACCTATGTGGCACTGAAATGTTGCACTTTATTGCTGTGATGTGATCATCTGAATAAACTTTTGGACATTATTTCAAGGATCTGTGGTGTGCTGATGGTATACACTTTGGTTTATGTTACCGGTTTCCAGATGGTGAGTGCTGCAGCACTCGCTTACCCCTTGCCATTTCCATGAATTTGTTGTGATGTTGACATTATATTATACATGGCTTGTTGTCATTAGGGTCCCATTCACACCAGCCCAGTCCATAGCATTTAACAAGCGTTGCACCAACCAAAATATGTGCATGCAGCATTTTCATTAGCACAATGCACCACAACGTGTTAAGGCATTGCTATACATTAAGCATTTTCATTAGCACAATGCACCACAACTTGTTAAGGCATTGCCATACATTATGGCGCACACCAACACATTTGCTTTCAGAAGGTGCAGTGGGGTCCCATTAGGAATGGATAGCGCCGCAGTGCACCTTATTCACAAAATGCATGGTTTTTAAATTTCATAAACAAAAAAGTGTGAACCTACCCTAATTAATTTCCTTTCTTCACACTTCTTTTTGCATAGGGTTGGAGGTTTGGTACACATACAGGCAACATCTGTTAAGCAGGGTCAGATTTTGTGTCTGACAAAAGGAAAAAGTTAGGCCTGGAGTACAAGATCTGGCCTTGAGATGTTCCTCAATCAAAACCTTGAAGCACTTGTAGATAGAATTGTAGATATATGGTTCTAAATTACCCAAAAAGACTGTGAATGACAGAATATAAAATCTATACAATTTTATGTTCACTTTAGGATTCATTAAACCATGGTGCATTGTAGAAGCCAGACAGTTAAGAGCTGCGGAAGTGAAGGCATTTGTTTCTTTGGTTGTCAAGACTCATTTATGCACATCATACCAAATTATGAGGGAATTTATCACACAAAACAGATATATTGTGGGTGTATTTGGCTGTAGCTCAGGTGAATTTGGATGCAGTTTGGACAGATCTGTATAGTGATTTTAGGGTTGCTATAGCAAAAGATTTTTAAAGTGGAACTCCGGCCAAAACCTTGTAGACTTGGATAGATTAGAGGAGTCTTCAAACCTCTTTCAGACTCTCATTAAAGCAGAACTACACTCATCATAAATTCTTCGTTACAACATTACTTCGTTGTTGCTGCTGACTAATGCCCCGAAAATCCGACCACAAAATCCATCAGATTTTTTCCAACGGATTTTGTCCGACACTGGTGTTGCATACACACGGTCGGACAAAGTTGTCGGAAAATCCGATCATTCGGAACGTGGTGACGTTTGTTGCCTACGACGGGACTACGTAGAGGCTAGTAGCCAATAGCTTTGGTCTTGTAATGTGATCTGAGCATGCGTGGCACTTTGTCCGTCGGAATTTGCTACACACGATCGTAAAAAGTCCGATAGGACTTTGTTGTCGGAAAATTTGAGAGCAGGAGATAAAACTTTGTCCGTCGGAAAATCCGACGGAAAAAGTCCGATGGAGCCTACGCACGGTCGGAATTTCCGACAACATTGTCCGATAGGACATTTTCCGTCTGAAAATCCGACCGTGTGTACGGGGCATTAGTATAATTTGAGTCAGACAATCTGGAAACTCACCAAGAAATCAAATAATTCAAATGTGACTTTTTCACGTATGATTAGATCTGGTAAAGATCCTTCTCTCTTGGTTCCTTTGCATGTGAACCAGTTTTACTTGCAGAGCTTCTCTTCTTCCCAGAATGCATTCTAGTATACATGTCATTTATACAGTAGGAAGGGGAAGCTGTATAGAACAACACAGGCAACATTTGTTCATAGGAAATCTATACTGACAATATGACATATTTTGATGTCATGTTAAAGTTTTCTCCACTTTAAAATAATAGTGGTCCCCTGCCAATAACCCCCACAGTGCAGCAAATCAGTGATGCTAGTGAGAACAATGGTGTTCTGTGAGTTCCATTATTTACTTGGAGTGACAGTTTTTGGTTAGAAGAAACCATTGTTCGGGAGAAGGATGCCAGAGTGCAGTTAAACAGCCTCATCAATAGCTTATATAGCTGAATAACTTGAGGCCTATCAATGGGATAAAATGTAGAAGGCATCACCAAGACTTGAGACTACTTGCTGTCATGTTTGCCATATGATTATGAAAAAATTAATAATTGATGGAAACATGTAGTAATCATATATGACCAAAATGTACACTAATAATTTGGTCTGTTTTGAAAATAACATAATGGTGAACATACTGTCTGCGCTTTTTTTATTTTGGTTTATTGACTCAGGGGGTCTGAATATAAATGCATACCACACTTTTCACATGTTTACTTGTAAAAAAAATGTGAAAACCATTTATCATTTTCCTTCCACTTCACAATTATGTGCCACTTTGTGTTGGTCTATCACATAAAATCCCAATAAAATACATTTATGTGACCCCTGATGATGTCAGACGTGCTGACAAAACGCATTGGAAGTGGTCGAGTGTGATATGTCACTTCTGCCTAGTGGAACGCAGGTGGAGCGCAGTCAGGGTCCCTGCTTCCATTTTTATCATTTTTAATGGTTGTTGTTCCAAGTGCTTATGTAGCGCTAATTATATTCAATAAATCCTACATTTCACTATGGAAGGCTGTCTTTCCTTTTATGCCTTGCTGATGATCGGACCCCTGGAGGTTTAACCTACTTGCTTTGTCTACTGAATCGGTGTGACAGGTGTTGGTGGAGGAGGACACATAGTCACATTCTGCTGGATAAATCAATTTATGCACAATTGGAAGTCCATTGATGGAAGTTTATGGACACTACACCTTTATGTGATTGTTTTTTTGGACTCTTGATTACTTGGACACTGTATTTACCTTTATATTTACCTTTATTTTTATTTATAACTGCTGGAGATATCTGGTGGTAGTCACATATATGTGTTTGCACTTATGCACTTTAGAGTGAATATTGTATAAAGATCTCACATGTTAATTAATCTATGTCATACATTGGAGACATCTAGTGGTTGTTCACAATTTGCATTTATAGTTTATGTGTACATAGGGTGCGCGGTTTATCACATATTTGCACATGTTTTTTGTTTGTAGCATGAAAAATTTGGAAAATCTCAAGGGGTATGAATACTTTTTCAAGGCACTCTCAGCCCTATATAGCATGAAGAGCCATGCATTTTTAAGCATGCAGCCAGCTTGTATTAGTGAATGGAAGTGAATTGATTGTACAGACTCACCCACACAGCCAAGTCTGACAGGTATAGAGGGATGGGTGCATGGACCTGAATTCACAGGCTCTGGGGTGGGGGTCATGTACCCATCCCTGCGTACCTGTCAAACTGGGCTGTGTAGGTCTGTACAATCAAGGCACTTTCATTCCTCAGTATGAGCTCCATGAATACAGCTCACCGCAAGTACAAAACCATAAACACGTGGCTCTTTGCACCATTAAGGGCTGAGAACCCGTGTGAACTAGCCCAGGAGATTTACAAGAAGATGCTCCAACTTGTAGACTTATAATGGTTATATTTAGAAATACATTTTTACAATGGTATTAAACCCTATTCTTTATTTTTTTTAGCTGTGGAAGACAATTTAGTGTTTAGACATACAGATTTTTTATAGTCTCCATCCTGTGAGATGCTTCTTTGTTGTCTGGCCGGTTCCTGAACTGCTGCCTTCTGTCTCCTGCTCACTGGCTTCTAGGGAGACACCTGTGCATTCCCTCACCCATTTGGTGCCATGTGCTTCCATTGAAATACACAGCGCCTGGCAAGCCCCACCCCTGCTCCCTCCGCCCCAACAAATTGAAAGCTACAGGAGCCTATCGCTCCCATACCTCATTGTTTCCTCCAAACCTAACAGAACAGATCATCCCAAAAAAAGGTATTTACACAGATCTTTTATATACAGGCTATGCTGCATAGGTACAGTAGGAGGAGGGCAGCATTTTTAAGAATACTTGCAGTGGCGGCTCGTGTTTTTTTGTTTGGGGGGGGCTGCAAACAACAACCCCCCCTGCAGGCACCTCAAAGCCCCCCAACCCGCCCCCCCGCTCGCTGTCTGCCGGTCGGTCCACTTACCCCATCTAGGCAGTGGGGATCGGGCAGAGGTGGACATCAGGGAGCGGCAGGGATCGGGACATAGTCGGACATCAGGCTGTGGCGGCATCGGTAGCGGCTCCTGTGTCTTCTCCTCCTCGCTTCTGTCGTGCGTCTCCTCCCCTCCTCCTAGGTGTCCTGCTATCGCTTCCTAATTGATCGGGAGGAGGATCAATGTTGCAAAATCGAATATTCATTCGCTGTTGTAACACCTGTGTGGACTCGTAGCGCAATGCTCTGCTCCACGAGCACACCCTATTTTGAAACCTATTAGAGCCTCTGGCTCTAATCAGGTGCTTCAAAAAACACCCCCACCACTGTAAGGGACCAGACACATAAATAGCGGGTGACGGCGGCAATGGATAGAGCATTGCATCATCGCAAAGTTGTCATAGAAACTAGTGGAAGATTTCACTCTACTTCTGTTTTGGTGTCATCTCTATAAGGCCCCTTTCACACTGGGGCGTTTTTCAGGTGGTACAGCGCTAAAAAATAGCGCCTGTTCACCGCCTGAAAAAATCCGGCCCCTTTAACTCCAGTGTGAAAGCCGGCGGGCTTTCACACTGGAGCGGTGCGCTAGCAGGATGGCAAAAAAAGTCCTGCTAGCAGCATCTTTGGAGCGGTATAGGAGCGGTGTGTTCACCGCTCCTATACCGCGCCTTCCCATTGATAAGAATGGGAAACCGCAGTAAAACCGCGGCAATACCGCCGGGGGTCTTTAACCCTTTTTCGGCCGCTCCTAAAGTTAGGATTTGCCTTCTTTTTATTTCCAGTGACATTGTTAATCGGGACAATCAGAGAGAGTGAATCTCCCTATCAGGGATATAGACAGTAAAAAAAATCTGACAGCGGTCCTAACCACCCAACCCTGTAATCAAAACTAAAAAAAAAAATGCCTTAAGTTATACTTTAATATTTTAATAACTGCATTGATTTTTTTCGGTCTGTCTGGTGGTCAGCTTTGAAATGAAGATGCCCACAGAGGTGAAAAGACAAATGTTAACGGCAATAATACAATAGCTGTCTGACGGATCAACTCCAGCCTAGGATATCTATATGATATGATGAAACCTCTGATATATATATATATATATATATATATATATATATATATATATATATATATATAACATTTTGGCAGTATAACTATCCTAACTGTGAAAAAAAATCAAGCAGCATTCTTTATGCTGTGAAAGAAATGGCATTTGCAGCCCAGTTGTGCCCACTTCCAGCCTCAGATGCTGAGATGATAGAACTGATGAAAGGAAGTAACATTCCCTTTTATGCCACAGAGGAACATGAATAGATGGCTTTGTTTCTTAGTTGTGGTATAGATATGCCCTATTTCTATATAATATGCAGCCTTAAAACCATCAGGATTTTTACTATGTATATTGATGCTGATTCTGCTTAGGGCTGCCATGATAATAATAATGTGTATTCTGTTCTCTTTTCATTAGAAAAATTGGCAGAGGTACAATTTATTTTTTGAGCGCAATGCAGAGATCTTGTGAGCTCGGAATTTTCCATAGTATTTATATTCTTTCTTCAAGTAATCTGTTTTTATGGTTAGCTTTTAAACTAATAATTATTTGCTGAAAGTAACATATTAATACCATTAAAATCATGTAAACTGGCCTCATACCATTACATTTTAATTCAGACAATTGTAAAGAAATTCTAAAAAATCGTTCATCAGATGGTACTTTCTTACCATCATTAATTTAACAATTTTTGTACAAAAGCTCTTAATATTTAATTTATACCTACACTATTTGAATGAATTCCAGATGTATTAAACCGGTTCCATTACAATATGTACAGTTTTTCCTGAACCAAAACCACATTTACAGTTTGGTTTGTTTGAGAAAAAAATTTCCTTTTTGCCTCTTCAAACTTTTTCTTTACTACAGCTGAAATGATATGACCCCGCTAACCTATAGAAAAATGAACGAACATTCAAAAAATGAACATTAAATTCTACTGGTGTATGGCTAGCTTTAGAAGCATACAATGCTTATTTTATGATTTGCTCATTATCTATTATTTATTAAAACGTAGCTATATTCATACTGAACAAACATTCTGAAAATGATTATAAGTTTTTTTGTTATTTACAAACTTTTATTAGAGTTTCAAACAGTGGTACAAAAAAATGGCATTTGCATATTATAGAACAATTTTGTAATTGAAATGGCAAATAGTATCAAATCATTACAAAAACAATGCACTGACTATATAATGGTGCAATTAGCAAGATACCATAGCAAAAAGGAAAGAAAATCCTCCTCTATGTGTTGAGGTGTATATAAAAAAAAAAGAATAGTACTGATAATACAATTACTACTAAAGAGGTGGCTGAAATTACACCAACATTGATATAGTGATTTAGTTATAGTGTTGAATTTTAAAATTGTTTATTCAAAAATATTGCAGTTATCAAACCAAGGAGCCCATTTTTGATCGTAACAAGGCATAGTGTGATATAAGGTATGAAAACGTTTTTCAACTCTGTTTATGGAATCCACTCGGAGTTTAACTTGTGGGAGTGGGACCAATGGAGTTCTCCAATGTGCCGCAACCACCCAATGGATGGCCACACTGATTGTGTGAATTAATCTCATCTGCAGGGTGGTAGCCTCTACAATGGGAGAAAACAATAAACAATGAGTTGGGGTAAGGGAAAACGGAACACCTGTGATTGTGGAGGCAAAGGTGGACAGCTTTCTTCAAAGTGGGGACACACGGGAGCACTCCCAGAATACATGGAGAAATGTGCCAGAAGCCTGACATCCTCTAAAGCACACCAAAGGGAAAAATTAGTGAATTCTAGTTGGGGTCCAGTACCACCTAATAAAAAGTTTTACAGCAGTTTTCATGATATTTAATGATCTCATGCATTTCTTTAAATTATCCATACATGCATCCCAATCCAAGGCCTCAGGTTCTAAAGAGCATTCAGATTCCCATTTTGACCTGTATAAGAATTTATCGGTTGAATTCTGGTTATTAAAGGAGGAATATATTGCAGAGATAAGACACTTCCCTCTGGGATTCTCCATACAGATTTGTTCAAATTGAGTTGGGTTTGATACAGTTTGCACCTTATAACAAGATGTGTAGAAGTGCTTTATCTGAAGGTAATGGAAAATGTTATTATTTGGGATGTGATATTTGGCTGCAGTGATTGGAAAGTGGAGAATGCAGAGTTTTCTATTAATTTATGAAGAGAAAGAAACTCTGAGGCAATCCACCAGGTAAAACCATGAGGATTAGTAAAATCCGGTTGAAATGTTGGGTCTCCAGAAAGGCTTTGAGATGTGGGGCCTGAGAGGAGAGTGAATACTTGTGCTTATAGCCTTGAAATAAATGTAGAGTTTGAGCAACCAGAGAGTTTAGGGGTTGGATGGTAATGGGTGAGGCACCATGTGTCTAAAGGAGACCTGGAAGATAGTGCGGGAGAATCGAATTAGATTCATATTTCACCCAAGGTACCCTAGAATTGCTTATATGCCACTGTGCCAGCTGCGAGAATCGGGATGCCAGGTAGAAGTGCCATAATTTAGAGGCTCTCTATTTGTTGAGGAGTATAAAACTTCTTTGGAGAATCTAGGAGGGGAAGCCGCCCAAATAAAATTATTCAGGTCTCGTTGAAAGAAGGATACAAATAATTTGGCAATTTTAAGGAAGGGCTCTTAAAAGGTATAATAATTTTGGTAAGATAGTCATTTTTGCTGCTGTAACCCTGCCTAAAAAGGATATATGGTGTGATCTCCAAAGTTTATGTGTTTGAGTTTAGTTATCAAAGGGCGTCGTTTTTTAAAAATAGAGTGTGTAAATCTGGGGTAGGAAGAATCCCTAGATATGAGAGGGAAACTTGAGACCATTGGAAATCAAAAGAGTTTTTTAAGACCTGAAATTGGGCACTGGGGATATTAATGGGCATTCCTACAGATTTAGTTATATTTATGGAAAGACCCAAAAGGGCAGAAAAGTCTCGTAGCGTCTGTAGCAAATTTTGGAGGGAAATTGAGGGATTAGTAATAAACAATACTATGTCATCTGCATACTGTATATGTTGAGTTTGTATTGGGAACCTGCTTTAGTGTAGCCTGAAATATCTGGATGTCTGAGGATGGCCGATGCAAGGGGTTCCATTGCAAGAGCAAACAAAAGTGGTGAGAGCGGGCATCCTTGATGAGAGCCCTTGCCTACTTTAAAGTAATCTGAGTTACAACCTGGGATGGGGATTAGGATTAGTTTGAGGATTAGTGTAAATAGCTTTAAAGGCATGATAGAATTCCACAAAAATATACTTTTTTAATAAAATGCTACTTCTGTATGGCCAGCTTTAGAAATGTATGGTGATTATGTCATAGCTTGCTTATTATCTAGTGTGTATAGATACATAGGCGTACACGTACGAAACAAACATACCGATAATGAAAATAATTTTATGATTTGCTCACTGTCCAGTATTTATAGATACATACAGTAGGTGAACATGTACAAACCAATTTTACTGGTGTATGGCCAGCTTTAGAAGCATATTAGGTGATTATTTTATGGCCTGTTCATAATCTAGTGCAGTGATGACGAACCTTGGCACCCCAGATATTTTGGAACTACATGTCCTATGATACTCATGCACTCTGTAATGTAGTTGAGCATCATGGGAAATGTAGTTCCAAAACATCTGGGGTGCCAAGGTTCGTCATCACTGATCTAGTGTTTATGGATACATACCATAGGTTTACACATACCATTTAACCTCCTTAGCGGTATTCCCGAGTCTGGCTCGGGGGGAAACTTCAGTACCATAAGCGGTAACCCCGAGCCAGACTCGGGATCGCATTGCAGGGTACAGGGGAAGTTACTTACCTTGTCCCCTGGATCCTGCGATGTCTCCCCGCTGTGTGTGCGAGCTCTTCCACTCGATTCATACAGTGCCGAGTGCCGCTGAGCTCCGTTCCCTGCAACGTTACAATGCACGGGAGCAGAGAGCGCCAAATTCAAAAAAGTAAAAACACACAAAACACATACAGTACTGTAATCTTACAGATTACAGTACTGTATAAAAAAAAATTACACATCCCCTTTGTCTCTAGTGGTCTGTCCAGTGCCCTGCATGTAGTTTTATATCATAAATAAAAAAAATTCTGCCTGGAATTTGGCGATTGTCCATAGCAACCAAAAAGTGTCCCTTTATGTCAAAAGTGGTTTTAGACCAGCTAGAAAACTAAAAAATAAATTAGAATCACAATTCGTCAAACACTGAATCTAATGACAGCGACAATTCTGCAGCTGAGCAAATTTCTGTGTTTTTGATTTGATTACATTATTGAATAATTTTTATAGTTATTTATTATATTATAATTTATGATTTTGTGTTTCAAACTTTATCATACCCGGGATGTCTACTAGACTCTGGTTTGGACAGATTTAAGTGAGTTATTCCTAAGAATTGCATGCCTACAATATAAAACGACAAATTTCCTTGCAAAATAATTGTACCGCTTTTGGTACAAAATGACATAATCATACCGCCAGGGAGGTTAAAGTTCTATAAATGAAAATGATTTTATAGCTTTCTCATTATGAAGTATTTATGGATACATAGGTGTACACATAACGAACAAAAGCTCTGAAAACAAATGAAATTCCACTGGTGTATGGCCAGCTTTGGAAGAATATGGTGATTATTTTACGGCTTGTTCATTATCTAGTTTTAAATAGATGACTCCTGCGCTGTCTACAAAATCAAAACTAGGAAACACTGCTGCAAACACCTGCTAATCTGATCCAAAACAGAGAAAAGGAGGGTATATGAGTAAATGGTGTTTCGCTGTGTGAGATAAACAGAGAGTGTACTAAAGGTGTACAGTAGAAAGCAAATGGATAAATAAATAAATGTACAAACTAAGATCTAACAAACGAGATATAATCCTAGTGAAAAGTCTGTGACAAAACAAACTCGATGATCCAGTAATAAAGTCTGTGTCGATGTGCAAAAAATATAAAAATACAAAAAAAAGGAGAAAAGGTATAAAATTGTGATCCTTGTGAAAAAATAAGTGACAAACCAAGCTAGATATCCAGTAATAAAGTCTATGTCAATATACACAAATAAGTGATAATCCAGCAAATATCCATGTCAATATTGTAAAGCAGTCATGTCCAAAGTCCGGCTCGGGGGGCAACTGTGGCCCGCATTCCAGTTTAATGTGGCCCCCCTGGTAATTTGGATATATACTGTGTTTATCTGAGCTGCCTCGGGGGGGGGGGGGGGGACAGGGAGAATCTCCTGTTTACTTGGCGGCATCTGTAATAGGAAGTCCCGTCTCCTGGGTTGCCATTGGACGACTGTTCTGTCTTTCATAGGAGGCGGGACTTTGTATTAAAGAGGCCGTCGTGTAAACAGGAGATTCTCCTGTATGTAATCTGTCGGCACTTATCCCGCCACCCCTCCCTGTCCCCTCTGAGGCTGCAGATGGTCTTTGATCAGGCTCCACTGATGGCAACGGTGAAGCTGCATTCAAAGGCTGCATTTATGGCAATGGTAAGGCTGCATTAATGGCATTGGTGAGGCTGCATTCAGAGGCTGCATTCTTGGCAATGGTAAGGCTGTATTCATAACAATGGTGAGGCTGCATTGATTGCAATGGTGAGGCTGCATTCATGCCAATAGTGAGGTTGCATTCATGCCAATGGTGAGGTAGCATTCATTGCAATGGTGAGGTTGCATTCATGGCAATGGTGAGGTTGCATTCATGACAATGGTGAGGCTGCAGTCATGGCAATAGTGAGGCTGCAGTCATGGCAATGGTGAGGCTGCATTTATGACAATGGTGAGGCTGCAGTCATGGCAATAGTGAGGCTGCAGTCATGGCAATGGTGAGGCTGCATTCATGGCAATGACGAGGCTGCATTCATGGCAATGGTGAGGCTGCATTCATGGCAATGGTAAGGCTGCAGATGGGCACTGATTAGGCTGCATTGATGGGCACTGATCCTTATTTTGCTTCACAGTTCTTTATTTAAAACAAAAAAATGTTCCCTGAAACTTCCCTCTTAAAGTGAAGGTGCTTGTTATACGCCGATAAATACAGTATATCCAAATAACACGCCCAAGCTCATCCTTAGTCCTGAGCGGCGCTCTGGGATTCATTGGGGCCACAAAAGATATATATCCAAATAACACGGCTGAGCTCATCTCTTCACCACAAAGGCAAGAGAATTCTTGTTGGGCAGTGTATTAGTGCTCGGACGAACACACCTTTAATGGTTCAAAGAATGTCAGGCAAAATGGTCGGCCCTCACGCATGTTCAATTCATCAAATCTGGCACTCTTTCAAAAAAGTTTGGACACCCCTGTTGTAAAGTATATAGAGTGAGACCCAACCACTGGTTTAGCTGAAACAAAGTGATGAGACAAATCTTCAGTGGTGACACCTGTGTATCTGCAAGCCTCTCACCTTACTGCCGTAAGGTATACAGCATAGATAGATCACAGGTGCGGTGTTCAAAAAATCTGACGGGTCGCCAATTCTGACGGAACCCAGTATAGCTAGAGAACTGACCATGGTGTACTAATAGGAAAGCAGAGGGACTGGTAGGAACACCAGGGATTTTCCATAAAGGAAGCAATACAAAGAGATCAGGATACTTTCTCATACAAGTACATGGGTACAGCGGGCACATATCAGGAATATGAAGTGTTGGGGTAACAAACGCTTTAATGTCTTGATGTTCTGTTATTTTTTTTTATTGCATATTAATATAAAGGGGTTGCGCAACATATTTAGTTTAATTTACTTAAAATCACCTATTCAGATATTTTGAGTGCAACTTCCTGTTTTGAAGATTGACTGGTATGATTTAATGACATACAGTATATTAAATATTTTTTTTTTTGTTTTTTTTTTTAGCAAAACACAGTATATTTCATTATCATGCGTTTATTGATACATAGGTGTACACATAACCGGACAAACATTCTGAAAACAAAAATTATTTTATTGCTTGCTCATTATCTATTATTTTTGGATACATAGGTATACACATAATGAACAAATGTTCAGAAATTGGTCAGCTTTAGAAGCATATTGTGATTATTTTATGGCTTGCTTATTATCGATTGTATATGGGTACATAGGTAATCACATATACTAACCAACACTTTATGGCATGTTGTTTTCTACTTGTCTGTGCCCCCCTCCCATAGAAAGACAATTAGTGCGCTTGCCCTATAGAAGGTCTTTCTGTCTGTGTTAGTCCAAGGCACAAAATTTCCCATGTCTTTTCTTGCCCTCTATTCTCCTCGCTAACTTCAAACGCAGACTTTCAATGCTGTCTTTGTTTCACGCTATTGTTGCAGAGAGTGACAGAGTCGTTTGAGATGACAGAGCTGGACTGTGTGTCTTCCTCTGAGTCTACAAAAAAAAAAAAAAAACCTTGCATGCTGGTTTTTAACTTCCTCCGTTCCATTGAGAAGGAAGAAGTGTAGCGAGGGTGTCTTCATAGAGTGACCTTAAGCCCAGAGATTTGTTTACTGGGTTAATGTGGCAACCACACAGGGGAGCAAAATGATATTAATGGCCGTAAAACAGCGTCTAAATGTCAAGAGCTTTTTTGTAGATCACAACAGTGTCAGTGCTATAACTCTGACAATCCCCGTTGTGCCACTTCCTGATTCCTTGCTGGGTCTTGGCAGTGTTGCCAACCGCCCGTAGATTTACGGGCAGCCCGTTAAAAAGAGGTATTTTTACGGTGCCCGTAAATGTCCGTGGTAAGGGCAAAGTGCCAGTAAAAATGGCGTTGATCCGCTCCGGTGAGAACTGCGCATGCGCCGCCGCCCGCCGGAAATCCCCGAGGACGAGAGGAAGTTGCGAATCGATTCGCCGAGTCGCCGACGCCGCCTCCTGCCCCACCTACCACCACGTGCAGCCAGCCAGCCAATCATCTAGGCGCATTTTCGCGCCACACCGCCGCCAAGCCAATAAAGAGCCTGGACGCGAGCGGGCTGACTGAGAGGAGCCTCGTGGTGGGAGAGAGAGAGACCTGAGCGGCGGCGGGCCGGGGGAGAGTGTCACGTTTTTCACGGCCGGGGGGGACCGAGCCGACCGAACGAACCACACAGAAACAACACCGGACCTAGGGGGCACCACCACCACCACCACCACCACCACCACTCGCCCAGGGCAGTGCCCCCCGGCCCCGAGCAAGTGACGGACCAGCAGCAGCAGCACCGACCGACCTCATCACCAACACCAACCCAGCCCTGCCGTCGCTGTGCCCGGTGTCTCTCACTCAGTGGGTGAGTGACGTGTTATTTATGTTACTACTATTTATGTTATGTTACTAATTGAATTTACCCTAGGGTGAGGTGAGGTCGTCTGTCAGACAGACAGACTGGCCTGGGGAATGTGTGTGGGGCTGTGGGCCTGTGGTGTGGGGCAGTGTGTGGGCCTGTGGGCCCTGGGGAATGTGTGTGTGAGCTTGTGCCTTGTGTGGGGCAGTTACTGTGGGCCTGTGGGGGCCTGGGGGGAGCAAACTGGCCTGGGGAATGTGTGTGGGCCTGTGGGGGGGGGGGCTGGGGAATGTGGGGAGGAAGCAGTCTCTCTGTGGTTTGCTTTGGGGACAGCCTTTCTGTTTCATGTAGATTTTCCTCCTCTCCAGTCTCCACCCCAGTGAGTGACCCCACTGTGACCAGCCTGCCTGCTCGCTCCATCCAGCCGGCAGCCGCCTTGGACCAGCCTGCTCAATCCAGCTGCCTTGGACCAGCCTGCTACTTCCAGCCTGCTCCTTCCAGCCGCCTTGGACCAGCCTGCCCTGCTCCTTCCAGTCTTCTTGGACAAAGTTTTACTTCCCTGGGGAAAGGGCTGCCTGCAAATACCACAGCTACAGATTACGGTAAGTATGCAACTTTATTTGTGAGGGGGGGGGGGGGGTTGAATCACTTAGCTGTTCTCATGTTAGGTTTCCTCCCTGTTTTATGTATGTAGATTTTACCAGTCTTCTTGGACCAGCCTGCTCCTTCCAGTGACAGTCTTCTTGGACCAGCCTGCTACTTCCAGCCTGCTACTTCCAGCCGCCTTGGACCAGCCTTCCCTGCTCCTTCCAGTCTTCTTGGACATAGTTTTACTTCCCTGGGGAAAGGGCTGCCTGCAAATACCACAGCTACAGATTACGGTAAGTATGCAACTTTATTTGTGAGGGGGGGGGGGGGTTTAATCACTTAGCTGTTCTCATTTTAGGTTTCCTCCATGTTTTATGTATGTAGATTTTACCAGTCTTCTTGGACCAGCCTGCTCCTTCCAGTGACAGTCTTCTTGGACCAGCCTGCTCCTTCCAGTGACAGTCTTCTTGGACCAGCCTGCTCCTTCCAGTGACAGTCTTCTTGGACCAGCCTGCTCCTTCCAGTGACAGTCTTCTTGGACCAGCCTGCTCCTTCCAGCCGCCTTGGACCAGCCTGCCCTGCTCCTTCCAGTCTTCTTGGACAAAGTTTTACTTCCCTGGGGAAAGGGCTGCCTGCAAATACCACAGCTACAGATTACGGTAAGTATGCAACTTTATTTGTATGGGGGGGGGGGTTTAATCACTTAGCTGTTCTCATTTTAGGTTTCCTCCCTGTTTTATGTATGTAGATTTTACCAGTCTTCTTGGACCAGCCTGCTCCTTCCAGTGACAGTCTTCTTGGACCAGCCAGCTCCTTCCAGTGACAGTCTTCTAGGACCAGCCTGCTCCTTCCAGTGACAGTCTTCTTGGACCAGCCTGCTCCTTCCAGTGACAGTCTTCTTGGACCAGCCTGCTACTTCCAGCCTGCTCCTTCCAGCCGCCTTGGACCAGCCTGCCCTGCTCCTTCCAGTCTTCTTGGACAAAGTTTTACTTCCCTGGGGAAAGGGCTGCCTGCAAATACCACAGCTACAGATTACGGTAAGTATGCAACTTTATTTGTGAGGGGGGGGGGGTTTAATCACTTAGCTGTTCTCATTTTAGGTTTCCTCCCTGTTTTATGTATGTAGATTTTACCAGTCTTCTTGGACCAGCCTGCTCCTTCCAGTCTTCTTGGACAAAGTTTTACTGCCCTGGGGAAAGGGCTGCCTGCAAATACCACAGCTACTGATTACGGTAAGTACACAATTTAATTTCTGGTCGAGGTTTTTAATCACTTAGCTGTTTTCTCATTTTATGTTTCCTCCCTTCTGTTTGTTGTTTTATATAGGTAGATTTTCCTGGACTTGGCTTTTTTTTGTTCTCTCAGATCAATTTTGATTTTGATGTTTTTTCCTCCCATAGAAATCAACGTATTGAGTGAGAAGATAGCTAGCTGTATGGCTCTACAGCCAACACCGCCGCCACCACCAGATTAGAGAAAACGATCTACTAAACTGTAAGTATTTTTGTATTATACTAGCACCACACATTTCAAGGAAAATGGGCAACATAGACTACATTATTTCTTTTTGTTTTTGTTTTTTTGTAGACATCCACCTGCAGAACTTCACATGTGATGCCTCTCGGTGTTAATCTTTTAATAAATTCCTGTGATCAGTTTTCATAGCTATTGGGTTTTTCTGAGGCAGGCATCTGCAGCACACAAGGCAGTTTTCTATTAGTTCATGGCACATTCTTTTAAGATTTGTTGAAAGCAAGTTTGCACCTTGTAATACAACACATTTCTGGGCTTTAGTTTGCCATAGGTTGTGGTGTTGCGGTTGCGCTGTCTGTATTCTGCAGTGCAGTTCTGCTTTAGACATGATGGAAGAGGCACCACCACAACCTCGTGCAAAAAAACCTCACAAAGCTAGGCTTTGTTCTTTTGTTGCTGCTTGGCTGACAGATGTTGAGTTTAAATTCTGGTTAAGAGCAGATGCTGAATCAAAACACAATGCAAAGTGTGCGTGGTGCAAAAAAGTCTTCAGCATTGCATATGGTGGTGTTCGTGATGTACGCAGTCATTGCACAAGTTCTAAACACAAAGCAATTGCTGCAGCTAGGCAAGCCAGTGCTGGCATTGTTAGTTTTGCTAAGCAAACACTACCAGATCCAGTATTCTTGGCTCATAAGAAAAGGACTTTTGAAAGTGAGCTAGAAATGGTAAATTTTATTGCACAAAAAAATTTACCATTAAGCCTGTTAGATGATCTTAGCATTAATGTCTCTGACTGGTTTCCAGACTCCAAAATCGCAAAATCCATCAATTGTAAGCGAACTAAAGGTTCCATGTTGGTTAAGAATGTCATTGGCAAGTGTCTCAAAGAGGAGTTGTGCAAAAGACTTACATATTGTCACTTTTCCTTACTGATTGATGAAACTACTGACATATCAACAAGCAAAAAATTAGCTATGGTTGTTATTTATTTCGATGAAGAAGCTGGTAGAACCAAATACCAGTTCTACCGCCTCCTTGATCTTACTGAAGCAACTGCTGATGCTATTTTTGAGAAAATTAAACAGGCTTTTCTAGAAGATGGTATACCCCTAAGAAATGTAATGGCTCTTGGTACAGATGGTGCAAGTGTAATGGTTGGTCCTAGAAACTCTGTACTGTCCCGCTTCAAAGTAGAGCAACCTTATATTTTTCACATTCATTGTACCTGCCATGTTGCTGCCTTGTGTGCTGCAGATGCCTGTAAAGCCATACCAAAAACTATTGAGCAACTTTGCAGAGACATACATGGCCACTTTGCACATAGTTGTAAACGTTTACAGTTGTATCATGAATTTCAGGAATTTGTAGATGCAGATTGTCTAAAGATTCTACAGCTTTGTTCTACCAGATGGCTTTCAATGCTTGATTGTGTCAACCGCATTCTGAATCAATATGATGCCCTCTTAAGTTATTTTAAGTCAAGTGATGATTCAGATCGCTTGGTAACTGTTGACAGAATAAGCATTAGGCTACAGGATCCTATCACAAAGTGCTACTTTTTGTTTCTTCAAGCAGTTTTGCCAAATTTCACACAGTTCAATAAAATTTTCCAGAGTAATTCACCTATGTTACCTGACTTGTACTTCAAGTATTGCCAACTGCTGAAAAGTCTCATGGGCTACTTTATCAAGCCAGAGCTGTTAATTGCCATTCACAATGATGCACTGATTCGATTTGACCACACTAATAGTGCAAACTTCAAATCGACAGATGCCATTTTTTATTGGATACCAAACAAAAGAACAGTTGTCTACAGTAGATTTGTCAGCTGTTCACCAGTTCATGGTGCAAGTAACGACATTTTACACAAAAGCTGTAACTGCAATTAAAAAACGAATGCCTATTGGTAACCGAATAATTCAGCTGTTGGCTTTACTAAAACCTTCAAACAGGTGTAGTGCAAGTTCTGGGGACATTTTAGAACTTGCCAAGCATTTTCCTCAAATTGTTCCCCCATCTGAATTTGATCCTCTGCATACTGAATTTATAGAATACCAAGTGACAGATTTTAGTGATCCTGAAACTCACACTTATGATTCTTTTTGGCACATGGTAGGACAAAGCTGTAGTATTGATCCGGACAATCATAAAGTACCTAACTTCCCACATCTGGTTAAATTTGCAAAAAATATGCTTTCCCTTCCCCATGGGACAGCTGAGGTAGAACGTGTGTTCTCTTCTGTAAAGTTAATGAAAACTGATCATAGGAATAAACTTTCAACTCCAATGTTGGAAGGACTGCTGTCAGTAAAGAGTGGCCCAGGAAAGATTACTCAGCACATGATTGAAAAGGTTGACGTTACAATGTATGACCACAAGGTTCAAACTTTATCAGACCGTAAACGTAAGCCACTGTGTGTGTCTTCTGCTGCTGGCAAGGACAAAGATAATCTGGTGGTGCTGGTGGAAGAAGAGGAATAACTGCAGAAATGTGATTCTTTTCTGGTGTAACATGTAATTGTAGCTGTACAACACATTTTTAGACAGGAAGATTCTGTTACATTTAAATTTAAGCACATGGATTACTGTTATGAAAATGATGGGGGATAACCTTGTCTACACAAGCTGCTAAATGTGTCTTTAACAAAATGGGAATTTTGCTTCAGGTTTTTGGAAGCTGTTTCTCAGTGTTAGGAAAGTGTTAAAAGGGACAAAAATTACATATTGACAAAATGGCAGTTGTCAGTGGAACTGGAGGGGGGAGCCAATCCTTCACATGGGGACACCTGTTCCATTGTCCACTGCTGCAAGGTTGAAGTACAAAACATTTCTATTTTGCCTGTTATGTTGAAAAGACTATTTGTTATTGCTGTTTGTGACAGTTGGAGAGTGATTCTCTATTTTGTACTATTTTTTTCTATCACCAAAGGAGAACTTGATTACATATTGGTACTAGGTAGGGTACTGGTCCTGCTGATAACCAGGTGGATGTAACTGGGTTTGTCCCCCATTGACAGCCAATGTAAGAGGGGTAATTGGGGTACTGGGGTTTCCCACTGACAGCCAATGTAACATTTCACATTACCCTCTAACATTGGCTGTCCATGGGAAAACCCCAGTACCACCATCACCCTTACATTGGCTGTCAGAGGGGGAATGTTGCTGGGATTTTCCCACTGACAGCCAATGTAAAATTTCACATTACCCTCTTACATTGGCTGTCAGTGGGAAAACACCAGTACCAACATCCCCTCTTACATGGGTTTTCCCACTCCTCTGCAAGGATGGATGCTTAAGTAAGTGGGATTTTTTTCTCTTTTCTCTTTTCACTTGTACGTTTACGTTGCACTAAGTAAATGCAGCTGGCTAAAACTGCATCGGTCTTCATTTCATTTGTTTAAGGGGGAGTGATTCTGAATCTATACCCACTGCAGGTGACAAAAAGATGGGTTATATTAACCCGCTCTTACTATTTAATAAATATTATTTTATTTTTGAGCTTGAAATCTCCTCTATATTATATTGTTTTATTTGTTCGTAGCATAAATACAATAATTTGCATTAAAATATGTAATTTTGTGAAGTTTTGAAAGTGCCAGTAAAAATTGGGTTTTGCCAGTAAAATTTGTGTGTTGTGTCAGTGAATTTTATTCTGGTGGGTTGGCAACACTGGGTCTTGGCTACTCTCAAAGGCGCCCCTTGTCCTTGTGGTTAATTCACAGAATGTTGTATATTTTTTAGGCAGGACATGGTTTGGGATCAAAGCCAGAGAATTTAACTTCTGCACCTCCTGCTCTCAGTTTCCCTGATGGCTGGCAAGCACTTCTGCTCTGACATATGATATTCTTTCAAAATGTACATATTTCTCTATTGTAATTGAGCCCTTTGCTTTCTAAACATGGATTTTTACAATGCCATCTTACAGAAGAATCTTGTTTTTTTTGGCAGCTGTGTGTAAGATTTCCCGAAGGTCAGTGTAGTTTTATATTTTTTATTTTAGATGGTGTGCTGCATGATAATTTAAGACTGTACTGCACAGCTGGAAAAATCCTAGCTTCGTGGTAGTCATAGCAGCCTTCAAAAATTAAAAACATGGCTAGCATAGAAAGATCAGAATACACAAGATTCTTGTGGAGATGAAGGTAGAAGTAGCTATTACAATATAATGAACTCTACAGGATTGCTGCCACATGGTTCCCCTGGGAAAGCTATCAAGGCAAAAGGTTGCTGGGAGATGGGGCACATGTTGCCCGCTCTGTTTTACAGATCTTATGTGATTGTGGAGACTTCCCATCAGAAGGCTCCCCACACATAGGAGCCTATGGATATGCTAGATCCATCTAAATTCCAGCGACAATACCTTTGCTGTGCCCCCCCCCCCCCCACACACTGCAAGAGTTGAATGCTTATAAATCATATAGTTACATAGTAGGCAAGGTTGAAAAAAGACACAAGTCCATCAAGTCCAACCTATGTGTGTGATTTTATGTCAGTATTACATTGTATATCCCTGTTTTCTGGACTCCCTCCAGTTCCAGTACATATTTCCTGAGGACTGGTGCACAGAACTGGACAGCATACTACAGGTGGGCCCGACCAAAGTCTTGTAGAGTGGGAGAATTATTGTTTTATCTCTGGAGTTGATCCCCTTTTTAATGCATGCCATATATTCTGTTTGCTTTGCTTGCAGCAGCTTGGCATTGCATGCCATTGCTGAGCCTATCATCTACTAGGACCCACAGGTCCTTTTCCATCCTTGATTCCCCCAGAGGTTCTCCCCGTAGTGAGTAGAATGCATTCATATTTTTGCCACCCAAATGCATTATTTTACATTTTTCTACATTACACCTCATTTGCCATGTAGTTGCACACCCCATTCATTTGTTCAGATCTTCTTGCAAGGTTTCCACATCCTGACGAGAAGTTATTGCCCTGCTTAGCTTAGTGTTGTCCACAAATACAGAGATTAAACTGTTTATCCCATCCTCCAGGTCGTTTATGAACAAATTAAATAGGATTGGTCCCAGGACAGAACCCTGGGGGGCCCCACTTTCAACTCCGGACCATTCCGAGTACACCCCACTTATCACTAACCTCTGAACTCGCCCCTGTAGCCAGTTTCACTTCATGTACTCACCCTATGGTCCATGCCAACAGACCTCACTTTGTACAGTAAACATTTATGGGGAACTGTATCAAATGCTTTTGCAAAATCCAGATACACCACGTCTACGGGCCTTCCTTTATCTTCATAGAAGTTTAATAGATTGGTTTGGCAAGAACAATTTTTCATGAATCCATGCTGATTACTGCTAATGATACTGTTGTCATTACTAAACTCTTGTATATAGTCCCTTATCCCCTCCAAGAGCTTGCATACAATTGATGTTGGGCTAACTGGTCTGTTAGGCCCATTTCACACTGGGGCGGTGTGGGTGTCAGTGGTAAAGCAATGCTATCTTTAGCGCTAATTTACTGACGCTTTAGCGGCACTATTTGGCCACTAGCAGGGCGGTTTTAACCCCCGCTAGTGGCTGAAAAAGGGTTAAAAGTTTAGCGCCGCTTTGCCGGCGGTATAGCCCCGCTGCCCCATTGATTTCAATGGGTAGGAGCGGTTTAGGAGCGGTGAATACACCACTCCTTCACCGCTCCAAAGATGCTGCTAGCAGAACTTTTTTTACCGTCCTGCTAGCGCAACGCTCCAGTGTGAAAGCCCTCCGGATTTCACACTGGAGTGAAAGGAGCCGCTTTTTTCAGGCGCTATACACGCTGTAGCGCCTGAAAAAATGCCTCAGTGTGAAAGGGGTCTAATTCCCAGAGATGTAACTGGCCCCTTTTTTAAATATTGGTGCTACATTGGCTTTTCTCCAATCAGCTGGTACCATTCCAGTCAGTAAGAGAGTAGCTCTTTTAAATGTATTTCCTATTGGGATGCACTGGCTAATGCCCTTATTTAATATTCTCTTAAAGCATACCCATTTTTCCTCTGTGTTCTTTGTTCCTAAGATTTTATCCCAATTATTATCTTCTAGCAAGGATCATAGTTTAGGGAAACTGGCTCTTTTGAAATTTGGTGTGTTTGTCTTCCCCTTGTTTCCTATTTGTGTGATTTATACTAAAACTAATTGACCTGTGTTCGCTGTTTCCTAAATTGCCCCGTATTTACACATCCATGATCAGGTCTGTATTGTTGGTAATCAGAAAATCTAGTAACGCTTTGTTTCTAGTTGGTGCATTTACCATCTGACCCATGAAATTTTCCTGCAAGACATTTCTGA
This sequence comes from Lithobates sylvaticus, assembly GCA_028564925.1. Classification (NCBI taxonomy): domain Eukaryota; kingdom Metazoa; phylum Chordata; class Amphibia; order Anura; family Ranidae; genus Lithobates; species Lithobates sylvaticus. The sequence goes on along the minus strand of CM053027.1, from coordinate 292,527,610 downwards.
ACTGTCGAGTCTCAGATGAATGCGCGGTTCCTTACACCCAGTCTATGTCTGGATAATTAAAATCCCCCCTTATAATGACACTTCCCATTCTTGCCGCTAATCCAAATTGTTATAGGAGGTCCGCCTCCGCCTCTTCCCTCTGGTTAGGGGGCCTATAACATACTCCCAGTATTACGTTCCCCATTAGTTTCCTCCCTTTTTAGCTCTACCCATAAGGATTTCACCTCCTCCCTTGTTCCCTTAGTGATGTCATCTCTCACATTCACTTGTACATCATTTTTGATATACAGGCAAACCCCTCCCCCTTTTTTATCCTTTCTGAGATATAGGGAATACCCTTGAATGGTTGCCAGCCAATCATGAGATCTGTCGAACCAAGTCTCTGTAATTCCTACAAAATCAAAATCCTCCTCGTACAACAGTAGTTCTAGTTCTCCCATCTTGTCCGCCAGATTCCTGGCATTGGTGAACATGCCACGTAGTTTAGGTCGGTCGCATACTATCTCCTTATTGGGTGCTCATGGGTTGCAAATAGGAATTGTTACTATACTTACCTCAGATTTAGGTGCTTTAGTCCACCTACAACTAATGCCCCCAATACTACCCTCTGGAATATGTTCCAAGCTGACTATCTCTACCTCTGGACCCTCCCCCCTGTTGCCTAGTTTAAAAGCCCCTCTAACTTTTCGGCCATCTTCACTCCCAGCAGATCTGCACCTTCCCCATTTAGGTGCAGTCCATCCTTCTATAGAGCTGGTAACCGACTGAGAAGTCTCAGCAGTTCTCCAGGAACCCAAACCCCTCCTTTCTACACCAGCTCCTCAGCCACTTGTTTACTTTCCTAATCTCCCTCTGCCTTTCTGGTGTGGCTTGAGGTACCGGTAGTATTTTTGAGAATACTACCTTGGAGGTCCTTTTCCTCAATTTAGCTCCTAAGTCCCTAAAATCGTTTTTTAGGACACTCCATCTACCTCTGACTTTGTCATTGGTGCCAACATGCACCATGACAGCTGGGTCTTCCCCAGCCCCTCCCAGTAATCTTTCCACCAGATCCCTGATGTGCTGAAATGCTAGGAATGCTGGAATAAGGAGTAAATACTTTATTCCAGGGGTGTCCAACCTACAACCCACAGGCTGCATGCAGCCCAAGACAGCTATGAATGCGGCCCAACACAAAATCGCAAACCTACTTAACTACTTCAGCCCCAGAAGATTTTACCCCCTTCCTGACCAGAGCACTTTTTACAATTTGAAACTGCGTTGCTTTAACTGACAATTGCATGGTAATGCAATAGTATACAAACAAAATTAGCATCCTTCTTTTCCCAAAAATAGAGCTTTCTTTTGGTAGTATTTGATCACCTCTGCGGTTTTTATTTTTTGCGCTATAAACAAAAAAAGAGAGACAATTTTGAAAAAAAAACAATATTTAAAAAAAAAAAAAAAAAAAAAAAAATTTAATCAGTTTAGGCCAATATATATTCTTCTACATATTTTTGGTAAAAAAAATAGCAATAAGCGTATATTGATTGGTTTGCGCAAAAGTTATAGTGTCTACTTTTGTAATATATCTAAAAAAAAATTTTTGATTCGAATAAAAATTAATTAATTAATTAGCCTACCCACATCGTGATGTGTCAGAATAAATCTATTTACATAATCCGTGTATGACTAAAAAGAAAATTTTAAACTAACTCAATCTGAACTGAGTCCACCACTCTTACCCACCACTCAGTATTAAGTGAAAAAACAATTAATATATGTGACAAACACAAATTGTATATCACAGTGGATTGAAATCTGGTAGGATGTCATAGAGAACAACAGAGGTCCAAATCACAAAATGTATATCACAGTGAATTAAAATCTGGTAGGGTGTCATAGAGAACAGCAGAGGTTCAAATCAGGGAAAATAACGTTTGCACAGAGAAAATCAGTTCATGCAAGAATAAATCCACCACAAAGTTCAGATTATGTTATTGGTGATTTCCCGTTTGGGACGTCTGGCACACACTGGATAAAGGGTGAAATAGCCAAAGTAAGGAATCCTCCACCAAGTGATAAAAGTAGCCGCTTACCAGCTAGTCTGGTCTCTGTGTTACGAGAGACCAGATCGGCGTATGGCATGTACCCCTGCCTGGGTCTTTATCCGGATTCCTCAAGGACACAATCGTCTGGTTGTTCTAAGGGAACTGATCTTTTATCTGGGGTCACTTGGTTCTCAATCTGATGATATGAGGGGCGGCCAGTTCTCCATCACAACGTCCTTATGTTCGCTTTATGATGCTCACTCCTCTCCTCCTCACTGGGCACACATTCTCGAATGTGAGAATGTGTGCCCAGTGAGGAGGAGAGGAGTGAGCATCATAAAGCGAACATGAGGACATTGTGATGGAGAACTGGCCGCCCCTCATATCATCAGATTGAGAACCAAGTGACCCCAGATAAAAGATCAGTTCCCTTAGAACAACCAGACGATTGTGTCCTTGAGGAATCCGGATAAAGACCCAGGCAGGGGTACATGCCATACGCCGATCTGGTCTCTCGTAACACAGAGACCAGACTAGCTGGTAAGTGGCTACTTTTATCACTTGGTGGAGGATTCCTTACTTTGGCTATTTCACCCTTTATCCAGTGTGTGCCAGACGTCCCAAACGGGAAATCACCAATAACATAATCTGAACTTTGTGGTGGATTTATTCTTGCATGAACTGATTTTCTCTGTGCAAACGTTATTTTCCCTGATTTGAACCTCTGCTGTTCTCTATGACACCCTACCAGATTTTAATTCACTGTGATATACATTTTGTGATTTGGACCTCTGTTGTTCTCTATGACATCCTACCAGATTTCAATCCACTGTGATATACAATTTGTGTTTGTCACATATATTAATTGTTTTTTCACTTAATACTGAGTGGTGGGTAAGAGTGGTGGACTCAGTTCAGATTGAGTTAGTTTAAAATTTTCTTTTTAGTCATACACGGATTATGTAAATAGATTTATTCTGACACATCACGATGTGGGTAGGCTAATTAATTTTTATTTTAATCAAAATTTTTTTGTTTTATTATTTTGTCAGCGCAGCCAATTTGCTTTGTTCTGTTTCTTGTGTGTATCTCACATTAGGTTGCAGCAGATATTTATTTTTTATTTTCTAAATATTCATAATAATTTTTCACATTAGTCACTTATATGACAAAAGAGAATTATTATTATTTTTTTCTTAGACAGCGCTGTTACTCCACAACATTTGCATTTATATCTAAAATATCTATTGGGCACCTTGAGAATTTATTGAGAATTGCTACTACATCCATCCAACCAGATATTGATGTGTTAGCTTATCAAAGCAGTGTCAAATATTGCACTAGTTTCATGTTGCCCTCTTTTACTTTTATAATAAAAAATATTACAAAAAAAAGTTTTATTACTTAGATAGGTACATTATCTATATCCAGACATCCCAAGTCTCCCGCGAGGTGTGGGAGTCTCCCGCATTTCGGCTGCGGCTCCCAGACACCCGCAAGTGCTGCATGATATCCCGGCTGCAGGGCCCATGCGTCCTGTCACACTCTGCCAGGGGAAGGGAGGGAGGAATATGAAGGAACCAATGTGTTAATTTCTCTCCTGCCGCCGCTGAATGCTCGCTTCTCCTCCTCTCCCTCCTGCAGGCATCCAGCGGCGGCAGGAGAGAAATTAACACATTGGTTTCTTCATATTCTGCCCCCTCCTACCCACTGGAGGACCTTGCCCATGCTGTAGGGGATCTGTGCAGTCACCTGTATAAATATTAATGCAACCAGGGCTGCCTTTGCTTTCCCCCGGGAGAAGTGCAGTGCAGCATTTTCCCCTATGTGTAGTCTCCTGTGGCTTGCAGACCTAATGGTCTCTCTCAGCCAGCAGTTTCTCCACGGGCTGACCGAGCTGGTGGGCAGGGCGGGGGTGTGGCCATCTTAACGTACATGCACAGGTGGTTGCATGGTAGAGGACCGGGAGGAGGAACATACATGGTGACCCCGGGAGGCTTCACCTCCATCAATATGGCAAGTAACTATTCTCTCCATCTGTAATACTTCAGCTCCCTAATGTGGTCAGTACACTTCATGCTGCTCACTGCACCTCCCCTTACTCTGCCCCCCCCCCAATACTGCCAGTGCTCACTGCTCCCCCTAAACTACTCACTGCTCTCCCCCCATTGTCTATTGCCCACTGCCATCCCCATATACTGCTCAATGCCCCCCCCCCCCCACTGTATACTGCCCACTGCCATCCCCATATACTGCTCACTGCTCCCCCCACTGTATACTGCCCACTGCCACCCCCATATACTGCCCAATGCTCCCCCCACTGTATATTGCCCACTGCCAACCCGTATACTGCTCAATGCTCCCCCCACTGTATACTGCCCACTGCCATCCCCATATACTGCTCAATGCGCCCCCCCCCCTACTGTATACTGCCCACTGCCATCCCCATATACTGCTCACTGCTCCCCCCACTGTATACTGTCCACTGCCATCCCCATATACTGCTCACTGTTCTCCCCTGTATACTGCTCACTGCCATCCCCATATACTGCACACTGTTCTCCCCTGTATACTGCTCACTGCCATCCCCATATACTGCACACTGTTCTCCCCTGTATACTGCTCTGCCCCACTGTATACTGATTCCATTTAATTTGATGATCCTCTAGTTGTGTTAAATTGAAATGAAATGAGTTTGCCACCTCCCTGAAATTAGTTTTTGCAGGTTGAGATGTCTGTATATCAGAGTAAGCTATCCTTATTGTTATGGTCTTTTTTTGCCGTCCCTACTGGGAGAAGACAGACAGACAGAGGACTATAGCAGCCGCTTGGAAGCAAATCCGGCAGGCTGGTTGCACCCAAGTTAATTGATCGATCAATCAACTTGGGTACATTCAGCCTGCCCATTCGAACCGTGATTCAAGATTCGAACCGTGTATGGCCGGCCTAAGGCAGTTGCACGCTCCACCCCATAACCCAATACAGGGTTAACAGCCCAGGGGCTGCCCAGAGACCGAAGCTTCAGGGAGAAAAGGATAGCCCCGTTGCAGGTGTATGTACAGTATTCTGCACACAAATACCACCAGTTTCTGGTATATGGGCACTATAGCGACCAGCTGCATTTTTATGTATGCGCAGAAATCCCCCTGTGCTTGCGCAGATGCACTGCACAAATGTGGCGATCTGTGCATATGTTGAATCTTGCAGCACGTGAACCCTTGGTAACACACTGCCCCCCAGGATAGGTGTGACATCCCAGGAGGGAGCGGGCATAGGCCTATGCTAGAAAGCATGAAATGCTGCATTGTAGTACAAAAAAAGTGCAAATAGTTAAAAATTATAATTTTTTTTTCCACTTTTGTAAGTGTGAGTGGGGAGGAACAAAAAGATAAAAGGTGCAGTAATGAGTTAAGTTACCCTTTAAGATATAAAGGCCTTGTACAGTAGCATGATGATGTCTTCTTGCTTCATACCCATTGTACCATCTTGTATCTGGGTTGATGCCACAAAGACTTGCCTCTTTGTGCTATTATTTCTGAAAAAGAAAAAAAAAAAAAAGTTTTTTTTTTCTCATATTTGTTACATCCATGCCCCTTTTAATAACAGCGGCCGCATTAAGTAGAGCTGGCTTTGCGTGACAGATTTTTGTGTAATCTCTATTTATTACAGAAGTGGGATTATGTGTTTCTCATCCCAGCACATCTCTGTTTAGTTTTTGTGCTACTAATTTAGCAGTTGTGCAGCTTCCAAGCTGTGATCACAAATAGTTCATTTATTTCTGTATTTCATTAAAGCAAAACTACACTGCATCTGAGCACCACAAAAATGCTATTTAATTCTTTGATAATATTCAACACAAACTTCCCCATCTATCCATGTCTCCATGCTTTATTTTGCTGAGAAATCACTTTGAAAAATATCCCCATTTCTGGCCTCCTTGAGTAAGGGCAGATGATTCATGTAGCATTTACTTCATGGAATCCATCTGTCCTAACTCATATTTGCAGGCAGGAGGGTGTGCTTAGCTGAAAAAAACCCTCTTCCCCTCCCGAAGACTCCTGAAATGTATGACATTATTTTCCTAGGCCAGAAACAAGGAAGTAATGTAAGAAGAAATGTAAAAAAAAAAAAAGTTTAAAGCTAGTAAATATGATATACTTTCCAATCAGTATACTAATGCTATTGAGCGAGTGAAGTTCAACTTTAGCAATATAATTTCCTGCAAGAACTAAGGATGAGCTTGGGTGTGTTATTTGGATATACCGTATTTATCGGCGTATAATACGTACAGGCTTATAACAATTACCATTGCCATGAATGCAGCCTCACCATTGCCATAAATGCAGCCCCACCATTGCCATGAATGCAACCTCACCTTTGGCTTGAATGCAGCCTCACCATTGCCATGAATGCAGTCTTACCATTACCATGAATGTAGCCTCACCATTGCCATGAATTCAGCCTCACCATTGCCATGAATGCAGCCTCACCATTGCCATGAATGCAGCCTTACCATTGCAATCAATGCAGCCTAACCATCGCCATGAATGCAGCCTCACCATTGCCATGAATGCAGCCTCACCATTGCCATGAATGCAGCCTCACCATTGCATGAATGCAGCCTCACCATTGCATGAATGCAGCCTTACCATTGCAATCAATGCATCCTCACCATCGCCATGAATGCAGGCTTACCATTGCCATCAGTGCAGCCTGATCGGAGGGGACAAGGAGGGACGAGCGACGAGCACCAACAGATTACATACAGGAGAATCTTCTGTTTACTCGGCGGCCTCTTTAAAACAAAGTCTCGCCTCTATGAAAGACAGAACAGTCGTCCAATGGCAGCCCAGGAGACGGGACTTCCTATTACAGACACAGCCGAGTTAACAGGAGATTCTCCTGTATGTAATCTGACGACACTTATCCCGACCCCTCCCTGTCCCCTCCGAGGCAGCATGGGTAAATACAGTATATATCCAAATTACCAGGGGGGCCATATTAAAGCGCAACGCGGGTCGGACTTTGGACATGCCTGCAGTGGATTTTAGCAACACAATGCCAGTTGTGTGCCATCATCCATTACCTTGTTTGGACTATTGTATGCTGTGATGAGCAGTGCATAGATTCATGTTTTAAATATTTATTTGAAGGATGCATTGCTTGGCAACTACACAGCCACATAGTAGAAGAATAATTCTTAGTGCATATTAACCACTTCAGCTCCGGAAGATTTAACCCCCTTCCTGACCAGAGCACTTTTTGCGATTCGGCACTGCGTCTCTTTAACTGACAATTGCGCGGTTGTGCAACGTTGCACCCAAACAAAATTGACATCTTTTTTTTCCCACAAATAAGAGCTTTCTTTTGGTGGTATTTTATCGCCTCTATGGTTTTTATTTTTTGCACTATTAACAAAAAAAGAGCGACAATTTTGAAAAAAAAAACACAATATTTTTTAAATATCCCCCAAAAATATATAAAAAAAAAACTTTTTTTTTCCTCAGGGCCGATACGTATTCTACGATACGTATTCTTCTACATATTTTTGGTAAAATCGCAATAAGCGTATATTGATTGGTTTGCGCAAAAGTTATAGCGTCTACAAAGTAGGGGATAGTTTTATGGCATTTTTATTATTATTTTTTTTTTTTTACCAGTAATGGCGGTGATCTGCGATTTTTATTGGGACTGCGACATTATGGCGGATACGTTGGACAATTTTGACACATTTTTGGGACCATTGGCATTTTTACAGCGATCAGTGCTATAAAAATGCATTGTTTAAGGGGTTAACACTAGGGGGCGATCAAGGGGTTAATGTGTTTCCTAGTGTGTGTTCTAACTGAAGGGGGAGGGGACTGTGTAGGGGAACAGATAGATCGCTGTTCATACTCTGTATGAACAGATGATCTGTCACTTCTCCCCTCAGAGAACAGGAAACTACGTGTTTACACACACAGATCCTGGTTCACCGTGTGCCCCAAGCGATCGCGGGAGGACTCGCATCGGCTTCGTGGGTGAGCAGGGGGCCCCTAGTGGCCACAGGGCGAAGTGATGTTACATAACATAGTTTCTGCCAGCCATTCTGCTGCAGTACAAGTGCAGCGGCTGGTTGGCAAGTGGTTAAATAGGTATTGTAGGGTTTATTTTCTTTTACCAAAGAGTAGGATATTTCAACTGGATGGTAGACATCCATATCATTCTGCAGCCAAAACTTTTTTCCAAAGTTTTGGATTAGGTGGGGAAGAAGTGGTTGTTTTTGTTCATGTTGGGTCGATTAATCTTCTTTGTTTTTCCTGGTTTCCATTGTCAATGGGATAGAAAGGAATGGAAGATACAAAATGTTAGAGTTGTCACTGGAATGAGACTAAAGAGTTAATCTTCCACTGTGGACAGCTGTGGGCCTATTTACACCATGATGCTTTTAGAGCCCGTTCACACTACCGTGACTTGGGGGGCGACTTGTCAGACTACAAGTCGCCCCAAGTCACTTGACATCAGAAATTACATGCAAGTGAATGAGAGCCGTCTTAATGAACACTACTTAAGTCGCTCCGACTTCAGAAAAGGTTCCTGTACTACTTCAATCCGACTTCTAGGCGACTTGTACCCATTGATTTCAATGGAAGTTGCCTCCAAGTCGGATGCCCTGTCTTAACTGAAGCAACTTTCCAGGAAGTATAAATAGTTTTCTAGGCAAACCCCTCCCTCCCACAGAGCTGATTATTATGTGATTGGCCACTGCCAAAGTCGCCTGGCCCGGGGATGACTTGAAGTTGTGTTGTAAATAACTCAAGTCACGTCCAAGTCACGTCCAAGTCACGCCCAAGTTGCTTCCAAGTTGCCTTGCTAAGTCGGCTGTAAGTCGTGTTGCCCCAGTGTGAACCAGCACTTATTGTATGTTTCAGCCCATCCATGACCCAAACATAGGAAAAATAGCTCCTGCTATTCATTGCAGCCCATTGCAGTGCTTAGGTCCTACACCTGAGCATTTTGTAGCTTGAAGTTCCAAAATGTTCAATGTCGAAAATCCCATGGTTTTTAGTTGTGCGTGTTCATGCTTGAGTGTACCATTGCTTGAAGCTTGTAGACCGAAAAAGTACCAAAGCTACTTTTGAGCTTCAAGCTTCAAGTGTTTTTTGACCCAATAGACTATATTAGGAGCACCTAAAAATGCACGAAGTGTCCTTGTCCTGTGTTTTTTTTCCTTGGTAACTACACTATATTGTCAAAAGTATTGGGACACCTGCCTTTACATGTACTTTACTGTCATTCCAGTCTTAGTCCGTAGTGTTCAATATTGAGTTGGCCCATAACAGCTTCAACACAACTACAACAGCTTCAACACACTCATAAACCTTTGTGGACACCCAGAAGAGATGAAGCTGTTATAGCTGGAAAGGGTGGGCCAACTCAATATTGTACCCTACGGACTAAGACTGGGATGCCATTAAGGTATAGACAATATAGTGCAGCTTTATATTGGCTAAAAATATTTAGGAAAAAAGGCCTCAGACACCTGCAAAAATGAGCAAAAACACCTGTACAGACAAACAAACAAAAAAAAATCCTGCAAAATGACCAAAGATGAACAGCTCAAGCGAATGCAGCCTTATTGTTAGCACACACTGCAGTGGTGTGCATGTGTTACCACAATGTGATAGTGATACATGCTCCTAAAGAGAATTTACCCTCACTTTGTAGAGATTTCTTCCCACTTCCTGATGTGTTCCAAAGACAGGAATTGAGAGGAAATCTCCCCAATGGGCAGGGGTTTAAACCATTCCCTACTCCGTGCAAAGAAGCAACATTCTGGCTTTAGGAACGAAACGCAGTCCATGTTTCTCTGCGATTCTGTGCGGCGCAAATTTCAGCCTATTCATTTGAATAGACTGAAATTTCACTGGATCACGACCAAAAATACTGCATGCTCTACTTTTCAAAAACACACTGCATCAGATCGCATGATACTGCAGTACCATGTGATCTGGTGCAGGCGAATGCAGTGTGTTTGCTATATGCATTTGGGGTTTCGTTTAGCAGACAGCAGATCACACACCCAGTGTGTTTTGAACGCAGTGCGGGAAACATACACGGAATGCGTGTTTTTCCCACACTGTGTTCTGGTCAGAACGAGCCCTTAGATATAGTATACTCTAAAACAGGGGTGTCCAACCTGTGGCCCATGTGGCCCAAGATGGCTATGAATGCAGGCAAACAGAAAATTCTAAACTTACTTTAAAATGTTAATTTTTGGGGATTTTTTTTTGTAAAAACACATTACACTTAACAAACGCATACAGTAGTTTTATATTTGCTAAGAAAAATCTCCCACTCTCCACAATCACGCCTTATTCATGCCATCCGATTTTGGCAGCAACTTTATTTGTGAACAACTATTTTCAAGAATTAGAACCAGAATGTCTGATGAGCACCTTGAGAATTCATTGAGAATTGCTACTACATCCATCGAACTAGATATTGATGCGTTTGTTTATCAAAAACTGTGTCAAATATTGCACTCGTTTTATGTTGCCCTCTTTTACTTTTATATTAAAAAATAATCCAAAAAAAATGAAGTTTCATTAGGCAAATAGGTACATTGTCAATATCAGTGATCGTTAACTGTGATCTGCCTGACTTTTTCTGCTCATCAGACATCCTTGAACAGCCTCAGGTGATCCATAGAGATTAAACAAATCCTCCTACATAAGTTTTACTTGTTTTTCTGCAGTCTTCTCTTCCCTTGTAGTTGTTCAGTCGTTTAGTCACGTCCAACTCATCGTGACCTCATGGACCATAGCGCACCAGGCTTTCCTGTCCGCCGCTGCCTCCCGGAGCTTGCTTGACTCCATGTTCTCTTCCCTACACCCCTTCACAAGGGCTAAATTGTGTTAAAATCCTTCTCCATCTGTTAGTATTACAGATGAGAAGGTGGAGAGCTGCAGTTACAGTGTGTGAGAACTGATTGGAGGAAAGGCACCCCCCCCCCTCCTCCACATAGCAAACAGGAGTGAAGGAAGGATACAGAGCTGTGTTCTAAATAGACAAGCTTTGTGCTGAGATTCCCCGCCATTACAAATTTATCTCATGTGTCAGGAATACTTCTGAGAAGTAACTCACGCTGATAACAAAGGGACGAAGCACCAGAGAGAAACCACACTTTGAGCTTTGGAGAGAGATAAGTAAACACCACAGATAGATGTGCTTTGTTCAGATTTCATGACTGTAGTTTACAATCACTTTAAGTCTAGTACATATGATCAGAAAATCTGACAAATAATACCACTTTTGAAGTGATCGTACGATAATCTGATCGTTAGTACACAGCTTTCGAGAGCCGATCTCGATAGTTGATCTGAAATTATCCGAAGGAACAAACCCAAAAATATTTCTTATATAATGACAGATTGACCAATTTTTGTTCTTTCTTGTATAATACCAGATTGTATGATTTTCATTTAATAAGTGCAGTACTCGTCCATAAAAAAAAAACAGAAATGCAAGACCACGCAGGCTATAAACAGTAAAATACATTACATTACATTACTTCTGAAGTTGTATGTTGTCATACAAGAATTTTCGTAACTTTTGTAACTTCTTAATTTTCAATATGAGACTAACATGCAAAAAAAAAAAAATGGGTGATTATTCATCCAATATTTTCATTGTGTGCACAAGGCTTTATTGTTAGTGTATTTTATGTGTGGCCCACGACAATTCTAGAAGAACAGGTAGGGGGAGTGTTTTTACAGTATCTACATATCATTTTGAGAAATTTGAGAGAATTTTTCTCAACTTATATGTAGATACTGGCATATAACCACCCCCCTCCTTTTTTTCTTCTAGTATTGTATTTTAATTGGGTGGGTGACCCCCTGGTATAAAGCCTTCTTCTTTTGAGTCCCATCGCTCCTGCTGGTAGCCCTACCATATATAGAGATATGCCCAAGACAATTCCTCTGCTTCCAATGTGGCCTAGGAAGGTCAGAATGTCGGACACCCCTGCTCTAAAAGAATAGGATGGCTAAACGGACATCTCAGTTTAGATATCAATGCAAATGCAGACTTTTTCTGTCGGTAGGGTTTTGATACATACAGTACATTTTCTGACAGCCTACAGATGTATTGTATACGTGATTTCTGCATCTCCACGTGTTTGCTGCAGGCAGAACGCAGCATGCTATTGTAGCGGCAGCATATTTATGTGTACACATACTGTACGAATGGATGATTTTATAATAATGAGAAATGAGAACTGCAGATTACATTAAAAATTCATGCATACACAGTGCTTGGACGTGATAACTTTTCAGGAACCATTTCAAATCTTCTGCCCGAGTGCATGAAATAGAGGGCTTTGAGCAGTGTATCAGCAAGGCCGGCCAAGCATTCTGTGATCTTTCAAAGTGCTCTGACAGATCAAGCACATCTTGCTATAATAGGATACTTTAAGAGGTAACAAAGAAATAATCAGCTTGTCATGTCAGAATACAGACAATTAGAATGTGTGGGTCCTTAGAACTATTATTACATTTTATTTAGATTGCTATATACCCAATTAAGCAAAATAATGCTTACAGTTTGTATTTTCAGGCCAGACCTTCTGAGCATAATCCGTAGTAACTTTTTGCACAAACATTTTTGAGAATGGTCTTATTCTATATTTCTTATTCTCAAAACTCATACTTCACAACTGTCCCTGATTTGGACTGATTTGGAACAATGTCCCTCTTTCCTCCTCATTTGTCCCTGGTCTGATCTATATATTTTATTATTAATATGAACGTTTATCTTTCAAAAACTGTATCCCAGTGCTAAACCTTTTATCCAATTTCTAAATTGCTGCATTTGTAAATTTCAAAGCCAGTATAAAGGAAAAGTAGTGGTAATAAAAGCCCTTGTGTGTTTAACGAATCTTTTATTTTTTGTATATTTCTCCTTTAAGGGGCGTGGCAGGGGGTGTGCCCTATGCCTACATACTTTTGGTAATAGGTGTCCCTCATTCCCATCTCAAAAAGTTGGGAGGAATGAAAACTGAATCCCAGGCAGATACAAAAGACATTAATGGAATGATGTATTCATTAAAAGAGAAGCATGAGGTTTGGGGTTTTTGCAGAATCATAATTACCTAGGTGGATACAGCATTGGTCCGATGCTGCATCTGTTTCCCTGCTGGCTCTGACACTGAGAACCAAGTGATCAAACACCGCAGATCGCTCGGTTCTCATAGCTCCCTGAACAGTTACCAGCTCTTTGCTTTGCCTCCTGTTTGCTCACTGGAGCGCTGGGCTGTGGAGGGGATGGGAGCGCTCGCTGGCTCGCTGAGAGGCTGAGCTGGGTACCAGTCCAGACAGGGAGGCAGATCCCAACCTCAGTGTCGCGATCTTGCCTGAGCCTGGACTGGCTCTGTGACATCAGCAGACAGCGGAATTCAGCCTGCTGTCTGCTGAAAACTGGTCACAGGAGTTCAAAATGAACTGCACTTCTGTGAACCACAGGAGAAGTACAACCAAACAAGCTTTGGCTGTACATCTCCTTTAATAAATCATTACATTTCTTTTTTTAATCCAACTAGCATCAGCCAAATTCAGCTACTCAAATCAATTCCCTTTAATGCAGTACTCAAACTAAGGCTTCATGTACACTGGCAGCTCTCAAAATTGAGTTTAGGAGTTTTTGGAATTTTTTTGCCAAAGCTCCCAAACTCAACTTCATAAAATGCTATGTGTCAATGTACACATAGGCTTTTACTATAGTTTAGGAGCTGGTGCGATTAGGGGAGCTTCAACCTCCCTCCCTTTGGTCGCTGAAAAACGCAAACCATCAATTTTGCCGAGTTATGTGTTTTCCCATGGCCGGCGGTCAATGTAAGCTGTGTGTACATGAAGCCTTAGAGAGGGGAGGCAGTGCTGGGGGTCAATTAGGTGTGCTGTACTCAAATGTGTTGACAATATGCTGAGAGGGAAGAGCAGAGTGAGTAGAAGGATGACCTCCTTGGCCTGCTGCTGTTCTTTGACTGTCCAATCAGAAGTCTGAGGTTGAGAATAAGAAACCATTGTATTCCTTTACCCCTTAATGCCGCTGCCTCCCTGCCCTTCAAGGGGTTTCTTTTGCCAGAAGGCAGGGCAGGTTTATTATCATGGTTTATGATCTGCCGAGATTGGCTGTCACAGTGGTCACATGACTGCACAGTTTTCCGTTAGGTGCCGGTAACTGTGGCGGGAGCGTGCAGGGCACACGCTCTCGTCACAGGTTTGTTTACATTTTGGTATGCAAATATGCAGCATCTCGGTTTCAAAACTCACCTGCCAAGAGGCCACATATTTGCATACTCTCAGTGCTAAGAGAATAAAGTGGAAGAAAAACCTAACCTAGTGAAAGAAAAAGTATATTTTAAAAAATATCATCTCCCTCCTCCGCCTCAAGCCTACCTAACCTGTATAAAAAATTTGTGTGTATCTACCAATTTTTCCTGGCTCCGGTTTGGTAATGTGATCCTGCAGCTCCAGTACATGGGGCACTCAAGGACAGCTGTGAATTCTAAGACCAGTGAAGTCACCCAAAGCTCCCATAGCCCAGTCATTGTCTGCACTCCACCCTCTCTCCTGCAGCTTACTGACGCAGGGAAGCCAGAGCTGTGGGAACATGTGACCAGATGGGAGTCGATTAAAAATACGCAGATGTTTTAATACAGGTTAGGTAGGAGGAGAGGAGAATAGTTAGGATTTTATTTCACTTTAAAGCAGACCTTTTCCCCTTTCACTAAAAATATCATCAGCGTGCAGGTCCTACATGCTGATATGAAATCATCTCCCATTTATTATTTAGACAAACATTTTTGTTTTACTTACATTTACTGTTCACTTCCTGGTTGAGTGAAGCTCTGGTGATGTTACCAGGACCTTACAGCTGCATCCTGGGAAGGCTACTTGACCAGTGCCTTCCCCCTCAGATGATGTGAAGTATTGCATGTTCCAGGAGGTGGGCCCAGAGATCCAGGAAGTAAAGGGGGATAAATTCATGTGCCCTTGGTGAAAATGTTTATCGTGAGAAGAGTGGGTAAGAAAATTAAAGAAGTTATAGCTTGCAATTATCTATAAGTATCTGTTTGTAGATTACAATTTTTAAACATTTATAAAGGTGTCTTTGTTGTAATTTTTAACCACTTGCCGACCACACTATGGCTTCAATGATATTGATGTACTCCCGTGATCGCGTCTGCCCGTCACAGGTCAGGGTAAAGAGCCAATCACAGCTGATCACTATGTAAACACAAGCCGGTTATCGGCATTCCTTTCCTCACCCTGTCAGTGTGAGAAGAGGAGAGCCGTTAACCGGCTTGTGTAAAAGGGACATCTACACTGATAATCAGGGCACTGGTTATCAGTATCCTGATTATCAGTGCAGTCCCAACAGTTCCCACCAATGCTGCCTATCAGTGTCCACCAGTGCTGCCATCTGCGCCCACCAGTGCTGCCAATCATTACTCATCAGTGCTGCCAATCAGTGCCCATCAATGCCTCTCCATCAGTATCCATCCGTGCCTCCTTATCAGGGCCCACCAGTGCTGCCGCTTCAGTGCCCATCAGTGCAGCCTATCAGTGTAACCACATCAATGCACATCAGTGAAGGAGAAAAATTACCTGCTCTATTTGTATGAAAAAAAATTATAAAAATGTCATATGGGTACAGTGTTGCATGACCGGCAATTGTCATTCAAAGAGTGAAAGCTGAAAATTGGCCTGGGCAGGAAGGGGGTGAAAGTGCTGGTAGGCAAGTGGTTAAGTTAGGGGTTTAGTTACTCTTTAACTGTAAGTGGTATCATCTACCTGGCTGTGATGTATGACGGGGTACAGATATACGGTATAATATTCTTGGGTAGGCAAATTGATCCTTTACATGTATTTCCTAGGTGTGTATTTAGCTGTTTGCCTGGAGTTCAGCTTTAAAGTAGCTCTCAGTGTTTCTGTTGGAAAGATTTCCCCTCACTTCCTGTCAATTGCTACCATGGCAGGAAGTAGGATGAGTTCTCTCTAATAAGGGCACAACAGAAATAACCTCTCTCTTTTTAGGAGAATAAAGAAATAACAACATCCATCAGCTTTTTAATCATTGTCTGTTTCCATTGGAGATTTACATAATATTCTGAGATTACCCAAATTGTGGTGAAATTCCCATCTTTGACCTTTGTTACCAACATAGGTGTTACTGTTGGCTATCAACTGGAAAATGTTTTATGTTCATTTCATAGTGACAGGGTTTCAAAAGAAAAGAAGTGGAAGTAAATTTCCCCAGCGATTAAAACCCTCCCACTCTATTCATAACTAAAAATAAACGTAGCTTGTATTCCACAATAAGTGCAAACTCTTAAGTTCAGTCATGTAAAAGCAATCAGCTTGAGTTCACTCTGCTATCGTTTTACTAGTGTAAGGTAGATTTTATTGCTTGATATGGGTTACCGCAATTTTAAAATAAGCTCATCAAAGTTGACACTAAAGGTTAGTTTTTTAAAATAATAAACATATCATACTTGCCTCCACTGTGCAGCTCATTTTGCAGAGTGGCACCGAACATCCTCTTCTGGGGTCCCTTGGCGGCTCTCTCGGCCCCACATCAGATAACCCCCTAGAAGAAGCATTCTCCCAGGGGGTTACCTTGCGGGCACGCTCCCGATCAAGCATTCAGTGTCCATAGAGGCCCAATGCAGGACTCGGCCCCGCCCCCTGGCGCCCACGTCATTGGATTTGATTGACAGCAGTGGGAGCCAGTGGCTGCGCTGCTATCAATCTATTCAATCAAGAGAGAGAACCCCGGGCAGAGAGAGAGCATGTCCCTGTGGGTCAAGTTTGAGGGTTCAGATAAGTAAAATTGGGGGACTGGGAGGCTGGTCACTGGCAGGTGCTTTTTCACCTTAATGCATTGGACGCATTAAGGTGAAAAAACACGAACCTTTACAACCCCTTCAATTACCTATAACTACTTGATAAAAAATATTGTTCTTTAGCAAGGAACATACATTCTACATTAATAATTATGCCACCAAAACTAGTGTGTGCTGTAAATTGCCTCCAGCATTGTCACTGTTTCTTCTTGCTGAAGACTGCCATGTTGATGAAGCCCAGAGCCCCTGAGCAGCAGCAAAACTTTAGGATGTTAGCAGACCAGCCATTAGTGGCTCTAATTTTTAGCACAATGCCAAAAATGTAGTACTGGCTTTTAAACCGTATAAGCACTTATTTTTAATGTTTTACATAGCTATACCTGCAAAAGGGGCGAGGCCGAACTCATCTAGCAGGGCTTTATTTTCTGACTCAAGTTCCACTTTAAATGTGGTGGCTGCATTCAACTTCTTTTTCTTTATTTTTCACCGGGAGATCCGGCCAGTAACATGCTTCCTTGAGATAGGATGGGTGAGATGGGATTGGTGTCCCCACTCTGGATGGAGGGGCAATAAAACCCACAGAGAGCCAGAAAGGGGATCTGTCAATGTAAACAAACAGATCCCCGTTCTGAGCGGGAAGTACAGATTGATTGTCTGTTCCTAATGATCAGGAACAGCGATCTCTCTGTACTCCCAGTCAGTCCCCTCTCCCCCCACAGTTAGAAACACCTCCCAGGGAACACATTTTATCCCTTGATCACCACTAGTGTTAACCCCTTCCCTGACAGTAAATCAGTGCATTTTTATAGCACTGATCGCTGTATAAATGTCAGTGGTCCCAAAAAAGTGTCAAAAAAGTCTGATCTGTCCGCCGCAATGTCACAGTCCCGCTAAAAAACGCTGATAATCGGCATTACTAGTATAACAATTTTATAATAAAAATGCCATAAAACTATCCCCTATTTTGTAGACGCTATAACTTTTGGGCAAATCAACCAATATACGCTAATTGCGATTTATTTTACCAAAAATATGTAGAAGAATACATATCGGCCCTAAACTGATGAAGAAATTCGTTTTTTAATCATTTTTTGGGATATTTATTATAGCAAATTATTATTGCTTCGTTTTCAGTGCATTTCAATGACATTAATTAAAAAGTTGAATATAATAAAATGATATATATATATATATATATATATATATATATATATATATATATATATGTAAATATATATATATATATATATATATATATTTTATTTCTTTTTTTTTTTGAAACTGTCATTTTTGGTTTTGGTTTTGGCACCAAAATTTCCATTTGGTGCACCTTTACTGCTTTTACTAGGGGAAGCGATGGATTCTTGTGCTTACTTTGCAGAGACACAGCATATATGCCTTCCCCATTTGCAGAACTGAGATATGCCTTGTTTACAGAGGCATACAGTTGTATGCAAAAGTTTAGGAACCCCTGACAATTTCCATGATTGTCATTTATAAATATTTGGGTGTTTGGATCAGCAATTTCATTTTGATCTATCAAATAACTGAAGGACACAGTAATATTTCAGTAGTGAAATGAGGTTTATTGGATTAACAGAAAATGCGCAATATGCATCAAAACAAAATTAGACAGGTGCATAAATTTGGGCACCCCAACAGAAAAAACACATCAATATTTAGTAGAGAAAAATAAAAGGTACTTTTTTTTTTTTTTAAACCAGAATTTGTCACTTTAAATCAGGGGTCTCAAACTGGTGGGTCTCCAGCTTTTGCGAAACTACAAGTCCTATCATGCCTCTGTCTGAGGGAGTCATGCTTGTCAGCCTTGCAATGCCTCATGGGACTTGTAGTTTCGCAACAGCTGGAGGGCCGCCAGTTTGAGACCCCTGCAATGTTTTCTCTCAGTCACTTTCGCTTGGTAATGGATGTTGAAAATAGCAGACTTACTGGCCAGATCACCAGATGAAATGGTGGGTTTGGGTGGCTGGTTTGGAAGGTAGAATTCCACTTTAAGTAAATTAAATCTTTATTAAATATGGTTTATAATAAGGTTGATAATCCCTACAAAGGTTTCATCTCCAGAATGGAATAACTGATACAGTATTCTACATTGAGTGCACACGCTATTACTAATTTAATTTACTTTTATCCGGGATTTATTTAGTGTTGAGTGCACAGATTTATTACTAACAATTTTTGGATTGTACTTATGAAGCAAAGTACAAGGTGCAAACTCTGTGGTGTCACAGTCGTGATTTTGGTCAATCCCCTTAACACACACAGTGGATTGTTCTCTTGATAAATGATCTTTGAATGATAAGTGTGTGTTCAGCTTTACAAAAGATTCTTCAATGTCAAACTTTAGTTTCAGAGGCTTCCTTCACCATTAAGTTCCCTAAATTGTTTTATCACAAGAGAATGAATGACTGTCAGTTTCCCAATTGGTTAATTTTTAATAAAACCAGGGGGCACCTCAGAGAATCAAGCCTATTGCAATATCTGAACACCAAGTGATTCTACTAAAAATTAGGTTCATTGTTTACCTTGTTAGGGCCAGGAATCGCACAGGAACGCTCACCGTACTTCTGTGCTGTGCAATGTCAGCCTATTCATTCATTTTGAATGGGCTGGCATCGCACCTCGCTGCACCAAAAGTAGTGCATGGAAACTACACTGCAACTGTAATGCACTGCAAACTCATTGCATGGTATTTTTGTAACATGCGAAACGGTGTAGGCAAATGCACTGCGCTTGCGACCTGCATTAACATTGTACTGACATCTACTGCATACCGCAAGGGCAGTGCATTTTGAATGCAATGTGGGAAACTCGCACGTAACACAAATTTCTTGCACGCGTTCTAGTGTGAACTGCCCTTAAAGTGTTACTAAACCCACAACCTGTAAAATCAGTCTGTATATGCAGTAAGGCATGCTTGTTATACTCACTGTGGAACCTAAGGGGTTAATCCTCCGCATTGTGTAAAAAGGCTGTTTGATCCCATCTTCTCTGATCCTCACTTTCTTCCGGTGTCATCTCTGGATAGTAAAGAGGCTAGAGGACAAGCTGCACAGGCTCAGTTTGGTGTGTAATGCTAGAGGGTCAGGGGTCCTGCAGTCTTCTAGGACAGTGAGAATAGAATGAAAACTTCACCTACAAGCTTTAACCAGACACTGATAGAAGTCACAAGATTGCTCTAACTGCTGTTGAGAAAAGGTATTTAGCAGTTAAAATTGACTAAAACTAATGCATTTCCATGTTCTGTGTACTGTGGGAGACCAGATATAGTGAAGGCAGGGTCCTGGGTTTAGTAACACTTGATGTCGGGTTCACATATGTGCGAATTGGATGCGGATTTCCTGCATCCAATTGGCATGACATGTGAGTGTGATCGGCTCTCAATGGAGCTGGTTCACACAGGTCCGGGGCGGCCGCGGTCCGCATTCCAAAAGGGTCCTGTGCATATTTTGGGTGTGGTTCAGGTGCGAATTCAGGCAAAAATTCAGACCTGATTCGCACCTGAACCGATGAACAGGAATGTACTGGACTCCATGCTGGAAACCATGGCCGCACATATGTGAACCCGCCTTTAACCACTTCCCGCCTGGCCTATAGCAGATTAACGGCCCGGGCAGTGGTTCTGTTATCCTGACTGGGCGTCATATGACATCCAGCAGGATAACAAGCCGATACGCGCACGCGGGGGCACGCAACGTGGTGATCAGAGGTGTTGTGTGCCATTCAGGCTACTTACCACATGATCAGCTGTGACCAATCACAGCTGATCATCGCGTGAACCAGGAAGTGCCGGTAAATGACATTCCTCGGTTCACACTGACAGGGAGAGAAGATCGGTGGGTCAATCAGTGACCAGCAGTAACACCTGCCAATACGTCACTGTCAGTGCTGCCCATCAGTGCCATCTATTAGTGTCTATCAGTGCCACCTGTCAGTGCCAATCAGTGCCGCCCATCTGTGCCGCCGGTCAGTGCCCATCTGTGCCGCCAGTCAGTACCCATCAGTGCCGCCTATAAGTGCCGCCGGTCAGTGCCCATCTGTGCCGCCGGTCAGTACCCATCAGTGCCGCCTATCAGTGCCACCTATCAGTGCCCATGAGTGCTGCATATCAGTGCTACCTATACGTACCCATTAGTGCTTCATATCAGTGCTGCCTATCCGTGTCCATCAATTCTACATATCAGTGTCTCCTCATCAGTGGCCAACAGTGCCACCTTATCAATGCCAAATCATCAGTGCCGCCTCATCAGTGCTGCCTCATCAGTGCCCGTCAGTGAATCAGAAAACAACATTTTATGACAAAAACGAAGAAACTTTTTTTTTAGTTTGTTTAGCAAAAAATAAAAACCCCAGAGGTGATCAAATACTTTTGCGCTAAAAATAGCACATGAAAAGCACCTGAAAACGACTTCCTATTTATCTCAATGGATGCTTTCACACTGGGGCAGTGCACTGGTGGGGCGGTGCAAAAAGTCCTGCAAGCAACATCTTTGGGGCATGTTTGGAGCTCTTTAAAAAGCACCTCAAAAACGCAAAATGGCTCTTTTTTCTTTTCATTTTTTAAGGTCACGTTGTCACGTGACTTTAAAAAAAGCGCACCGTTAACGCTGCAAAAACAGTGCTAAAGTGCCGCAAAAGCTCTGCAAAATTGCCAAACGTTTTATGGGCAGTTTTTGTGCACCTCAGTGTGAAAGGGGTCTTACTGTGGGGTAAGTCATCTCTATTTGTCCTGGCAGCCATTGTTACAGAGACAGAATATGATCAGAAATCCGAAATGTTTAATTTTTTAGCGTTACAAGTCTTCTAATGAAGGTACCTGTTACAGTGGCAACTCTCTAAGAGGGGAATTCCCTCACTTTGGAGAGATTTCCTCTCACTTCCTGGTTCATCCCTGGGACAGGAAGCAAAGGGAAATGCCCCAATTGTGATACAGACAGGCAGCCAAAAAATATACTGGCGGGAGTGTTGAATTTAGCAACCGACAGGTGATTCAGATAAAGCAAAGTCTCTGCCACAGACTTGGTTGTAACTGAAGAATGGAAACTTAGAGAAACCCTCACATGGTACCAGTATCTTGCAGCCGGTCCAGCGATACCGTATGAGTGTGGATTCACCTGGTGTCCTTCTAACTTAGCTTCCAGGCTCTTGCTGAGCAGCCAGCCTTGTGCGTGGCCCTCTTTTTTTTTTTTTTATCAATACATTTTTATTGAATCTTCAAGTATAAAATACAGAGGTAACAGAAACGTCAAAAATGCAATATGGTGCATTAACAATGTACAAAAAAAGACAGAATATAGATAACAGCGGTTCATATTTTACTTATTACCAGTTGTCTGATAAATTGTCTCGTCAGGATAGTTCCTGTTGCTCTCTGCATCTCAATATGGAGCTAGACAGCGCGCCTCCCCAGACACCCCTATTTGGGAGCACACTGTGTATAAAGGAGACACGCCGTCCCACCCCACACGAAATGTGATTGTAGCAATATTGTGTAACCTTAGAACTTACTATGGTCAGCGTTATATAGTTGCCAGCAACTTGGCTACCAACTTGATGGGAATACCCATGTTATTACATCGTTATTCTGGATCAAAGTGAGCTTAACATGTAAGAAAGCTGTGGATATACAAGAAAGAGAAAATAGAAAGATAGGGGGGGGGGGGGGGGGGGGGGGGAGGGGAAAAGAAAAAAGAAAGGATCATATAACAATAACATAGTCAAGACGTTTGATGTTGTAGTGTAGTTGTTCCCAGGCGCTACTTATTTATCATTTATCATACCATTCGTTCCAGGGTACCCAGAATTCCTGTATTGTGTATTTCCCCAAGGTGGAAGCGTGCATTATCTCAAAAGAACTATTGGTATTTATGAGCTGGATTATTTCTATGGATGTTGGGATTATGTCGGACTTCCAATGTCTCAATATTATCAATCTAGTAGCCAGTAGAATATGGGAAACGACGACTCTGTATTGTATTGAGATGGAGTTTATGTCCAGAGATAGTATGGCCATCTCCGGAGACAACCTTTGTGGGGCTTTTACAATTTCAGAGATTAATCCCTCTACCCAGTGCCAAAGTGTTTGTAGACGGGGACACGTCCATAAGCCCACAGCCCCTCCAGCAATCTGTGGAGGCACCAGGGAATATTTTTGCTAGTCTATGGGGAGTCAGGTACCATCTGAGTGGTATCTTTTGCTGCATTTCCCCTAAGTTGGTACTCTTAGTGGACGAGTGTGTCAGTCTCAGTGATTTTTCTCATTGTGTGGTGGGGAACTCCTTTCCCATATCTTTTTCCCATGCTAGCATTGATGTCGTTTTAGTGCATGTGTTTTTATCCTGTAGGCTAGAGTATATTAGTGATATGCCCTTGTCCCTGTCTGTAGGTGACTGGAAAAATGTTATCATCTTCAGTGGTAGCTCGATGGTGGGTGCGTGGCCCTCTTCTAAAGAGTCCTCCCTGATTTCATTCTCAGTTGCCAGCCTCTCCAAAACCGAGACGGCACCGGACCACCTTGGAATCCTCCTTCCAGTTACTGTGCCTTGGGCTAGCTAGCCCTGAGACTCGGAAACGGATAGATCCGCACCCCAGACTATGAGGGCCCCTGAGGGCTGGTCAGAAGGACCAGGCAGTCAGAAAGATCTTCTGGACCAGAACCCCCGAATCACGTGACCTCAGTACCTTAAGTACCCTCTCCCAGAATGCACAGCGAGGCAACACAATCACTGATTGGTTCCGAGAAAGATTATCACCCAATGCGTCCAACCACCTTCGTTCCCATGCTTGCCAGAGGTGACACCAACACCTATGGCCAAGCAGAGCACAATACAGTCCAGCCAAACTGGTACTGAGACCATAATTTAGTACAATTAACCCTAAAATCCAACTATGGTTTTAGTAACATTAAATTTACAAAGACATAGCGCGTGCTCTTCAGGAGCCTGGCTCTACATAGATAACCCCTATGGCAGTAGTTTAGAAAGGATGATATTGGGTTTACATCCACTTTAAGGAGAGTAGTGGCATTATAATATCCACCTCGTCCACTCAAAAAAAACAAAAATACAAGGTGCTCTCTGAATGGCACCCATGTCAAGCAAGCAACCCCCTATAATTACTATGCAGTAGGGCAGGGATCTGGAAGACAGCGAGGATCACTGTATTAGCAACACACACTACAGTGATTCTCCACTTCCACAGAGATAAGCCAGGTATGGAATATAGAAACTTACATTGGTCCTAGCTGCCTAGGGTTCAGATCTAAAATTCCTTTCAGGAAATGGGGGGGGGGGGGGACTCTTTAACATTGATACAGACAAAAATCTATAAGGGACTTTTAAGCCCTTTTCACACAGGACCCTATTTACGTCTGGCTACTTCTGATCCAGTCCACCAAAACGGAAAAGGATGCAGCCCTCTTCCATTTTTTTAGTGGACCTGATCAGATCCAAAGGTAGGTGGGTATAGACAGACACAAGTCCATTTACACCTGCTTGTCCATAGGGATGCATAGAACTTATAATCAAGTGTGCCTGAAAAACTGACAGGTGGACCTGATCGGAACGCCTATCTGAAAGGGGCCTAAATGAGGCCCTGTCATAAAAGCTCCTGTTGTGAGTCTATTTTTTAACTAAAATTGAACTTTCATACATCTCAGGCTCTAAACCTCATTTCATAACTCATTATTAGCATTAATGCAGTTGACTTCATAGAAATGGTCAAACTAATGTACAAGAAATACCCAGTTAGACAACAAACATGCCTATTTTACAAGGTCCAGAAGGCTTATTAAGGCATGCAGACTTACATACATATGATCTCTGTCATATTTGGTCTCTAACAAATTGTAATGTCATGCTGCAAAATAATATGATAGTTGTCAAATTGTGAAATCTTGTCATATGTAAATATAAATGTGCTAGTTTAAGGGTGTACTGTACAGTATAAGGGACCTGGTGTGTCTGCTGGGTTTTTGTGTGACATCAAAACTAATAAGTATACTTCAATCACTTTTTTCTGAGAGCCAGCAACTCTCAAAAATATCTGACCTCTTCTCTGAACCACACACCGGAAGGACTCTACTTAAGTATTTTTTTCATTTTTAAATCGCTTGCATTTTACTCTTATGTCTGTTTTTGATATATATTTTCTATAAATATTTTCTGCACCAATTTTTATTAAAATGATATTTAAAAATCATTAAGCTCAATCTCTAAATACTCTAAATAGAAATGAAAGAACTTTGCTTCTATGAAGAGCTACTGTACAGTAGTGTATATTGTGTTACATACCTTTCAGTGTGTGGCAGCGGGAGACACAGATATTTTTTAAAGGTTACAAGCTGTGTTTCTTTTAAACGTGGTAGCAGCTACGATGTGTGTAGAGGTTAAATGCTCAGTTAACCTGCCACAGCGACGATCGCTCTCAGTCTGCTGTTTTTTGTTGCTCATTTATCCCACAAATATACTATTAAAGGAGAAGTACAGCCAAATCTTGCTTGGCTGCACTTCTGAGGATCACAGTAGTGACATTCGTTCTGCACCCTTGTGACTCATTTTCAGCCAACAGTGGGCTAAAGCCTGCTGTTGGCTGATGTCACAGAGCCAGTGCAGGCTGGGGAAAAATCATGACCATGTGGTTGGGATCCACCCAGGAGCATGGTACTTCACCTTGTGCAGCCTCCTAGCTGGGAGATTGAGCCATTTGCTCTCTTCCCTCCCTAACCCGCTGCTCCAGTGAGCACTGGAGGGGCAGAGCAGACAGCGGTGTCAGACAGTCAGCGGCAGGGAGAACTGAGCGATCAGCAGTGTTTGAGCACTCAAACTTCTCTTTTAAAATGTATAATTCAAACCGGGAAAGGAAGGGGCAGTACTGTAAGCCAATAAGGCTCTATTACTGTAGGTCATAGGTGATAGGAGGGGGGGGGGGATTGGTATGACCTTATCTGTGTGTTGTTGCCCCTTCAGCGTCCAATCATAAGCAATGTAGTCCTTGAACAAGCAATATTGCTTTAACTGCAGTAGAGATAAGATAGGTCATGACCTCGTTGTGTTGTCTAACCGAGCTGTCTCAATTACCAATCTTGCAGAACAAATTTGCACATATTTTGACAGGTTTACCAGTTTACATATTGGGATGTCAAGTATGATTTTAGTTGGCTGACTACACTTCATATTCTTTGTTTATGTCTGGCTGGCTATACACCATAGTCCCTGTCATACCCTTATCTTTGTGCATCTAGTCATTCCTATTTTAGATAAATCGAACTGCCTCTAAAAACCTTTGTGCCATATTCTGATTTTGCACACGATTTCACTGTCCACTCTTATTTGCCATGTTTAAAAGGTAGCCTGTTAGGCAGAGATGCGTTAACCATTTCACACCTCCATCCTCAACAGGCTGCCTGTTCTCTTTCCATAGCAGCAGCTGCACCTCCAGTTCTATGAAAGGAATGTGCAGGTGTAGCGGAAAACAAGCGGTTAAGAGCAACTCCCCCCCCCCCCACTACACATACTCATAGGATACAGGAGGCGGTTGCCATGACTATGATCACCATGGAGACGGCACTAGGGACCCAGGCCTAGAAAAGGATGCTCAACTTGTAATCTAGAGATGGAAATGGCACCTGAGAGGAGGGGGAAGACATTGGAGAAAGGTGTCTCGCAGGGAGATTTAAGGAGTTCCCTACGTGCTTGTCCATTGTATTTACTTACATTGAGATCCGTTAGAAATAATGAATACAGCTTTTGTATTTGAGACAAAAATTACATTTACAGTGTCTCCACTCATGGATCTGCCGCCTGAAATCTGTTTGACTTACATACAAAAATAAATTGCACAATGCAGAATATATATATAATATATATATATATATATATATATATATATATATATATATATATCATTTTTTGGGGAGTTTTTTTATGTAAAAATTTTGTTCAAATAAGTCTTATTTACATGGACATTTTGTATTTAGAAAAACATAAATCAGTTATCTTTATTGTCTAACACTCATTGATCTTTCTCCTGCTTTTTGTATTTTTTTTTGTGCTCTTTTAAAATAATTGATAATCAAGCTAAAACCATGCATACATGCCAAAAGCTTTTGCCTTCAATATTTTTAATATGTTTGTGTGACATAAGGAGCCAGTAATGAAAATGTTCATGGATGCATCCATAAATCCTTATAAGTGGGTCTGGTTTCAGCAAGGCAATGATCCAAGTTGGCATCTCATTTAATTACAGACATATTTTATATATATACATTTTGCTTGGTTAATGAATTTGATTCAATCATTTATTTACACCCTTGTACATGCGTGACAATGAGAGAAACAAGTAGGAGGGTACTTCCTACACATGTACAGCAAATGTAAAATATATGTGTTTTACATGAGATGGTAATTTTTGACTCCATAGGCATGCGTCTTTGCCTTTTGTGTGTGATCCCATATTTTATGCAGATCCACGTTATACAATAGACTTCCACCCTACATTCTGTCCTCTGCAGACAGTTTCATTATGCAGTGCGTTCAGCTCTTTCTATTTCTGCAGCTTCAGCAGATTATATATCACAGAGGAAGTGACCCCCTGTGCTCAATATCATGCATATCTGCACGCTTTCCTGCAGATCCTTCTTCCTATCCATTCCACCTGCAGTGAGTTCCACCTCCTGGCATCCAGCAGGGAATATTTTTTTCTACAAATCTGCTCCCTTGATAGCCACCGTTTATAGATTAGATTGCGCCCTTACTGAGAATTGTTTTTTCTGCAGGCGATACTTATTAGCTCATCTTATGTCTTGCACTTGTATGTTAGCGGAAGCTTTTTGGACAGTGGGATATTTGTAACTCAGTGGGATCCGTGTCCATTACAGGTTTCTTAAGGCTGAACTCCAGGCAAACAGATAAATATCTAGTAGAGATGTATGTATGGGAAGGGATTTACCTGTCAAAGGACAGGTCAACAATCATTCATTGTCAGATCATTGATATACACTGCAGCAGCGCAATTTGAGAACAATAATCAAAGCACACACAGTCTGTACAACAAAGGAACAGGGGGACACTGATTAGTCCTCATTCTTTTCACTATGTTCTCCCCTTCTATCAGCAAATTTGCTGTCAAAACATGACTCCAACTGCTGGCCCTCTGTCAGTGTAACCATTTTATTGCCATAATGGTAGTAAAGGGATTAATGCAGGGGTGTCCAAACTTTTTTCAAAAAGTTCAAGATTTGATGAAGTGAACATGCATGAGGGCCAACCATTTTGCCTGACATTCTTTGAACCATTAAAATTAACTGCAAATTAACTAATACACTGCCCAACCAGAATTCTCTTGCCTTTGTGGCTGTGTGTGGTGAAGAGTCTAAGGATGAGCTTGGGTATGTTATTTGTATATACCGTATTTATAATGCCCCGTACACACGATTGGAAATTCCGGGGCGGAGCGACGCGCTGACGTCACCGCGTGTTATTGTTTGAGCAGCTAGAAGGACGGGTTTGTCCGAACGTGTGCCGGCTGGCACTTCGGACTTCAGGCGTTCCTACAGAAATATGATAAAAAGAAAAGAGAAGAAAGTTGTTTGATTTGCTGTTGAATCATTATTTGTAGGATGCCCACTCACAGGGAGAGTGGCAAAGTTGCTGAATTTCCTCCATTTGAAAACTGTGTGCACAATCTTGATGGATGGGATGACTTCTTTAGACTTTAGAATTGCATTTGTGATCTTTTTTTATCTTTTTCAGTGCTAAGAGCTTCAATAACTCCTCTTCTGAGATCCTATGAAATCTCTTTTGAAGCCTCAATTTTTTCAATATACAAAGCCACATGAGTTATTTTTACTTGTCTTTATTTTATCTCCAGATCATTTTTGTGTCAAAGATGTTTAAGTCAGGAAAATAAATATCACATTGATGTGGAATCATTCTTTTGTGCATTAAAGGAACATTCAAATGTTGAGATCCTTGTTATCGAATGAAGTATTATTTTACCACAACTCGTGGCATCCTTTTCTGGTCTCCTCAATGCATTTAAAATAATTAGTTCTCATCAGCCAAAATTTTAAAGTATTTCATCTTAAAACTCAAATGGACCTGTTATTTATTACTATAATACAGCCAGGCTGCATACACATTCATAAAAATTTGGCTTTTCTACTCATTTTATACAAGGTTGGGCCCCAGCTTTGTTGTCTGACTCTCCTAAGTACTGGCAGCACAGGGCATTTTAACCCTTGCTGCAGTGGTTAGCAGTGTATTCAAAGTAAAGGGGCCCCCCTTTTTTTTTTTTGTTGTTCAGTTGTTTAGTCATGTCCGACTTTTCGTGACCTCATGGACCATAGCACACCAGGCTTTTCTGTCTTCCACTGTCTCCCAGAGCTTGCTTAACTTTGTGTTTACTGTTTAAATGATGCTATCCATCTATCCATCTTGTTTTCTCTTGTCTTCTTCTCCTTTTTCCTTTCATGTTTCCCAGCATCAGGGTCTTTTCCAATGAGTCTTCTCTTTGCATCAGGTGGCCAAAGTATTCGAGTTTCAGCTTCAGGATATGTCCTTCCAGTGAATATTCAGAGTTGATTTCCCCCAAGATTGACTGGTTTGATCTTCTTGTCGTCCAAGGGACTTTCTAGAGTCTTCTCCAACACCATAGTTCAAAAGCATCAATTCTTTGGCGTTCAGCCTTCTTTAAGGTCCATCTTTCACAGCCATAGGTTACTACTGGGAATACCATAGATTTGATGATACAGCACTTTGTCGGTAGGGTGATGTCATGTTTATTACTACAGATTAAATTGCATTTCAGTAAACCATGATCCTGCTGAAACACTAGGTTGAGCTGATCTTCCTCCATCTGTGGCATAAGCCTTTCTGTAATCATGTGCAAATACTTGTAGCGAGAGTGACAACAATGGTAATTGGTAGGGTTGCACCGATACCGTTATTTACCGGCCAGTACGAGTACCAATACGGCCAATACCGAGTACTGATACTGATAAGTTTTACCTCTGCACTACACATTTTCGATATGAGACCTGTTGGTGACATGACAGATGATTGCCATTTGCTAGTACTTATACTTACTATACTTACTTTTTTTATACTAGTACTCATACTTTTCATGTTAATACAGTTTTGTTAGGTTCATTCCGTTATGAATAAGCCTTATTTTCCTCCTTAAATCAAACTGTGCAGCAGCAGCTATGGACTTGTTTTAAAATAACTGCCAAGTTTCCACTGTATAGAAGTGATCCAGATACCTTGATTTTGGTGTGATCCAGTGTGAATTCAGCCCATGAATGGTAGCCGCAGTGGGAATCAGGATAGAGAGCAGCATAAATTGGTACATTCCCATTTATTTCATCTGTGTTAAATGTGTCACGTGACTTGCTAGTGTTAAGGTGTGACTAGGGAGCAGGTGTGTTAAATTTGGTGTTATCTCTCTCACTCTCTCATACTGGTCACTGGAAGTTCAAAATGGCACCTCATGGCAAAGAAGAGAGTTCTTTGGAGGATCTGAAAAAAATAATTGTTGCTCTACATAAAGATGGCCTAGGCTATAAGAAGTTTGCCAAGACCCTGAAACTGAGCTGCAGCACGGTGGCCAAGACCATACAACGGTTTAACAGGACAGTTTCCACTCAGAACTGGCCTTGCCATGGTCAACCAAAGAAGCTGAGTGCACATGCTCAGCGTCATATCCAAAGGTTGTCTTTGGGAAATAGAAGTATGAGTGCTGCCAGCATTGCTGCAAAGGTTGAAGGGGTGGGGGGTCAGCCTGTCAGTACTCAGACCATACGCTGCACACTGCACCACATTGGTCTGCATGGCTGTTGTCCCAGAAGGAAGCCTCTTCTCAAGATGATGCACAAGAAAGCCTGCAAACAGTTTGCTGAAGGCAAGCAGACTAAGGACATGGATTACTGGAACCATGTCATGTGGCCTGAGACAAAGATAAACGTATTTGGTTCAGATGGTGTCACGCGTGTGTGGCGGCAACCAGGTGAGGAGTACAAAGACAAGTGTGTCTTGCCTACAGTCAAGCATGGTGGTGGGAGTGTCATGGTCTGGGGCTGCATGAGTGCTGCCACTTCTGGGTAGCTACAGTTCAGTGAGGGAACCATGAAAGCCAACATGTACTGTGACATACTGAAGCAGAGCATGATCCCTTCCCTTTGGAGACTGGGCTGGAGGGCAGTATTCCAACATGATAATGACCCCAAATATACCTCCAAGACAACCACTGCCTTGCTGAAGAAGTTGAGGGTAAAGGTGATGGACTGGCCAAGCATGTCTCTAGACCTAAACCCTATTGATGCTCTGTGGGGCATCCTCAAATGGAAGGTGGGGGAGCGCAAGGTCTCTAACAATCACCAGCTCTGTGATGTCGTCATGGAGGAGTAGAAGATGACTCCTTCCTTCCAGACGAAGAGGACTTTACATTGTAGCAAAGTGTAATTTCTTCAGTGTTGTCACATGAAAAGATATAATAAAATATTTACAAAAATGTGAGGGGTGTACTCACTTTTGTGAGATACTGTACCAAAGGCAGAAGAATGCATTTGGGTGCCATCATTTTGTTTAGCTCTAAAGCATTCATCTATAAAGGCTTTTAGGCTAGGTTTACATGGCTGCAATCTCTGAAAAGTGGTCTGCGGTGAGTCATTTTTTTCACGCCTTTAGGTAATTTTGAACGGAACTAATACATTGCAACCGAGAGCTAAGCATTTGGCTCTGAGTTGTGGCAAATTCCCATTGACTTCAGTCAATTGCGTGAGTTGGACAAGCGCCACCTATCAACACGACAAACCGAGTTAAATGGCATGTGTATCGCCCCTTCTGGTTGCTTTGTTAGGCTTTTGGTGGGCAATTGGGGGAAGGTGATAAAAACACGCCCCAAAAAGCAAGATTTTAATGCCTGTCTGAATGAGGTCTTACAATTTGGGGCATTGCAGCCTTTTCTGGTTTGGCAAGTATATACAATTGTGAAGATAGATATATTTGGTATGTATTAATCCAACACAGTCTCATCACTTGTCTCTTTCAGTGTTATAGCTTCATATATATGCACAACACATTTCAGATTGTACCATAATTAGTCTAATATTGCATTTCATGATAAAAAAAAAAAGATTTGAAAAAAGAGATTGTGTATTTTATTGTACCTTGCACTATGCAATACTAAGTCATATTAAACTCCTTCCTACTTGTTTTACTCATCTGTAACCTTAAAAAGTCTTATCTTTATTTGTTTAATAAAAACAGGTTATACATAAAATATGTGTGTTAACATGCAGAATCTTTATCTATTTACTAATTATATTATGGCTTAAATATAAAATCATATTTAAGGAGTCAATGATAAGGATTCCAGATAATTGTTAGGCCCCACACATACTGTATCTGCTGTTATGCTCCGCATTTCGATTATTTAATATTGTCAGGTTACTTGTGAAAATGCTTTTTTATTTTTCTGGCTAATTATAAGCAAGTATCTGGCCAGTTTTTTTAAATGAACCAACATAAAAAGAGAAACGCTCTGAACCATTACACTCCTGGGGAAACACTTACACACGCTGCATTAATATCTATATATAATGAAATATACAGTATGTTGTAAAAAGCAACTAAACATGGAATTAGTACACCCAGAAACTATGTATATATATATATATATATATACAGTATATCTCATATACACCGTACACATTAACTTCCATTTTACGTTATGGAAATTAAATAATTTCACTGTGACTTGACATTATACTTGCTATTAGACACAGCTGTTGTTTTGGAGCTTTGTCTTCAAGGCATAGTAAACCTTAATCTGCATAGTAATCCATCTAGTGCTAATATTGTTAGGAGGAATTTGTTTACTGACTTAGAGGCAAAATCATTAAATGAATTCAAGTTAAAAATGTGATGCGATCATTTGTACATTTTAATACCTAATAATTTGTTTTCTATGTTGTGGGGTTATGCCTTTACCCGGCTGATGGTTAGTTTGGTATCTCTTTTCATACAAATGTTTAATATCAGTCTTCGTCCTCTATCAGATAGTATGAGATGCATTGCTCAAAATAAAAAATCATCCTTCCACGCTGCAACTTTCAGTCTTTCTTTTTCCTTTAGGCCTCAAATACACTAGCAGTTGTGATGGGCAGCAAAACCATGTGGTTGAGCAGCAGTTTTACCGCCCCTAACCGCTTAACTTTAGCTGCAAAGGCAGTACATATGCTGCAGCAAATATAATCCCTTCTGTTGCATTCAGCTGGCAGTACCATCCGAGTGTGACTTGTGCAACTTAACGGGGGGCACCCTGCAACCACGTGCAATACAAATAGTCTCTGTGGTGTTATCAATTACTCTGTATACTTTAGGCAGGTGCAGACTCTTCAATGTGACCATCCCCATAAGAGAGAAGCACTTAGTTCTTTAAACATAGCGCTATCATTCTCATTAAAAAAAACTTGACATTTAATCAAAACCCTTAGAAGAGGTCATTAACTTAGCAAAAGTGATTTTAAAAGGAATGTTCTTAAGCAAAGAATGTTGTACTATATGTGATGGGTCGTGCTGGAGAGTCGTAATGCAACATGGATGCTTTAAGTAAAAGCTTTCTTAAAGGAACATGTACTAGACTCATCGGTTTGAATCCCAACCATGGCACTACCTGCCTGGAGTTTGCATGTTCTCCCAGACCCTGCATGGGTTTTCTCCTGGTACTCCAATTTGCTTCCACACTCCAAAGACATGATGGTAGGTTAATTGGCTCCTGTCTAAATTGGCCCTAGTATTTTGTATTTGAGTTAGGGACTTTAGATTGTAAGCTCCTTGGGGGCAGGGACTTATGTAAATGTATAATAAATATGTAAAGCGATGCGTAAATTGACGCTGCTATATACTGTATGTACCTGTAATAAATAAATACATTTTTCATAAATAATGGGATGGTATGTAGCGTGAAGAGGAAAACTGTTACAGATAACTATGTACTTTGTGCTTGCAACAGGGTTGGCAATAGATGTTGTGCAAACTGAGAAGATGTTATTTACACTCAATTTTAGGTCGTTTTGGCATGTTTTAATAGCATTATGGACAGTTTTGGATTTTAATGGTGGAAAGCACAGACGTGCACATTGGTACAGTGGCAGTGAGCACCGAGGCATGCTTCAGTTACAAATTTACAAAAGCTAGATTAAAAAAAGACAACCGTCCATTTAGTTCAAACAATAGAAAAAAAAGCAAGCTAATAGAAAATCTCCATGTACACAATCTTATACACACAGCTGATCCAAAGGAATGCAAAAAACCCCAATAAAGCATGATCAAATTCGCTCCAGTGGGGGAAAAAATTCCTGGTGGTAGAATAGAAGAAAAATGATCTCACTTAGCTTTGTGGGTTAAAAAGTGTGAATCACAGTAGATATTTTCTGTTATCTAGGAAAGTTTGGCTCCACATTGATGGTGGCTAAGTCTGATGGAGCAATATGGATCCCCAGGACTGGAGGGAAAAGGGCACTAGGACAGGGGAAAACATAAAATTAACAGCAATAACAGTGTGATTTGTTTATAACATATGCAACTGGTGAGGTACAAAGGAGCATAAATGCCACCTAATGACAAAAGTCACTTCACACAGTGGGCCATCAGTAGATATGGTAATATCAATGGGGCTCTTGGAAGGCATCATAACACTCCATTCAGATAGATGGGCGCGCATTTGCACATGCATGTCACAGGTACGACACTCTTTAATTTGAATTTCTACCTATGAAAAATGTGGGAAAATAACTCTTTTTAGAAATCGTACCTCACTGAATCGCATGGTTCGCTGTTGCCAATGTGTGTATTAAGAATTAATGACACCCCTACACATCTTCTAAAGAGCAGTGCATTTCTCTGCGTGTTAGGAATGTGTGTGATTTTGCATGCGTTTCCAACACAAAGTGGCACATAATTGTGAAGTGGAAGGAAAATGATAAATGGTTTTCTAAATTTTTTACAAATAAATATGTGAAAAGTATGGCGTGCATTTGTATTCAGCCCCCTTTACTCTGATACCCCTAACTAAAATCTAGTGGAACCAATTGCCTTCAGAAATCACTTAATTAGTAAATAGAGTCCTTCTGTGTGTAATTTAATCTCAGTATAAATACAGCTGTTTTGTGAAGCCCTCAGAGGTTTGTTAGAGAACCCTAGTGAACAAACAGCATCATGAAGGCCAAGGAACACACCAGACAGGTCAGGGATAAAGTTGTAGAGAAGTTTAAAGCAGGGTTAGGTTATAAAAAAATGTCCCAAGCTTTGAACATCTCACAGAACACTGCTCAATCCATAATCCGAAAATGGAAAGAGTGTGGCACAACTGCAAACCTACCAAGACATGGCTGTCCACCTAAACTTACAGGCCGGGCAAGGACAGCATTAATCAGAGAAGCAGCCAACAGGCCCATTATAACTCTAGAGGAGCTGCTCAGGTGGGAAAATCTTTCCTCCGGATAACTATTAGTTGTGCACTCCACAAATCTGGTCTTTATGGAAGAGTGGCAAGAAGGAAGCCATTGTTGAAAGAAAGCCATAAGAAGTCCTGTCTGCATTTTTTGAGGAGCCCTGTGGAGGACACAGCAAACCTGTGGAAGAAGGTGCTCTGGTCAGATGAAACCAAAATTTGACTTTTTGGCCTAAAAGCAAAACGCTATGTGTGGCAAAAAACACTGCACATAACCCTGAACAAACCATCCCCACTGTGAAACATGGTGGTGACAGCATCATGTTGTGGGGATGCCTTTCTTCAGCAGGGACAGGGAAGCTGGTCAGAGTTGATGGGAAGATGGATGGAGCCAAATACAGGGCAATCTTAGAAGAAAACCTGTTAGAGACTGCAAAAGACTTGAGACTGGGGCGGAGGTTCACCTTCCAGCAAGACAACAACCCTAAACATACAGCCAGGGTCCAGTCAAAGTCCAGACCTAAATCCAATTGAGAATCTGTGGCAAGACTTGAAAATTGCTGTTCGCAGACGCTTTCCATCAAATCTGACAGAGCTTGAGCTATTTTGCAAAGAAAAAAGGGCAAAAATGTCACTCTCTAGATGTGCAAAGCTGGTAGAGACATACCCAAAAAGACTTGCAGCTGTAATTGCAGCGAAAGGTGGTTCTACAAACTATTAACTCAGGGGGCTCAATACAAATGCACGCCACACTTTTCAGATGTTTATTTGTAAACAATTTTGAAAACATTTATTATTTTCCTTCCACTTCACAATTATGTGCCACTCTGTGTTGGTCTATCACATAAAAAAAACAATAAAATACATTTACATTTTCGGTTGTAACATGACAAAATGTGGACAATTTCAAGGGGTATGAATACTTTTTTAAGGCACTGTTTTTGGAAGGTCAAAATAAATTATATGAGTGCCTGTAATTGACTGAGATGCCCAATACATTATGAGTATGCACAGGTAAATAATAAAAATTGTTATAGAAGCAATGTATGTATTTTCCAGCCCAGTCGAGTGAGAGCATGGTGTAGGTCATGGTTTTGTAGGTGTCTGCAATCAACATCGCATTGTATTTAGGCTATTAGAAAAAGGTGTGTACTTGGTCAGAAAGGTCCAGTCAAGAAAGTATAGAACTATCCATTAGCAGGAAGTTGTGAGTTAGTGATTCCTGTATATTAACGGTTGTTGTAATTGTCGCAAGTGTAGCACATAGTAATTTCTTCAATGGAACCCTAAACCAGTCCTGAGAATGTTGAGGAACTGTAGGGAGTGGAGCCCAACCAGGGAGCTGAGGTAAAGGTAGATCCAGGTTTCTGCAAAACGAGGCAATAGCTTCAGGGCATTTTAATGATGGTTCCCCTATCATTTTTTGTTGTCAGGGTAAAGGGGAAACTACGGTGGAATGGGGTGTTACTGCCTAAAAAACAAGGTCAAGAGTGAATGAGGAAGTTGCGTTTGCTGTAGAGTGATCCAGGAAAAATAAAGGTAGATATGAAGAGATTCACCCTTGAGTTTGATTGATTTCATAAGGTGGGCATTTTGCTTAATTTCTTCCTTTATAGCATAATTATGCAATTTGCAGATCACATTCCTGGGTCTAGATGGTGGGCCCTTAGGTTTTAGTTCTCTGTGAGCTAGATCTAGTTTGGTACATTGCAAGGAGGGATGACCAAGAATGTTTTTGAATATGGTTTGTAGGATTAGGTTTAAGTCTTCTTGTTGGGTGATTTTGATTGACTACAAACGGTAACATGGTTTCTGCTCTCTGTTGTCCAGGTCCTCAACATGATGTTGATGGTCATCAATGGTACAAGCCTGTGCAATTATGTGTTCTTGCGTTTGGGGTGTTTATTTGGTAGACTATAACTCATCTTTAATAGACTTCAAAAGCCTGGTATTGTGGTGGTTTAGATCAGTACACACCATATTACTATCTGACTTGCAGTTGTCTCCCACTTTCCTGACAAGGAGACAAAGTTTTTTTGCGTAGGGATATGTTGAACAAAATCTTTTCATGTGACTTATTCTTCTGGACCAGGGATGGAATCAGAAGAGGTTTGAGGTTATATGGCTTATTTAAGAGATTGCAGAGAGAGTCTCTGTGAGGTTGGTTTACTAAAACTGGAGAGTGCAAAATCTGGTGCAGTTTTGCATGGTAGCCAATCAGCTTCAAACTTCAGCTTGTTCAATCAAGCTTTGGCATTAAAACCTGGATGCTGATTGCAGAAATAGGAAAAAATAGCCCGGCTGCCGCACACCCCACCCAGCCCGAGTGGTTAGCAGGTAAAAGCAGACTCAGCTTAATATATCCAGACCACGACTCAAACATGGTCCACCCTCCCCCCACTGTGTAGGTGCGATGGCAAAAGAGAAAAGTGAGAGAACAGAAATCTGTGGGTGCTTCAGGTCAGTTAGACTTTGTGCCCTGTTCTTCTCAAAAAATTTGTTTTCTTTCCAAAATGTGGTCATTTTGTGGCATTTCTTCTGCCCTTGGACTTAAGGCTACTTTCACACTGAGGCACTTTACAGGTGCTATAGCGCTAAAAATAGTACCTGTGAAGCACCTCTCCTCTAACTCCAGCGTGAAAGCCCGAGGGCTTTCATACTGGAGCAGTGCGCTGGCAGGACGTCCAAAAAAGTCCTGCAAGCAACATCTTTGAGGTATAGGTATAGGTTGAGGTATACACCGCTCCTAAAGCCCCCCTGCCCATTGAAATCAATGGGCAGCGCAGGCACTTTTAACCCTTTTTCAAACGTTAGCGGGGGTTAAAAGCGCCCCGCTAGTGGCTGAAAAGCACTGCATAAATGACAGTAAAGCTCTGCTACAATTAGCGACGCTTTACCACTGATGCCCACCTGCCCCAGTGTGAAAGTGCCCTTAGGGACTCAAGAAATATGATAGGTAGTCAAGAAATTAGACGCATAATTTATGCTCCTTAAAAGGCCAAAGGTGTTCCTTGGATTTTGGGCCCCTGTATGCATCTAGGCTGTGAAGAAGTCTCACACATGTGGTATCCCTATACTCGGGAGGCATAACAGAATGTGTTGTGGTGTGTAATTGTAAGTGTGCCTATGCTGTGTGTAAGAAACAGCTTGTTAAAATGACAACCTTGTGAAAAAACACATTTTATTCATATTTTTCATTTTATAAAAATTGTGACAAAAAATTACAACTTCAAAAAACTCACTATGCCTCCTACTAAATACCTTGGACTACGTTCCAAAAAGGGTTCATTTGGGGGTATTTGTACTGTCCTGGCATTTTAGAAAATGAGAGGCTGTCGGGTTTATTCAATTTTCAAATTTTATTTAGTTTGTAGTTTGTAGTCTTCTTAAAAGTATAAATAATATACACTAATTTGGGTTATTTTTTTACCGAAGAAATGTTGCAGAACACATTTGGCCTAACTTTATGAAGAAGAAAACAATTTCCTTTTTTTCCTTTTATATAGCAAACAATAAATAAATAACAGATAAAAAAAAATCAGTGGTGATTAAATACCATAAAAAAGCTCTATCCGTTACAAACAAATGATATAAAATTTATTTGGGTACAATATTGCATAACTGAGTAATTGTTATTCAAAGTGTGACAGTGCTGAAAACTGCAAAATGGCCTGAACTGGAAGGGGGGTGAAACAGTCCAGACTTGAAGTAGTTAAAAAAAGTACTTTAGTCTTAGCTACATACCTGGGGCTTTTGTGGTTGTAATCGCAGCCTAAAGAATTCATGAATAGACACTTTTTTAGTTTCATTTTCAAGTGATTAACATTTAGACTGTTTTAGCTAGCAAGTTGAATTATAACATAATACTACTTTTAATTTTGTGCAGAAGGCATTTGAAAATTCATCACCATGATTTTTTTGGAGCAAATACTGAGTGCCTGCACTTTAAAAGGAGTTTATTTCATCCAGAAAAAATATAATTAAATTTTAACAATAAAGTCCAATTGAAGTCACAAAAATAGATACTCGAATAAACATTGTAGTCTTACCCTTATTTTCCTCTTATTAGGAGTTGACTAGCATGTCTAAATGTAACTGTGCAATCCAAAGGCGTTTGACCACACTGTCCAGTACACTGTAACTGACCACTGGTCATGCACACCCCCTCTCTTGTTGTACAATACAATTCCATGAGGACTTTGGGATTAAGGGGTTGGCAGTTTCCCAGCCATACCAGCATAAAACACGGGGGCGTGAAAGCAGGAAGGAACATATGTAGAGAAAAAGGCTTTTAAAGCATTTGCTACAAGACAACAAAGAGAAAAAAGGTGCAAGACATCAATTGGACTTTAAATGTTCACTAAATAGAAGGTATTGCAAATATTTTATTTTTTTTGTTTATTTAGATCTATCATGTAAAATATACTGTACCATACACACAATGATATATGGCTGAAGATGGAGTGATATCTACCTACTTCAGTATTCATGGAGCTCTGATTTGGGATCATTGGATGACAGGGTCTCTCTTTCCCCATGGCTTAGGGTATGTGCTCATTGCTGCTGCTAGTTTTATCCGCAACTGCGAATGACAACAACAAATAGTGGATCGAGAAGAACTGTCACACAAAATGTTGCCATTACAAAC
Organism: Lithobates sylvaticus; assembly: GCA_028564925.1. Lineage (NCBI taxonomy): Eukaryota > Metazoa > Chordata > Amphibia > Anura > Ranidae > Lithobates > Lithobates sylvaticus. The sequence goes on along the minus strand of CM053027.1, from coordinate 292,487,571 downwards.
CCTGTAAAGTTACTGCGCCAGTTTATTGGAGTCTCCCTGTGAAAATATTTCCTTCCCCAGTACAAAAGGATGTTGCTAGAGAAAGAACTGACTCACAAATTATCCCAAAGGATAGTGTGAAGATTTGATATGCTGAATGATAACCGGGAGCTGTTTGTTCAATGCAAAACTGTCATTCTTTTTTTGTTTCTGTCCCATAGGGCCAGCGGTGGCGTAAAGAATTTGAAGATGAGAAACCATTTGATCTAGAAAGCTCTGGAGATGATGACTTCATTGATGAGGAAGAAATTGATGATGTATATTCTGGATCGGGATCTGGTGGTAAGTATGATGGAAACACTTCACCAAGAGATAGCTTATTAAATTATATATCTCTTTTTATGTTGTTTTTTTGTGTCATTTTATATTATTGGTAAAATATGGAGGACGTGGTGTTGATTTACTAAAGGAAAATAGACTGTACACTTTGCAAATAAAGTTTTACTAATTTTCCCCAGAGCTTAATGAATGCGGTGAAGCTTCGCTTTGTAAAAAATACCCAGTCAAGCTCAAGGAAAATTTTTAAAAATGCATTTTTGCTTCCACATGACTGGAAGATGGAAATCAGTGGAGCTTCACCGCATTCACTAAGCTCTGCGGCAAATGGGTGCAACTGCACTTGCAAAGGGCACAGTCTATTTGCATTTAGTAAATCAACCCCATGGTATTTAGTTTCACTCTCCACCAGTTTCCTGTTATTTTACCCGTCAACTTGACTTATCCAGATTTATTTATTTTGTATTTCTAAAATGTTGTGGGTAGCCTTCTGTAGTAAAGTGCACTAGGTTATCTAAAATAAAACTCATTTTTATCTGTTCACAGATTTTGAATTGGAATCCAGGCTTGATTTTGGGGTTAGGTATACAACAGAAACCCCCATTTTGCCTCCCACAGCTACAGCACTAAAACCAGCACCTACAGTACATGTCATTCCCGCTGTACAAACAACATGGCTTCCTCCTACAACCCAAGCCACCATTGTGCATCGACACCATCCATGGGCTCCTCCTGAAGAACCAGAAACTCCTTCCATGACTGCTGCCCCCACTCCAACTAGTCCTATCAAGGAAGCACCAACCGTTGCTGATATAACCCCAGGACTTGTCAGGACAACAGAAATACACAAATTACCGCCCATCATTGTTGTTTCGACTTCTACAACACCAGTGCCTAGTTCTGCAGAAAAAGAGACTGAAATGTGGGAGGATACAACTGAAAATGTGGTAGTTATTCCCAGTGAGGAAGACAGTAGGCTGTGGCCTACTGAGGATGAGAGGACTGTACAGACAACTACTGCAGACAAACGTGAAATCGAGGATCTAGACAAAGTGACATTCACTCAGCAACCACAGGTGAGAATAAAGCCAACTAGAATAAAGCAGAAAAACAGCAAACTAAATGACCAAAAATGCTTAATATTATACAAGGTAACACAACATAAGCAGGGCAGCAGAAGGGGTTGTTTTCAGTGGTAAAGTGGAGTAAGGGAGTGTCATAACCCCTGTCAGTTTACTTTTTGGCATCTGTGTCCCGTTGGGGAGATTTCCCTTCACTACCTGTCCCATAGCCAAAACAGGAAGTATGAGGAAATCCCTGCAAATTAAGGGAGTCCATTGAGAACCCCCAGGTCACCAGAACTAGTGTCCCCATTGGAAGATTTTCCCCTCTATTACTTTTCTGGGGACAACCCAACATTTTAGATTTTTTTTTTATTTTCACATTCAATGATAATTGTAAACAGGACAAATAGAGAGGGTGAATCTCCCTAACAGGGGCCCAGATAATGAAAAATTACAGGTATTATGATCCATCTCCACTCTATCCAAAGCTAAAAAAATATTTTGCCTTAAGGCTATGTTTCCACTATTGCGTCCCCAAAGTCGTGAGATTTTGCCGTAATTTTTTTGCTGCGATTTTACCATCGCCATGCGGCGACTTGGAGCAATGCCTGTGTATTCTTGAGGTCTATGGACCTCAAGTCACATCAAAGTGGGACCAATGTAGTGCAGGGACTAATTTGAAGTCGCTGCGTCTTGAAGTCGCACAGATATGAACGGTACTCATTGGAAATCATGGGGTACGACTTGTCATGCAACTTTTCAGTCCCAAATTGCATGAAAAGTCGCACTAGTGGAAACCTAGCCTTAGTACTTTACTGTACTTTAAGCCTAAACAAATACTGATAGTTGCTGTTAGAGCATTCTCCACAAAACATTGGTTTTGACAGTAGACGCAATCATACAGTAAACTGGTGTTTAAAGGTCACATTTGTATACAAGTTGACTGGACAGCTGTATCTATAGTAAATTAACACCTTTACTATACATTGTCCAAGCTATTTAAAGTGGCCAAGAACCGTGCACTGTGCATAAAGAGACCAGGGCATAAACATATCATAATATTACCAGGAAAAGATGTGTATATTAAAAGTGATAACCCCCTTCCTGGAAGCTCAATCTTAGGGGCTCACCTGTGAACTGCCACTGTAGCTCCCCATCCCCTATCATCGGTATCAATAAAAGTTAAATAAGTCCCACTGTCTGTATTAATGGGGTAAATGAGCGTCATATCAGTTTTTATAGGAGTAAAATTAGCCCCATGTCTTTGGTATTCATATGTTGAGATAATCAAGCAAATCAACATCAGCAAGAAAAAACAACAGCTCAAAAAAAAAAAAATAAATACATAAAAATAAATGATTTTTGTTAACAAAAACATTGAAACGCGATGGATGAAAATCCATTCCAATGATTTAAAGAATATGTTAAAAAGCACATAGCTAGTACATGAATCACATGGTATAAGTACTAGCTTATAAGGATGAAGGACCCACATAGGGTCAGATTGAGTATTTGGCAGACTCCCATGTTGGTCCTATATCTGGAGGTTCTTTTCACTCGAGCCAGGTCCCTTTTTGTGCTGGAATGGAAAATTGAGAATATGTCATTTACAAATGAGATTTATCACAGGATTTTTTATAGCGCCAACAGTTTACGCAGCGCTTTATTGTTTATCTACTCTTTGTACAACTATACTATGGGGAGGTACTTGGTTTCCTTCCTCCTGAAGAAGCGAGTTTCACCTAAGAAACGCACTGGCAAAGGGTATACTGATTTATGAGCAGAGTGATAAGTCATTCATCTGATTCTCTGTTCTTTCCTCCAGGCTGAATGTTATTTTCCAGCTTATATGTACTAAAACACAATTGATTGGTTCCTAATGCTACTTTTCCCTCTCCCAGTCTGAGCTCTGCTGTACAGGACAATGCAAGAGACCGATACCAAATTCGAACAGGCAGTAGTTGCATTTATATACATGTAATCATTTTTAGTTAACATATAACTGCATTGGTGTTTTTATCTGCCTGGGGTTAAATTCTTAAAAAAATTGCATTCAAACATTATGCCAACACGAAATTGGTATTGGTGTTTTGGGTGAGTTATATGAGATTGAATAATGTAGGTGTAAAACTACTATTTAAATGCGATATTGGAGGCAGCATGCCGTCTTTTTTTAATTAAAACTACTTTTAAAGTGGATGTAAACCCTTTCCTATACCCAGTGAAGTGAACAGCCTCAAATGATACACAGAGATGAATCAAATCTCCCTACATAAGTTTTACATGTATATCTGCTGTCTTCAGATTGCTATATTCTTTAGATCTCTTACATTGTGTTAGAATTTTTTATTTCCTCATTCAGCACTGGGAGTGAAGTCTTGGCATACACTGTGTGACAGCTGATTGGAGGAAAGGCATACACCCCCCCTCCACATAGGGAGAAGAACGAAGATACTTTCAGAGCTGTTCTGTGATTAGCTCTGCTAATATATTTATAGCACCCACGCCAACACAAATTTCAGCTGCTTTTATCTCCCGTTTCGGAGAACTTGTCAGAAGTTATCATGCTGATAACAGAGGAACGAAACATCAGAAACACACAGGACTTAGGGCTTTGGAGAGAGATAAGTAAACACTGCAGATATATGTGCCCAGGTCAGATTTCATGAATCAGGTTTACAACCACTTTAACTGAACAGACCAGAGAAATGTTGTTGGTGTTGGTCTCAATATCCCCTTCCCTACTCTTCCTCTACAGTTCACAAAATGCATCTCTCTTGTTTGGTTTTGTCTCTGTTCATCCAGCTGCTCTGCTATTATAGTAACTAATGTCCTATATTCATTAGGGGATGTTTCCTTTTGAGGTCTCTGACAACTCTGCATCTACACTGAGATAAAATAAAGTAGATATCTGCTGCTGTTGAGCTTGCATCATAATTATTTTGCCCATCAAGATACATATGCTCAAATTGATCACACTATACAGCATATGTGTATTATTTTTCGCAATTGTCCAATACTACAAGGATTCTACAAGGATACTTAGAACCCTAGAAAAATGTTTGAACACTGCATTCATAAGAGCCTAGTAATATCTTCATACAGAGCATTTTCTTTTGTATTATAGTGTAGAATTAAATAAAATGTTTGTAGAAGTGTAAAATAAAATTTGTGTTTTTTGTCTCCCTTTCTAGTTTTAATAAGTTGAATATTGCCAACAGTTGTAGCAGATATTTAGGTAGCCTAGGTAGGTGGTTACATGACTACAGTTTCAAACAGCACTGTTAGAGGATTTTTAATTTACTGCTGCTTATCAAAATTAGATAATAAGCAGACCAAGTGAATCTGTAGGAGTTTATATAAAGGAGAATAAGAGCACATTTAGTGCCCTTATTCTGACCAACTCCCTCTGTATGTTGATAATGGAAGTGGCTGAAGGATTCAGAAGCAGAACACCCGGTCTCCTCCGACTGTGGACAGCAGACGATACAGGGAAGCATTGTGTCTCCATGGCAACCTGTGGTGCCAGGCACATTGTGCGTGGGCGCATGGATACACGTTTTGGGGCAGTCCAACCCTTATATCATGGAGAAAATATGTGTAGCGCTAAAACACTTAAAATTATGCATAAATACAAAGAAAATATATATGTATAAAATATATATGAAGGTGCGAAAAAATGGTGTGCAAAAATGCTAAAGTATAATAAATAGTGATAAAACTAGTAGTAAAGTCTCTGTGTTCAAGATAAACAGTGATGAAGCAAATGGGTGGAGATTTCTCTATCCAGACACAGACGTGGGTACAATCTGATATTGTAGTAGTACTGTGCACACAGGAATGCAGCCTTGGGGTATCACCAGACCGTCCAGGAGTAGACACACGGTAGATCATCCAGAGGTTGGCACACGGTATAAAATGTATCTCCAGCTCGTCCGGGATCACAAATCGTGGGATATAGTGTAAAAAACAGGGAAAAAGTGCTCCATATAGTGCAGATCAACCAATAACGTTTTATTGGAATAAAAATCTCTCAATAAAGGAGTAAAGGCAACAGTCCAACAAAGGATATGTAGGCATAAAAACAGTAAAGGGCAATGTAAAAGTCTCAAATAAGTAAGCCCTACGCATTTCGACGCTAGTGGTCATCAACAGGGGCATTGATGCTCTACCGTTTGTCTACTCATGGACAGTCTGGTGATACCCCAAGGCTGCGTGTCTACATCTACAAGGTGTGCCCTTAGGATCCGGAATCGCCTTCCCTCATCCAACAGGAGAAAAACACAAGCGTATCTGATCCACTGCCGTATGGTATGTGTGTCCATCCCTTCTGGTAAGAAGTACCTTATCAAGCGTCTATAGTTTCCTGGGATCACATTCACACATTCCTGTGTGCACAGTACTACTACAATATCAGATTGTACCCACGTCCGTGTCTGGATAGAGAAATCTCCGCCAATTTCCTTCATCACTGTTTATCTTGAACAGAGAGACTTTACTACTAGTTGTATCACTATTTATTATACTTTAGCATTTTTGCACACCATTTTTTCACACCTTCATATATATTTTATACATATATATTTTCTTTGTATTTATGCATAATTTTAAGTGTTTTAGCGCTACACATATTTTCTCCATGTCTGTATAACTTTGTTTGAGTGTAAGCAGCTTTAGAAAAGCAATTTTCTTATCACATTGTTTTGGGTATAGCACAGTGATATTCCCCCCTAGCAGCACAACCCTTATATCAAACCTACTATAGAACTAAATATTAGAATTTAAATAGAGAAAGGGGGGGATGAAAATAAATTAATACTTATGTAAAAAAATATATGTTTAAAAAGTGGGCAATGGACATGATTTTTGTTCAAACTTTGTATTAAGGTTGTAAGCATGCAGATTAATAAAGACATGTTTTAAGTCAATAGGATATAATTAATAAACATTAATACAGTATCCTGTGTCAGTGTAAGATAAGTATCGACAGATACATATGACAACATTTCACTCAAACATATATTGTATAACAAATACAAAATCTTAATAATACCTACGAAAAGGTAAGACAGTATGATTATTGGATTGGATATTGGATTAGACAGTATAATTATTGCACAGGTGTGCTTTAGGCTGGCCACAATAAAAGGCCACTGCAGTTTTATCACACAGCACAATGCCACAGATGTCGCAAGTTTTGAGGGAGCGTGCAATTGGCATACTGACTGCAGGAATGTCCATCAGAGCTGATGCCCTTGAATTGAATGTTCATTTCTCTACCATAAGCCATCTCCAAAGGCCTTTCACAACCGCAGACCTTGTGTAACTACACCAGCCTAGCACCTCTTCATCCAGCATCTTCACCTGCAAGATCATCTGAGACCAGCCTCCCGGACAGCTTCTGCAACAATCGGTTTTGCATAACCACAGAATTTCTGCACAAACTGTCAGAAACTGTCTCAGGGAAGCTCATCTGCATGCTCATCGTCCTCATTGGGGTCTCATCCTGACTGCAGTTCGTCGTCGTAATAGACTTGAGTGGGAAAATGCTCACATTCAATGGCATCTGGCACTTTGGAGAGTTGCTCTCTTCATGGATGAATCCCGGTTTTCACTGTACAGGGCAGGTGGCAGATAGCATGTATGGCGTTGTGTGGGTGAGCAACGTTTGCTGATGTCAACATTGTGGCCCATGGTGGCGGTGGGTTTATGGTATGGGCAGGCGTATGCTATGGACAACAAACACAGGTGCATTTTATTGATGGCATTTTGAAGGCACAGAGATACTGTGATGAGATCCTGAGGCCCATTTTTATGCCATTCATCCACGACCATCACCTCATGTTGCAGCATGATAATGCACGGCCCCATGTTGCAAGGATCTGTACACAATTCCTGGAAGCTGAAAACATCCCAGTTCTTGCATGGCCAGCATACTCACCGGACATGTCACCCATTAAGCATGTTTGGGATGCTCCCGATCAGCGTATACGACAACATGTTCCAGTTCCTGCCAATATCCAGCAACTTTGCACAGCCATTGAAAAGGAATGGACCAACATTCCACAGGCCACAATCAACAACCTGATCAACTCCATGCGAAGGAGATGTGCTGCACCGTGTGAGGCAAATGGTGGTCACACCAGATACTGACTGTTTTTTGGACCCCCCAGACCCCTCCAATACAGTAAAACTGCACATTTTAGAGTGCCCTTTTATTGTGGCCAGCCTAAGGTACACCTGTGCAATAATCATGCTGTCTAATCAGCATCTTGATATGCCACACCTGTGAGGTGGATGGATTATCTCAGCAAAGGAGAAGTGCTCACTAATACAGATTTAGACAGATTTGTGAACAATATTTGAGAGAAATAGGCCTTTTGTGTACATAGAAAAAGTTGTAGATCTTTGAGTTCAGCTCATGATAAATAGGGGCAAACACAAGTGTTTCATTTATAAATTTGCTCAGTGTATATTCGAATATTGAAAAAAGAGACATAAGATAGAAAAGAGGGAAGAACAAGAAAAGAAAAAGAAAACAAATTGAAAGTTGGTGGACTCAGAGTAGGAGAATTGTTAGGAAAGAGTGTACGGAAGGGAGAAAAGAACTAAAAAACTAAAATTAAGCAAGAAAGAATTTTCCAACTTAGGTGAAGTTGAAAATTCCATCCATGCATACCATAGTTTGGAAAAAGAAGCATAGTCATCATTAACTATGGCAAGGAATTCCTCCATTCTCATGAGATGGTTAAGTTCAGTTACCCAATCACTAATGGAAAGGGGTATAGAGGTTTTCCACTATCTAGAGATCAGGGTTCTGCCAGTCAGAATAAAAAATTATAATAGACTCTTTTTAATATTTTTAATAGAACCCGGGATTCATCTATGTAATATAATTAACTCATAAGTAAGAATGACATTCAGAAAATATAAAATAATGTAATTATACAGTTTTGTGCCTTTATAAAAATAGAAATATAAACCTATTGGATATGGGTAAAATATTAAAATAATAATACATAATAAATCGAATGGACACCTGGGTATATTGTAAATGAAGAGATACCAGTTCCAAACGATATAGGTAGGTAAATGAATCTAGACATGAAAGAAAAACAATTCAATTATAGTATTTAGCTTTAGTTCTTAATTTAGACCCCCAGGGGTCAATGTATTAAGCATAAAAATTCAATGTGTTTCTTGTTGGCAGAGCTTTTTAAAGTGCTCAGCTTTACAACTACTATTGGGGATACTTTTAATAATCCACACTTTTAACCCTTCCATGGATTTTCCATGTTTTTCTTTAAACTGTTGCCCAACAATGTTCCCCAAATCGATCTCTGACGGTTATAATTGTATATCCCACGCACAGCAGTCCACATGGGCAAGTCAGACAATAAAAAAGCTGCAAATGGGAACAACTTCACCATTCACAGAAAAGGCTTTCAGTCCATGCATAACAAAGCTGCACATGCCTAATAAATTTCAAATACGTTACCTTCTTGACAGAGACGAGCTGTTGGCTTTTTGGAGATCTTGCTGGGATCTACCTGACTTTTAATATTGCAGGCCCTACGATAGGCAATTTTTTTTTTGGGCCAAATAGGGTCTATAAAATGGTTGTGTTGGAGTATACCCCAGTGTCTTTACAACATTTTCTCCCTGTTTTTTGTATCTAGCATGAAATTGAGTAATAAAATAGATCAAGTTAGTATCATTGTTATCTACTTTAGCTGTGTTTTTGTTTGGGGGCCTGTACTGAAAGCCTTATCTATATTATAATAACCCTTTTCTATACATTTTTTATTATGCACCTCACTTTGTTCCACGTAGCCTTTCTCTAGAGTGCTGTTTTTACGGAATGGACAAAACTGGCTGCTGGAGGTATTATATCTCCACTTGGGATAGTGGCAACTGGTGGAATGGACAAATACGTTTCCAGCGATCAATTTAAAGTGTTTTTTAGAGATGATTTTAAGCCCTGATGAGCCAAATTCTAAATTCAGAAATACAAGAGAGGCCATGTCGCACACATGTGTGAATGACTGCTCAAAGGTGTTGTTGCAATATTTGACAAATCCAGTAGTTGAAGAGGGGGGTCCATCCCAAATGATGATGTCATTGATATACCTTCTCAAATAGACAATATGATGGGCATATGCATTTGGATTATAGATAATCCAATCTAGCCAATACTCGTGACCATTGCCCATTTTTTAAACATATTTTTAACATATGTATGAATTGAATTTCCATTCCCCTTTCTCTATATTTATATTAATTGGATTCCCATAATTGTATTATTTTAGAATTTTTTTAATTTTATGTGAGTAAGTAATTTCATTACTTTCTGGGCACTCTGCATCATTTAGTTATTTAGCTTCTGGCATTACCATGGCAGTGACTGCTAATAAAATGGTTTCCCCGAAGCCAATATAGGATTGATAAAGGGGTGGGACTGCCTCAAAATGCGTAGCCACAACCCTACGCACAACGCACCTGATGTTACAGACCCAATGCTTCACTGTATCCCTTTGCTGTCCACAGAGTAGAGTCTAGACTGCAAATGTGGAGGGATGCAATACTTGAAAGCTTTAAGAAGAAGGACTGTGCAATCCCGCTTAGGCTAAACAGGAAAATCTCTCTAGAGAAGGGCATTATAGGTAGAGATATTCCATTACATAAATGCTCAGCACGAGGAAGAGGTGCTCAGGATGGATGCATTAAAAGTGCACTTTTCCTTTAGGTATCGTGCTGGGAACCAACAATATATTTCCATCCAATTTTTTATTTTATTTTTTTATACAATGCTTTATTTATTCTATTCCTAATTTTTGAGTAAAATACAAGTATGATAACCAGGGGCAAAACATAAAACTAATATTCACTCAAATAAAATAATAATAAACCTGTTGTAGCCCAATTTAAAGTAGCCAATTTAATTTAAATGTCAATTCTTATAGATATTAGTATGAGAATATTTGTGACTATGCGTCGACCGATTATCGGTGGCTGATATTCACTTTTTTTAAGCATCGTTTTCAGTCACAAACTTACAGATGTTACCAATATTGCTTCAAGGGGTTGTACCGGGGTGATGCCTGCAGCTGCAGGCATCCCCCCGGTACCGTTCATTAGAGCGGACGGTCAGCTTTCTTGTTGCTTGGAGGCCAGAAGCGACCCGCTGGCACATCTGGCTGGCCAGGACCGGAACAAAGCCTTTCGGCTTTGTTCGAGTCTCATAACCCAGAAGCGATGTCATGACCTTACTTCCGGATTACTGGCATCCTAAAGGCGCCAGCTTGAAAAAAGTATTCAAAAACGCTGATCTTGTCGTTTTGAATACTTTCCAGTGCAGAGGTGGGGTCTTAAAGACCCCAGATCCCTCCAGAAAGAGTACCTGTCACTGCCTATTACTGTCACAAAGGATGTTTACATTCCTTGTGACAGCAATAACAGTGATAAAAAAAAAAAATATTAAAAGGACAGTGTAAAAATAAAACATTTAAATCTGAAGAATACTGGCACCTAATATCGGCTATCTGCCTGAAAGGCAGCCATAAAATCGTTATCGGCCCTGAAAAAACTATATCGGTCGACCCCTATTTGTGACATGGTCCCAAAACATCTTATGTGTTCTTTTGCTGTTGTTTCCACCAGGATAAGCTGTTCTAAAGCATAAATATAAATGCTGACCATAGTTCAACCTGAAGATTTATTCAGATGTTTGCCCTGCATGTCTGATCAATGTCTAATGTGTTGGTTGGCTTTAATGGGAATTACAACTCAGATATTGAACCCCCTATTGTATTGTCTGCATCCAAATTTTTTTTTTATTATTTCATTTGTCAGTGTCTGATAAGTTAAACTGTCAGTTTAGAGGGGCTTAACTTTGTAAAGTCTTCTCTTTTGCAATATTATTGGCATTGGTGAAATAAAGTCCCATTCCATGTGTTAGCTTTCCTGGCAGTACCTGTGCATAGAGGTTGCTGTATGCCTTTTATCTCTCTCTAACTTAATTCCCACCATCAGCTTCTGTTGGATAAAACAGAGATATCAAGGGTCCAGTGTTTTCTGGACAGTATAGCAGATTAACTACCTTATTTAGATATAGTCCTAAAGTGTGTCAGAATAGATACTGAGACAATAATAAAGAAACAAAATTAGGCATCAGCTAGAGAAAATAGAGCCAAACTTTAGCCAATCTGTTGTAAAATCCTTTTTTTTTTTTTTTAGATGTCAAAGTTTTGTCAAATAATATTTTTTTTCTGATCAAAAAAGCAAGTAATGAAATCAGCCTTCCATTTGACTAAAATACTAGGGAGGGTGAAATCTAAATAAATCATATTTTTGTACAATAAAGTAATTAGGTGGGATCTGTTATTCTTAAGTGTTATTTTCTCAATGGGATTAAGAGGCTGGATAAGCAAATTAGCATTGAAGTTTCTTTTGATCAAGTCCAGTAATGCATTTTAACTTCTCATCACAAGTCAGGTTTCCAGTCTCATTTTTGAAAACATATGTTATTAAAGAATCATTACTGAAAATACTTTCAAGATCTGAAGCTCCTAAGACTCTAGAGAGGAACTGGAATTTAAATATTTTGTTCACATAGTTTAAGTAGCGTTATAGTTAAAGTGAACCAGTGGTGCCTAAAGCGGAAGTCAACAATAAACTAATAGTAGTACAAAAGTAATCTCTTTATTTAACTTAATCCTTTATTATTAATAGATTGTTCTGTAGGCCCCCAGATTCTGGTATCCAAGACCATTCACTGCTACTCTATCTCCATGAGCAGGGTCCCACTACCACACCTTGTAGTTCTTTTAAGGCAGCACTGACATCCATTCCAGCAAAGCCTGTATTGGACCCCCTCCCCACCTTACTTGAGAACATGGTTGTCAAGTAGTACGAATGCAGTGAAGTCACTTTTTGCTTGATTTATTTTCCAGTCATATAAATGTAAACTCTTCAAAGCGCATGTCAACCTAGAAACGTGTTGCCCTGACCTGATGCACAATCTAATGTGCTTTGCAATGTACTTTACATTACACATCAACTTGTTGAGGTGCGTTAACGTATGTTGATATACCCACAGTCGATCCAGAGCAAGGCAAAAAGTCCCAATAAAGCATGATCCAATTTGCTCCAGAAGTGGAAAAATAATTCCTTCCTAGTCCCCCAATAGGCAATTGAATATACCCTGGATCAAGCCTGGTGTTATTACCTATACATGTTAGTATCCAGTTGTATTTTGTGCATTTAGAAATGCAACCAGTTCTTTTTTTAAAACAATCTACTGAGCTGGCTTACTGACTATTTACCATTCACACGTGCTTGAATGTTAGATTAATTTCAGACCCTGGATATTCTGAAACTTCAAACACTCTGTTCTCCAAATTTAGATCTGTTCATGTGTTCAAGAGCTTGGGTTTGTGCCCTTCTGCCTGTGGCCTATAGCAGTGGCGGAATTATCAGGGTCGCACCAGTCGCATTTGCGACTGGGCCCTTCAGTTCCGCCACTGTATGGGGGCCCACTCCCGCCACCCGGGAATATAGTCATTAGCGTGGAGTCCCGGTACGCTCCGCCTATCCTCCCCGCCCGCTTTCACGGGCACACGGCACAGTCCCCCCCCATCCTCTCCGCCCATCCTGTGCTCCCGCACTCACATGCACAGTCCCCGCCCGCTCCACCCATCCTCTCCGCCTGCAAAGTCCCCGCCCATCTTCTCCTTCCCAGCCCGCTCCGCCTTCACTCACAGTCCCCGCCCATCTTCTAAGTCACCGCCTGCACTCACAGGCACAGTCCCTGCCCGCTCCGCCCATCTTCTCCGGCCCCGCCTTCACTCACAGGCCCCGCCTATCATCTCTGCTCGCCCAAGCAAGGAGAGGGAACCAAGTGATCTGCAAGTGAGTGGCACCCCCTCCCCCCACACCACCACCACTACTGCCACAGATACCCCCCCCCCCCACACCACCACTGAACCCCCCCCCCCCACACCACCACCACCACCACCACTGCCACTGATACCCCCCACACCACCACCACTGCTGCCACTGATACCCCCTCACCCCCACACCACCACCACCACTACTGCCACTGATACCCCCACACCACCACCACTGCTGCCACTGATACCCCCCCCCCCCACCACCACCACTGAAACCCCCCCCACACCACCACTACTGCCACTGATACCCCCCCACACCACTACCACTGCTGCCACTGATACCCCCTCCCCCCACACCACCACTGAAACCCCCCCACACCACCACTACTGCCACTGATACCCCCCACACCACCACCACTGCTGCCACTGATACCCCCTCCCCCCACACCACCACTGAAACCCCCCCACACCACCACTACTGCCACTGATACCCCCCACACCACCACCACTGCTGCCACTGATACCCCCTCCCCCCCACACCCACCACTGATACCCCCCACACCACCACCACTACTGCCACTGATACCCCCTCCCCCAACACCACCACCGATACCCCCCACACCACCACTACTGCTACTGATATCCCCTCCCCCCCCCCACTTATACCCCCCACACCACCACTAATACCCCCCACACCACCACCACCACTACTGCCACTGATACCCCCCACACCACCACCACTGCTGCCACTAATACCCCCCACACCACCACCACTGCTGCCACTGATACCCCCTCCCCCACATCACCACTGAAACCCCCCCCCCCCCCACCACCACTACTACTGCCACTGATACCCCCCACACCACCACCACTGCTGCCACTGATACCCCCCACACCACCACCACTACTACTGCCACTGATACCCCCCTCCCCCCACACCACCACCACCACTGAAACCCCCCCACACCACCACCACCACTACTGCCACTGATACCCCCACACCACCACCACTGCTGCCACTGATACCCCCTCCCCCCACACCACCACTGAAACCCCCCCCCCCCCCCCACCACCACCACTACTGCCACTGATACCCCCCACACCACTACCACTGCTGCCACTGATACCCCCTCCCCCCACACCACCACTGAAACCCCCCCACACCACCACTACTGCCACTGATACCCCCCACACCACCACCACTGCTGCCACTGATACCCCCTCCCCCCCACACCACCACTGAAACCCCCCCACACCACCACTACTGCCACTGATACCCCCCACACCACCACCACTGCTGCCACTGATACCCCCTCCCCCCCACCACCACCACTGATACCCCCCACACCCCACCACCACTACTGCCACTGATACCCCCTCCCCCGACACCACCACCGATACCCCCCACACCACCACTACTGCTACTGATATCCCCTCCCCCCCCACTTATACCCCCCACACCACCACTAATACCCCCCACACCACCACCACTACTGCCACTGATACCCCCCACACCACCACCGCTGCTGCCACTGATACCCCCCACACCACCACCACTGCTGCCACTGATACCCCCTCCCCCACATCACCACTGAAACCCCCCCACACCACCACTACTGCCACTGATACCCCCCACACCACCACCACTGCTGCCACTGATACCCCCCACACCACCACCACTACTACTACTGCACTGATACCCCCCCCCCCCCCACCACCACCACCACCACTGATACCCCCCCACACCACCACCCCCACTACTGCCACTGATACCCCCCTCCCCTAAACCACCACCACCACCGATCCCCCCCACACCACCACCACTACTGCCACAACCCTTGCCACTGATCCCATCCCCCCCACCACCACCACTGATCCCATCCCCCCCCACCACCACTGATCCCATCCCCCCCACCACCACCACTGATCCCATCCCCACCCAACCACCACTGCTGCCACTGATCCCATCCCCCCCACCGCTGCCACTCATCCCATCTCTCCCTCACCACTGCCACTCATCCCATCTCTCCCTCACCACTGCCCCCCATCCCTTCCCCCACACAATTCCACTGATTCTATCTCTCCCCAACCACCACTGCTGCCACTAATCCCATCCCCCACCACCACCTCTGCCACTCATCACAGGGGCGTAACTACAGGGGTCACAATTGCAATAGTGCACATGTTGCCCCTGAACACCTGAATGGGGGGGAGGAACAAATCCCCTAATTTTTTCTCCTGCAGCCACTAAAAGTCTGCTTCTTGTCCTCTCCCTCTGATAGGCCTTAAGTGGCTGCAGGAGGAAAATGGAAGGGATTTGTTCCCCCTCCTATCCAGGTCCTGCTGCCCCCGTGATCAGTGGGAAGGGCCCTGGCTGGAGGTCAGGGGGGCCCTCCATGGTTTCTTGCACCGGGGCCCTGAAGGTTCTAGTTACGCCACTGGCCTATAGCAATGGTGGATGGAAGGGGCAAGGTATGCAAAAAACACACAGGTACTGTCACGTACCTGATAGGAGACTGAAATTATGTGGTCGGCCTCTCTTGTATCTCCAGCCTGGGCCCCATTGAAGGTGGCACAGGAGGAGCACGAGTGCCTGCGGATGTTGATGGAAGAACATGCAGCAGGAGATGTGATCCCAAGGAGACTGGTGAACCAATGGATCAGGAACAGTAGTAGTGTTCAGAAGTCTAGCCCAGGTTAAAGGGGAACTCCGCTTATGCTATTGGTTCAGGATGGTAAGCTTGTCAGGGTTCTCAGCTGACTTGAGGCAGGAACACCCATCGGTACACAGAGCTGGTACAGCAGACTGCCAAACAGGCACTTGAACACAGTACAGGAAGACAGAATCAGAGACAGAAGCATAGTCACAGGAATAAATTTAAGATAAATAGTCCGCGCTTAGGATAGGAGTAGAGGTATGCAGCCTCCCCTGAATGGACTCCCTAGGGAGCCAGTGATAAAGTAAAAGTAATGAAGGGATGGTGGCGCTCCCTAGTAAGAAAATGTGTACGTGACCACACTACCTAACACACTTAATAGGCTAAAAGTAATAATAAATAAATTGACAACAAAAAGGTGTGTAAATATAGAAACCAATGGTGAAGTGATCCATAGATTAGCACTCCATAATAATCCAGCCTGGGAACACTCAAAACTAAGTGTAATACCAGAAGGAAAGCTGATGGGGCTAATCACTTAAGTTGATGCAGGAAACTATGTGTGGTAAATTGGAATAGGGTGTGTCCACCTACTACCATCTCACACCATCCTAAATACAATCAATACATGTGATACATATAATACATATAAGTGAATTATCTATACGTGATAACAGCAATAACCATAAATTAAAATAATTGAAAAAAATACATAACATGAGCCACATAAGGGGATGTGTGAACCCTGTGGTAAAAGATATACATATATATGTGTATATATACACACGTGAAAAGTCCTCCCCGGGTTGGGTGATCCAAAAGGTATACAAAAAAGAAAAAAGAGAAAATATATATACAAATGTTCAGTGATCAGTGACTTTAGTGACTTCGCTGTTGTAGATAAGGTGACTTCGTGCTGCCCATATGGTCCCACACTCACCGGAAACTACCACCCCTGCAGGGGTAAAAGGTATAAATGGAGATCCGTCAGTGGTCCCTCTCCCAGAAATGGATCGATATCCCACTCCTTCGTATCCACGGGGGCGGTCACAGGATCTAGGTACCAGCGTCAGCACTCCATTCTCCAGGAAATTCAGAAAAAATGTCCCTCCATGGCAAAAATTAAAAAGAAAGATAGGGGACTCATAGCGCAAAATGTAAAAACAAATTATACTTTATTAAAATAAAGCAAAAAAATGTAAAACAAAAATAAGGTTAAAAAAGTATAACAGAGTCCCGGCGGGCTAGTATAGGGCTTTAAAGCCTGAATGCCCTCTATTAAAAATAGTGCACAGTGGCCGCTTGCGTCCCAGCAGCGTTCCAAGCCTCCTGCGCTAACCGGAAGTGAGGTAAGTACGCCTTACGCACGTTTCGTCATGTGACTTTGTCAAAAGCTTTTGACAAAGTCACATGACGAAACGTGCGTAAGGCGTACTTACCTCACTTCCGGTTAGCGCAGGAGGCTTGGAACGCTGCTGGGACGCAAGCGGCCACTGTGCACTATTTTTAATAGAGGGCATTCAGGCTTTAAAGCCCTATACTAGCCCGCCGGGACTCTGTTATACTTTTTTAACCTTATTTTTGTTTTACATTTTTTTGCTTTATTTTAATAAAGTATAATTTGTTTTTACATTTTGCGCTATGAGTCCCCTATCTTTCTTTTTAATTTTTGCCATGGAGGGACATTTTTTCTGAATTTCCTGGAGAATGGAGTGCTGACGCTGGTACCTAGATCCTGTGACCGCCCCCGTGGATACGAAGGAGTGGGATATCGATCCATTTCTGGGAGAGGGACCACTGACGGATCTCCATTTATACCTTTTACCCCTGCAGGGGTGGTAGTTTCCGGTGAGTGTGGGACCATATGGGCAGCACGAAGTCACCTTATCTACAACAGCGAAGTCACTAAAGTCACTGATCACTGAACATTTGTATATATATTTTCTCTTTTTTCTTTTTTGTATACCTTTTGGATCACCCAACCCGGGGAGGACTTTTCACGTGTATATATACACATATATATGTATATCTTTTACCACAGGGTTCACACATCCCCTTATGTGGCTCATGTTATGTATTTTTTTCAATTATTTTAATTTATGGTTATTGCTGTTATCACGTATAGATAATTCACTTATATGTATTATATGTATCACATGTATTGATTGTATTTAGGATGGTGTGAGATGGTAGTAGGTGGACACACCCTATTCCAATTTACCACACATAGTTTCCTGCATCAACTTAAGTGATTAGCCCCATCAGCTTTCCTTCTGGTATTACACTTAGTTTTGAGTGTTCCCAGGCTGGATTATTATGGAGTGCTAATCTATGGATCACTTCACCATTGGTTTCTATATTTACACACCTTTTTGTTGTCAATTTATTTATTATTACTTTTAGCCTATTACGTGTATTAGGTAGTGTGGTCACGTACACATTTTCTTACTAGGGAGCGCCACCATCCCTTCATTACTTTTACATAGTCACAGGAATAGCCAGGGTCATCAACAGACAGGCAGTGAGGTACCAAATCATAAGCAAAGCCGAAGTCAGGAATGGAGCCGGGTCAGGAATTAAAGACAGGTTAAAAGCAGAATCCAAGATCAGGTCAGGAGCAAGTCGGGTCAGCAACAAGGGAATCTTACAGGATAAATGCAGCACACAGGGAACAGCTGAAGATCAGTCAGCACAGAACATGGGCATGAGCATCCTTTAAATAGCCCATCTGGCGCCAACAGGAATTGTGCGCTAGCGCAAATGCTTGCGCAAATGCGTACGCCTGGTAACTGTTCTGTGGGAAATACCATGCTCATATCTGCACACCAGACATTTCAAAGGGATTCCCTGACAGGTACTTCTAGATGCCTGCTTTCAATGTCTGGTGCCAGGCTAATTTTACTTATTGCACAAAAGGGTTACTTTAGAAACCATCTTTGGTTAATTGGTTTGGTAATCTGCTTAATTTTAAAAGTCTTACATAAAACAAAGTGGCTACTATTATCTTTATCAAAAAAAACCTCTGACTGCAGTTTCACTCTTTTATTAATTTAAGCTGGCCATAGATGGTTTGAATCTCAGCTGGTTCAGCAGAGACCGGTCGACATTCAAATCATGTATGGTCAAGCTGAAATTGGGTACAACCAGTCTGTCAGATTTTACATGCGATTATTGCTACCAACTATTATAGCTGCAGTAATCACTGTGTTCTCCCGGCAACGATGGCTCCCCCTGACCTCCCCCTGACCTCCCTCCCGCCAGGAGAACACAATGGCTCCACGGAAGGGATTCCCCCAATAACACTGACCCGTGGTTGCAGGAAAGAAAATCGCTCCATCTATAGTCGGCTTAGATTTTTGCATTTGTTTAGTTTGATTATAAAACTCACAAAACTTTCAAAGCTCAATACTAAACAAAAATTGTATTTTGGAATTATACCTATGATCTTCAGCAGTCACACATAAAAGGTTGTTATGTAGCAGAACCCCATATTATCAGCAGTGTATAATCTGCACAGGTGTCTTAAATGTTATACCCAAGCTGTTTCTAAAGGGAAACACTGCTCTCTGTTAGATTTTAAATGATGTCTGAGTGCCCATAGAGATGGTTTCTCTTCTCTTCCTGTTCTGTCGGACACCCATCACAGGGACACAGACAGCAGTAAAAGCCTGACAGTTCTAAACCTTCCTCATTCTATTAGAAAATAATTTTTAATTGCTTAATTTCTGTTAAAGTATAACTAAAAGGCTAAACCTTTTTTTTTTTTTAGTTTTGGATGGAGTGGAGAGGGATTTGAACATCTTTACTGCTGTCTGTTCCCCCATTAGGCAGATTCACTCTCTCCATTTGTTCTGTTTACCATTATCATTAAAAATGAAAGTAAAGAAAATCCCACATTTTTGGCAATAGGAAAGTAATAGAGGGGAAATCTTCCAATGGGGACACTAGTTCTGGTTACCTGGGGGTTCCCAAGGGATTCCCTTAATTTTCAGGGATTTCCTTTCACTTCCTGTTTGGCTTTGGGACAGAAAGTGAAGGCAAATCTCTGAAATGGGGCATAAATGGCGAAAGAAAACCTGACGGGTTATAACCCTCCCTTGCTCTATCCAAAAGTAAAAAAAAAAAAAAGAGTTGCCTATAGTTCTACTTTAAGGGAATTCTTCTCACTTCTTATTCTGTATGACAATTAACCAGGAAGTCAGCAAATTTTCCTTAATTTCCTGTTCTGATTGATATTCATCATGTAGACAGCAAGCAATGAAAAATGTTCACACATTATAATAGTAAGTTTAATAAGATTGTAGTAATATTGTAGATCTGGAAATCCACTTTTAGATTTTAAGCTATTGTAAATATTTTCCAAAATATATGTATCCCAACCTAATTCTTTTATGAAATGTAAACATGCACACAAATATTTTTTTTCAGTTTCTCCTTTGAGTCAGTGACCTTTTACCTTTTTTATTTATTTTCTTTCATTTTCTTTCTCCCTTTTTTTAAGGATTACATAAATACATAAACCAGAGAGAGTCTCTGTATTATTTATTCTTCAAACTAACATTCTGTATAGGTTCCTAGTTATTTATTTAGTCATTGTGTAATGAAAAATGGAAGTGTTTCTTGCACCAGCTCTTGGGTTGGAGGAGTGGAGTCCAGAGGAGAAGGTATAATCGGACATGAGCTGGCTGAATAATAGGACTTTCTTCTATTTAAATAATCTTAAAACTTTACTATTGGCACATATGTTCTGCCTATTTTAATTTTATGTTGCCTCTTTCTTGGTGACAGACAGACATCTGGGAAGTGACAATAGTCACTGCTCGTGACAATGAAGTAGAGATTCCAGTCAGTGGAGGGCCAAGTGGAGATTTTGAGATCCAAGAAGAAGACAGCAAATCCCAGACACAACCACCCACAATATTCGACCTGGGAAATGAAGTACTGCCACCAGGCACAACTCCCACCGATCATGGCCGAGGAAGGAAGGTAGATACTGGCCTTATTGACAACACTATAGATTCTGGAAATACATTGGCACAAATGCCACAAAAGAACATTTTGGAAAGAAGAGAAGTATTGATAGGTGAGTTGTTTTTTTTACTTGATGCTGTTGTGCAATATATCATACATTACTCAAAATAATATATATATATATATATATATATATATATATATATATATATATATATATATATATCGTTTTCCTACAATAATAATCTTTATTTGGGAATCAACTGTATTTTTGTACGCCTGACAAAAGCCTGATTTTAAGGAATTATGTTTGAGTCTAAAAATGTCAAAAGGCTGGACTACTTGACATCCAGGAAAATTGCATTTCAGTGGTTAAAAATATCTAATCTTTTGCAGACACAAACTGCCAGGGATTTCAGGGATTTTTGGTTTGTGACAGAAATGCTTTTTAGCAGTACATCATTTTCTGAATCTGCTACATGCTGTTGCTGTTTATTGCGGAAACCTAAAGGCTGATTCAAGTCTTATTTATGTGATGGAATTGAGGGATCACTGTGCCTGACCAATTCAAATGAAGCAAATCATTTGTTTTTTTTATGTGCCTTAAGGTAGAAGACAAAGAACAACCTTTCCTGCACTTTTGTGTAAGATTTCAGAAAAGCATAAGTGCCCCTATTTTGCTAACAGTGCATGAGAATTGCTAGGGGTGCTAAACACACAGTTGGCCACTGCTGTTCCTCTACAGACACCATGAAAAGGACAGAGGAGTCTTTTGTACTTTTCTGTTATTAGTCTGCAATTGGGATCTTAATATTAATGTCATAAAATATGTTTGCCTGTTAATAATAATAAAGCTAAGGAACCCTCTCAGGAAATTATTAGTTCCTCCACTGTACTGCTTCCATGCACTCTGGCTGAGGCATGTGGTATCATCTTATTCTGGTAGTCCCTTCCTGGCTTTAGATGCTAGGCCACAGATGATGCATACTTACAAATCACATGCATGCATATGGGTGACTTATGTGGTACTGTAGTAATCAGCGGACCATAGAAAGAAGAAAGATAATTGCAGAACCCCAGTTTGCTGCTTAGGTGACTTACCTAGGTTAAGAAGTGCATTTCTAGCATCTAATATACCAAGAATAGAAAGTTAATTATGCTAGTGTCTGAAAAAAAATAAGCAGAATATTTACACATAATTACCCAATTAACATGTCTGTACACATAACATGTGAGATTTTCCAAATTTGATTAGGTTTACACTTTAACAGTTGTGAATGGGTCAAGAGAGTGGGAAGAACCTTAGTTCCATCACCTTTAGGCTGTCAAATGGAAGGAAAAACCTGGTACTTTTTGCTTAGTATCTTGATCCACTATAGTCCTTAATTTACTGTAAAGGGGCAGACTTTCGCTCATTACGGAACAGGGAATTCTGCAGATACGTTTGTGCTATCAGAAAACTGAAGCAAATAACTTAATTTCTTTTTCGTAACTTCATTCAGTATAGAGAACAAAATCACGGTGTTGGTGTTTTTGACTGATAATCCTGTAGGGCAACTTTAGCCAATTAGCTAAATACATGGTTTAGCAGTATATTTACCCTTTTGGTCGGAAAATACGACCGTGTGTATGCTCCATCGGACTTTTGCTGGCCGAATTCCAGTCAGCAAAAGATTGAGAGCAGGTTCTAAATTTTTCGGTCGGAAAAAACTCAGATCGTCTGTAGCAATTCTGACATGTAAAATTCCTACGCATGCTCAGAAACAATTCGACGCATGCTCTGAAGCATTGAACTTAATTTTCTCGGCTCGTCATAGTGTTGTACGTCACCGCGTTTTTGACGGTCGAAAGTTCAGCGAACTTTTGTGTGACCGTGTGTATGCAAGCCAAGCTTGAGCGGAATTCCATCGGAAAAACCATCCAAGATATTTCCGACGGAAAATCCGCTCATGTGTACGGGGCATTAGGGTTATTTGGCACTTGGTATTAAAGACACAGACAGAATCGTGCCATCTGGTTACTGTCTCTGTGTTCCAGGAGCAGTGCAGCCAGACAACAGCAGCTGCCTAAGGTAATTGCCATTGACAACCACATAAAAGCAGAATAAACCAAACAGTGAGAGCTGAGTTGAAAAGTTGGCAAGAACAAACTTGCAGAGATAGGACTACCCACAGAGCAAGATCTGGGTCAAAGGGTTGTCAGCACAGGATCAGAGAACTCACAAATCACACATTCAGTATAAATAGCAAAGGCTGATAAAGCATACAAAAAAAATTAAAGATTCATGGAGTGCTTTAAAGATATGAGAGAGGTGACATAGGAATGTGGAAACTCAAATGTAAAGACAGGAAACATATCACAGACTGCAAATTGAAGGTCAAGGGAGGTGTGAACAGAAAACAATAGTGTTATAGGTAAAACATGTGCACAGCTCACAGCTAACCTCCAATTGAGTCAAGTCTTAGCCTCACATGAACTCCTGCCTATTCTTTCATCTGTCAATGAATATTACTAGAAAAGTGCCACCCATCCTGAGCTTCTTCTGTCCTGTGAAACAAGAACCTACCCCTTCCACCAATTAACTAATGGAGCAAGCCCTGTTCTTGCAAGCCTTTAAATGTCAGCACGTGTGGGCGTATAAAAACTGATTTCAGTTTAGTACTAGAGATGAGTGGAGCGACTTCTGCAAAATAGATTTTGCTGCAAATTTACTTTAGTTTCACAAAAATTAGCTGTAAAATTGGTTTGAAAAAATATTTAGTGGGTGTTTTTATGGGTGTAGTTGGGGTGGTTTGGTTTATTTCATTTAGAATAGCCATAGGGGTGCTAAATCTTTATTGAAAAAAAAAAATCAGGTTCTGCATTTTCCACGGACTCATTGCATATTTAGAGGAAAATGCAATGATTTTACAGCTCAACTAGGTGAATTTTAGGTAAAAATAGGTTGAGGGTTGAAATTAACATGGTAAACCTGGAAACTATACATCTGCAGCCTATAGGCTTCTTTCACACTGAAAGCGGCGTCCGTTAGCGGTAAATCGCTGCTCGTTTCAGCGGCGCTTTACCGCTGGTTAAGCGGCGCTTTACCGCTGGTTAAGCGGCGCTTTAGGCCACTGGGTGGGGGGTGCTTTTAACCCAAAAAAGAGGTTAAAAACTCCCATGTTGTGGCGTTTCCGAAGCACTTTTCAGGCACTTTGGAAGCACTGCCCATTCATTGCAATGGGCAGGGGCGTTTTGGGATCTCTAACCGCCCCAAAGATGTTTCTGCAAACCCACTGCCTGGGTCTGAAAGCACTCATTGTAATGAATGGGAGGCAGTTTTTAGGCGCTTTACAGGCACTATTTCTAGCACTAAAATGCCTGAAAACTGCCTTAGTGTGAAAGGGGTCTAAAGGCAAAACATTTTTTAAGTTTTGGACAGAGTGGAGAGGGATTAGAACCCCTGTCAGTTTTAATTGCTGCCTGTGCCCCCCATTAGGGAGATTCACCCTTTCTATTTGTTCTGTTTAACACTATCATCGAAAGTAAAGAAAACCCCAGATTTTGGGTTGTCCCCAGAAAAGTAATAAAGGGGAAAGTTTCCAATGGAGACACTAGTCTTGTTAACCTAGGGGTCCCTAAGGACTTGCCTAAATTTGCGGGGATTATCTCTTACTTCCTGTTTGGGCTATGGGACAGGAAGTGAATATAAAGCTCCCCAATGGGACACAGATCGCAAAAATAAACTGACAGGGTCTATAACCCTCCCGTACTCTATCCAAAATGAAAAAAAAAAGTTTTGCCTTTGGACCCCTTTCACACTAGGGCGGCGAGTCAGTTAGCGGCAAATCGACACTAGTTTAGCGGGGCTTTACCGCTGTTTAAGCGGCCCTTTTCGGTCACTAGCAGGGTGAATCGCTTTTTAGGTGCTTTGGAAGTGCTGCCCATTAATTTCAATGGGCAGGGCAGTGTAGGAGCGTTGTAGTGTAGGATTGCAGGATTTTTTTTCCCATTCTGCAAGCGCACCGCCCCAGTGTGAAAGCACACAGCTTTTACACTGGAGAGGCAGGGGAGATGGTTTTCAGGCACTTTACATGCGCTATTTTTAGTGCTAAAATGCCTTAAAACTGCCTCCAGTGTGAAAGGGGTCTTATTCTCCGTACACACGATTGGAATATTCGGCCGGACTATCCGGTGGACAATCTGCCAGACTTTCCGAACACGTGGACTTGCCCACACATGCCCGGACTTTTGAAATGAACGGACTTGCCAACACACGGTGTAAAGTCCATTCTTTTTCCATTCCATTCTGAATGTGACTCCAGGTAGACAGGACTAGCGAAGGAAGCCAATGTTGCCGCCTCGATCGGCGAGATTAACACCTTGCTAGCCCCGTCGCCTGGTATGGATTTAAAGGGGAATCCCAACGCCGAAAAAATGGCGTGGGGGTCCCCCCTACATCCATATCAGACCCTTATCCGAGCACGCAGCCCGGCCGGTCAGGAAAGGGGGTGGGGACGAGCGAGAAGAAGCAGAATAATAAGAAGAAGAAGCAGAAGGCGGCGGCGACAACAGCGACAAAGAAGATAGCGGAGGCCTGGCAGAACAAACAAAGAGCGGGATAAGACCCCCGAAGTCTGAAGAAGACCCCCGGACCGCGGCGGCGACGAAGGAGAAAGCCGACTCCTCCGCTAGTAAAAGAGCTAGTAAAAGAGCAGAAGATAGCGGAGGAGTCCGGCGAAAAGACCCCCGAAGATGGAAGAAGAGAAGACCCCCGGAGCTGTCTAATAAAGTATTTTAAAAACCTGTGTTGTGTTTTTTTATGTAGACTTTATGTGCACCGCAGGGCCCCCCTCCTTCCCCAAAGCACCCCATGTTGAGGGCACGCGGCCTGTTATGGCTCAGGAGGGGGCGCTCGCTCATCACCACCCCCTTTCCTGACCGGCCGGGCTGCATGCTCGGATAAGGGTCTGATATGGATTTGGGGGGGACCCCACGCTGTTTTTTCGGCGTAGGGCTTCCCTTTTAAATTCATACCAGGTGACGGAGCTAGCGAGGTGTCAATCTCGCCGATGGAGGCGGCGACATTGACTTCCTTCGCTAGTTCCATCTACCTGGAGTCACATTCAAAATGAATGGACTTTACTCCGTGTGTCGGCAAGTCCGTTCATTTCAAAAGTCCGGCAGACTAGCACACAGACGGGCGGATTGTCCGCCAAGAGCAGCAACACCACGGCATTTCATCTGTTATCCAGAGGGTTGGCTGCACCACTTATCTATAGACTGGCCCCCAAGCGCAGGAGATTGTGTTGTGTTGCTTTTTTACTATGCATTCTAAAAGCCTTGCTTTGTTTTAAATTTTTTGTTTTGTTTTCTTGTTACGATGGGTAAAGTTTGCATGTATGTGAATCTAAAAATGTTTCTTCTCTCTTGATATAGGTTAAAGCTTAAGTTTGGTAAAAAAAAAAAAAAAAAATCTGTATAATCGACATGTGTGACTTACTATTGATCCAGTGTATCTCTCGTGCTGCTTGGTCCTGCTTTAGTTGAAATCTTTTGTCAGCCTATCACTCCCACCACACGTCTATGAATGAAAAATGGCCTATGAATGAAGGACATTGGATGATTAAAAGGTTCTCATCCTCCATTCACAGGTTCTGTTTCAGTCATAGAAGCTATAGTAAGACCTTTATGAATGGAGGAGTGAGGCAAAAAAGGGCAGGCATAGTCAGGAACTCGTGATGATGAGTGCCTGTCACATCGCCTCCATTTTGTTAAAATAGGGCCGGACAGAGGATGGAAATGTCAAGAAAAGCAGGAGCCAACAGCACAGCGGATACATTGGATCCATAGTAAGTCATGTCCCTTGTGCTATTTTATTAACTAAACTTAGGCTTTAAATTGATTTTTTATGTGACCATTTCACAAGAAAGGTCCCTGTCATTTGATAAAACTGCGATCTGACTAAAATACTAGAAAGAGCAGGATATATCGCAATCCACATATAATACACTCCCGTGTTCCTAAAACAGGTAACATGCTTACCAACTATAAAGAATGGTTGGCCATTGAGGTACAGTCATCTAAAGACTTTAGCATGTCATCTAAATGTGACTGACAAAGTCTTTTTTAGTAATATCACAGTAATAACAAAAAAAAACACATTTTTGTTTTATACCACATTCCACAAAAATTTCAGCTGCTTGCTGTAATGCACTGGAAAGTGGCCCAAAGAATTTCCATGGAAATCAACATTTTGCTTGCTGTTAGTTAAACTTTGGTAACCTTGCGCATCCTGTTTTGCACATTCTGGATAGTATCTGCTTTTTTTCATAACAATCTCACTGGTAAAATTACTGCCACTGGGAAGCACTGAAACATGATGCTACTGCCACTGAAATAATGGATATTATGAATGTTTTGGATACAAAAAGCTTTTGTTTTATTCACTGCAAATCATATGTGACATTGCAGTTAGGCACAGCTGTGAGCAGAAATGGTATATAACAACTAGTAGTGCTGTTATGGTACCAAGAATATTTTGTTCTGTGGCCTAAACATAAAATGCTTAGCAGGCCTGCTGTTACTGATTTTATAGCAGTAGACTTATTTCGTGTGGAGCATCTTTTCAAATTGTTTGATGGACCCTGTAAATTCTAGTTGTGTCCATATGCAGCACAGTAGCTGCATTTTTGTTTTTATTAACAGATATTATCTGCATCCTTGCCTTTAGCCAGCTGCCATTTGTGGTTTGCCCTTGACTCATCCTTTAAGAAAACAACCATGAAATACTAGTTTCCAATTCCTATATGAATGACAGCTGCTGTATATTTATACATTAGTAATTTTATTAAGCACCGGGAATTATCCCATATGAGTTAACGAAATTCAGATATTCTCAACTGTCATTTTCAAGTACAAATGTAACTCTGATTGGACCATGTAAGACATTACAGGCAATTCTCATAAAAGATGTTTTGGTAAATAAAACCATAATGTTTGCTTGTATTGGAACAGCAAGTAACTGAGAGAAGAATAAAGGCCACCACTGATGGCCTCTCCTACCCACTTACTTCAGTACCTTGAGTAACAGACCTGTAACAAGTACACAGATAAGGGCTTGTCTTTGACTTTTTTGATCTGCATACATGTAATGAATCATTGACTCAAAAAGGATTACATTTGGGGGTTCCCTGTCTACTAGCATAGAGTACAGAAATAACAGCCTCTGTTTTTCTTCTCCAGGTATGAATATTTTTACAGCTTGGGCCAATGTAACTATGCATATACCATACCTGTGGGATCCCTCAAGACCTTCTGTGTTCAGAATCCAGCAGGGCAGCTGCTCAGCACAGGACCCAGAAGCTAGTGAAGATCATTGGAGTAGTGGCATCTACTAAAGTGATTTCCAGCTTCTAGAGGGGTCCCACAGACATTGTGTACACAGTTACATTGGTCCAAGCTGGATCAATGTGATTATGCAAAAATATCTATACCTGGATTTCTTGATGAATGTTGATGAATGTTTTTTAACATATTTCAAACCTATAATGAAAAAATATGTTTTTAATTTTTTCAGCTGTAATAGTTGGAGGAGTAGTCGGAGCCTTGTTTGCTGCATTCCTAGTGATGCTGCTGATTTATCGCATGAAGAAGAAAGATGAAGGAAGTTATGCTCTGGAAGAGCCTAAACCAGCTAGTGTTTCATATCAGAAACCGGACAATCATGAGGAGTTTTATGCATAGTCAGGGGAACATGGCCTTCAGTTTCCCCTCTGTCAGTCCCGATGATCAGTGAGCCTGTGGACGGATCTTACAATCCTGGCTTCCATCTTGGATGGGGGCTCTGTCTGTTTCTAGATCACAACTACCTGAAGTGTGATATCTTAAAGTGTTGTCAAACCTGGATACTCAACCAACCCTTTGGAAGTAGCGAACGTTCCTATTGTCCGACTTCTCCAATCCATTCCTTTTTGCGTTCGTAAACTGTAAATGCCCACAACTGCCACGTGCTTTTTTGAGGGTTTCTCTAACATGCTTGACTGATTTCTCTTTCTGTGGCCATCATGTAGCAGATTCTGGTACCCACAAAAGCACAAGTGATACCCACTAATTCAGTATTGGCATATGGCATATAAAATACTTTCTGCCGCTGCAGGTGTGCTTTTTTTTTTTTTTTCTTTAATAATATTTTCAAAGTAGGTTGTTTATGTAAATGCTGAAAGAAATTTTGAATGTCAAGTATAACTTGTATTTATCAATTTAATACATTTATATTGATTACAGTCCGACCACAGGCTTCACCATCAAGCTGTAAATAGGTACTTGTGTAAATTAATAAAATGCTAGGGAATCTAATTAGAAAAGAAGGAACACAGCTTTCTTAACATTAAACAAAACATTCTAAAGCAAATATGTTATTATGTGGGTGTAAAGAATGAAATACGGAGAACTCTTTTTGATTTAAAATGGTACTGTGATGGAAAGAGATAATAAATGAGCTTTGGTTACATGTTGTGCCATATGATGCAGCCTTGGTTAAACCAATAATCTACCTTTAAATATGTTATAATTAAAAGCAGGATCCACATCCTCCCAAATTTTTTAAGAAATCAACCTTATTTGTTTAGTGCCCCTTTTAAATACCCTGTACCAATTGATTAGTCCAAAAACCAGGATGGTCATCCAAGATATGATTGGGGGTTCTGTAAGTGTTCTTTCTAAGAGCCTTTGTGAACAAATCCTAGCTCCATGAGCCAACAGTCTTCTTTAAAACTAATTTAATTTCTTGCTTTCCAGGTAAGGAAAATAAATCCAGTTGTTGCATGATAAATAAAACATACAAGCATAGCTGACACAAAATACAGCATGTATATAACATTTTCTCCATGTCATATTCACTCTGTAGATAGAAAAATAAAAAATAAATTAATAAATACTGTTAAGTACATTCTTAGTCGAGAAATTATACTAAACCTTTCGTTTACTGGGATTACTTCCATTGATTTCACAGTTAAACAGACTGATTCAACTTAAAAAACAGACTGAATAGGGAAAATAATTATCTTTTTTTTGGGTTGATGCCTGTGGGTTGAATCAACCACCAGATTCTGATATTTCTTGGGTACCTATTGACTCTTACCCACTGCAGCCTTGACTGTCCGCTGTTGAGTTTGTGTTTTCTTTACATTGTGAAGAATGCAGGAGGGACAAGAAAGCCTCTTCTGCAGCAGAGGAAATAAGACCACATAGAATGGAAGCTGTTTAGCTAGGAACTCCAGCAGAGAGAGGAGCTGGAAAGTGATTCGGTCCACCAGCACTGAAATATAATTTTTGGTTGGACTGATGCATTAACTTGAATGCGGTCTTTACCTGGTGTACCTTATATGTATCAACACATAACAAAACATCCTTTCATCCCCTTTCTGCTCCCTCTGAAAATTGTGCCACTTTAGAGTAATACCTAGTCTAAGGATGAAAGTAAACTTGCGTTAATTACTCCAAACTCCGTTTTGGTGAGGTGAGTGTTTATTGAAAACATCCATCATATGCAAGTGACTTCAAAAAACAGTAAGAACATCTGCAGTTGATTGGCCGTTTGAAGAAACCACAAGTTTGATTTATCAGGATGAAAACCCCAACAATGTCCCATTTGCAGACTGGGTTATATAAAGTAATTGTCATTTTACTTGTGTTTTCCCCTCTTTTGTGTTCAAGCTGCATGCACCAAACATTACTTGCAGTAAAGATGCCTAAAAATAATATACAAATGGAGAGGTGATATAAAAAAAACTCAGGCACACTAACCGTTTAAGTCATGGTCAGGAATTGTAGTGTTCACTGTACTCTGAGAATGAAGATATCGTAAAGTATAGGCCAATGACTAGATAGGTCTGGATTAATATTGTAAAGAAAAAAGAAAGATAAATTTTATCCAACAAAGGATTTAACATAAATGCAGAATTTTAACTAGACGTAGAAATTCTCTCAGTCAAGCTGAATGTCATTTTTGTGGCGGTGTATGTTGTTGTCGATCTCCCTGTGGATAGAGACTGAATGTAATAGCCCAAGGGGAGTTTTGTGAATTTGCAACAAAGGTATCAGCCAATCGGAAAACACTCCTTGGCCCAACTTCGAAGAATGCAACACTATCATGCCAATATCATGACCTGAGATTTTTTTTTTACATCCATTGTACGTGGTAAAAATTATTTCTAGAACAAGGGGATGGGAAACTGGGTTATACTGTAATAGAGCATTTTTGTATGTACAGTATGTAATTCACTAGGATTTTAGCATTAAAATTTGCTTCTTAAAATCTGTTCTGAATGTGTTCTGGATCTCAAAGCACAGACTTTAAAAGCCAAAAGCTGACGTAACATAAGCATCAAGCAAAGACAAATTAATTCATTTAAAGCAAATAAAAGTATCTTTGCCAATGATTCTTACGCAATGTTGCAGTAATGTATCTTCCTAATTTTATAATTATTTCTGTGATGTATCCATTAAGGACAATAAAAAACTGAAACAATTTGAAATTACTTTTAGTGTTTTTGTTTTTTCCCGTATCACTTGGCATTACCATGAAGAATTGGTGCATTGATCTGTTTGGAGCATCTGCTGATCAAATACAATACCAATGGAATAGGAATTGTAGCTGGACACCTATTCCTAAGAAGTCCAAAAGTCTTCTAAATCTTCAGCATGGCAAATCAGACACTATACATATGCAAAAAAAATTTGTCATTATTGGATCTAGAGCACCACAAGTATCATTACAGCTTCAGTTAGAGGCTAAGATCTTCTGTGGTCAGATTAAACAGCAGAGCCATTACATGTTTGCAAACCATTAGGTCATAATGAGCTCCATTCACAGAATTAACTCACATGAGGTATTTAAGTGTCAGGACACATTTTGCCTTAATATCGCATGCAATCGTGAAACTGACAATTCACTAGACCATTTTGTGGTATTTACTGCAAGACGTGCGGTAAATACTGCAAAACGCTTGTAAAATACCAGATGAAAAGGCATTAAATTCAATTCACAGAAGGAAATAAATAATTAAATGCATGCGGTAATTAAGTAGTGGTCCAAACATGCAGTATTTAAGAATTGTAAAAATATAATAGCCAATTTTGAGTAGTTTCTGCCTTTTTGGATCAGTTCTCGCAACAATAATGCATAGAAACCTAAATATGTAAATCATTGGGGTTGATTTACTTAACCACTTCACATCCAGGCCAATTCTGACATTTCTCCCCTACATGTAAAATTCATAATTTTTTTGCTAGAAAATTACATAGAACCCCAAACATTATATATAGAGAATACAATGGCGGTCGTTGTAACTTTTTATCTTGCACGGTATTTGCGCAGCATTTTTTCGAACATGTTTTTTTCAGAAAAATTCATGCTAAAAAAAAAAAACTGTAAAGTTAGCCAAATTTTTTTGCATCATAATGTGAAATATGAAGATATAATATAATTAATTTTTTTATTGTTAATTTGACTTTTATTTTTTTAGTTTGACGCTTTAAAAAAAAAAAAGAAAAAAATGTGATTACTTTTATTCCTATTACAAGGAATGTAAACATCCCTTGTAATAGGAATATGGCACGATCGGCCTATTTACAGTGAGATATGGGGTCAATAAGACCTCAGGCTGGGAAGCCTAAAATAAAAAAAAAAAATGATCACGGCTTCCCACCCGAGGCAGCGCCGTTCATTGAATGCAGAGGCCGGGCGTGATGTCATAACATCGCGCCCGGCCTCCGAACGATCATAGAGACTCCGGCGACCATCTGGTCTGCCGGAAATCTCTATGATCACCATCCAGGGGCCGGCGGATCCTATGTCCGACTGACCGATGGAAGCGGTGAGTCGGTAGAAGCACCGGAGGGCGGCGGGAGGGGGGACGTCCCCTCCCACCGCCCGTAAGAACGATCAAGCGGCGGAACAGCCGCTATGATCGTTCTTATGGTGCAGGGAATCGCCAGCTGAAAAAGCCGATATCTGAATGATGACTTTTTTGTGAATATACAAGCATATATATACATAATTTACTGCAAACCTCCCAATCACTCCAAACATAATACAATGTACATGTATATCACAATGGTCCAATCCCTTGTTAGAATATATATCATATGTAATGGGGATACTTTACTTTTTCACAATTATTTTTAGAGATATCTTCCCACTGTCAAGTTCCCATTGACATCATTGATTTTTTTTAGCTATCTATAAAGGACTAATTCTTCCCAATGGTCAGAAGCATAAGGAGTATTCTTCCCACTGAACATCACACTAATGTATCAGGAGTTGTAGATATAGTAATTTTTAGTAGGGATTCCCTGAGACTGGAAAAATATTTCACAGGTTCCTCTGTGTTGAAAAGGTTGAGAAAGGCTGCTTCAAAGTGTAACTATAGGCAATGCTTTTTTTTTTTCAAATTTTGGATAGAGTAGGGGGGGGCTTAGAACCCCTGCCATGTTTTTCCTTTAGTTATACTTTTAATGGTAAGTTCACCTTTATACGTGCTTTTTTTAATTATTCCAGCTCCCCTGTGCACCAATAAAGCATTCATGTACTTTTTTTTGCAAAAATATCAAAGCTTTCCATTAAATCTACAGTCACTTACTTTTCTTGCCCTAATCCATGTTTCCAGACATTTCCATGTCTTCTTCCTGATCAGACTGTAGGTCATGACACAGGAAGGATTTGACCAGCTGACCTCATTAGCACAGACTCTGCATCATCCACCCACCCATTCCCTGGTGCATGTTTTTAAAATGAAATGCAATCAATCAGTGATCACCCTTCTCACTAAATACACAATATACAATCAAATTGCATAGTGTATGGCCATACTGCGATTTTTGGTGCAGCCCATTTCTGAAATACAAGGAAACGCACAGATGTGAATGGAGCCTCATTGTTCTTGTGTTATCACACCAATTTCACTTTCAGGCCCCATTCACATCGAGCATAGTGGAAACACACATTTTATGTCTTGTTTTTCCCGTGACACACATAGGGCAGCTTGTTGATTTCATTTGGCTGCACTACATGAGGTTAATAGGACATTTTGGAGTTTTGTGTGCTTTTTACTGTGCGGTTTGCAGCATTTGCCCCTTGGTTTTTCACATGGCAAAATGTGTGTTTGCTTCTGTATATGGTGTGCCGTTAACAATTAATGGCACTGAAAGCACAACTAGTCATTTTATGTGTATAAACATGGCCATACACTATGCAATCTAATTGTATATTGTGTATTTAGTGAGAAGGGTGATCACTGATTGATTGCAAAACGTGCACCTGGGAATGGGTGGGTGGATGATGCAGGGTGTGTGCTAATGAGGTCTGCTGGTCAACTCCTTCCTGTGTCATGACCTAAAGTCTAATCAGGAAGAAAGACATTACTAATGGAAACGTTTGGAAACATGGACAAGGACAGTAAAGTAAGTGACTGTAGATTTAATGGAAAGCTTTAATAGTTTTGCTAAAAAAGTACATGAATGCTATATTGGTGCAAAGGGGAGCTAGAATTTAGAAAAAAAAAAAGTGTACAAAGGTGAACTTACCCTTTAACTACTTAAGGACCGGCTCACGACTAAATAAGTCAGCAGAATGGCACGGCTGGGCAAAATTACGTATATTTGCGTCACTTTGAATTTCCCGCCCCTGCCGCGTGCTCCATGCCCACGGGACCAGTGGACTCGATGTCCGCCCATGTCCCACGATCGGGTCACAGAGCTGCAGAACAGGGAGAGGCCAGTGTAAACAAGGCATCTCCCCGTTCTGCCTAGTGACACTGACACTGATCATTTGCTCCCTCTCATCGGGAGCAGCGATCAGTGACATGTCACTTGTAGCCACGCCCCCTAACAGTTAGAATCACTCCCCAGGACACACTTAACCCCTTCCTAGCCCTCTAGTAGTTAACCCCTTCACTGCCAGTCGCATTTATACAGTAATCGTGCATTTTTATAGCACTGCTCGCTGTATAAATGTGAATGGTCCCAAAATAGAGTCAAAAGTGTCCCATATGTCTGCCATAATGTCGCAAAAAAAAAAAAAA
>CM053027.1:292436656-292452528 GCA_028564925.1 Lithobates sylvaticus | reverse complement strand
GTAACTACACTATATTGTCAAAAGTATTGGGACACCTGCCTTTACATGTACTTTACTGTCATTCCAGTCTTAGTCCGTAGTGTTCAATATTGAGTTGGCCCATAACAGCTTCAACACAACTACAACAGCTTCAACACACTCATAAACCTTTGTGGACACCCAGAAGAGATGAAGCTGTTATAGCTGGAAAGGGTGGGCCAACTCAATATTGTACCCTACGGACTAAGACTGGGATGCCATTAAGGTATAGACAATATAGTGCAGCTTTATATTGGCTAAAAATATTTAGGAAAAAAGGCCTCAGACACCTGCAAAAATGAGCAAAAACACCTGTACAGACAAACAAACAAAAAAAATCCTGCAAAATGACCAAAGATGAACAGCTCAAGCGAATGCAGCCTTATTGTTAGCACACACTGCAGTGGTGTGCATGTGTTACCACAATGTGATAGTGATACATGCTCCTAAAGAGAATTTACCCTCACTTTGTAGAGATTTCTTCCCACTTCCTGATGTGTTCCAGAGACAGGAATTGAGAGGAAATCTCCCCAATGGGCAGGGGTTTAAACCATTCCCTACTCCGTGCAAAGAAGCAACATTCTGGCTTTAGGAACGAAACGCAGTCCATGTTTCTCTGCGATTCTGTGCGGCGCAAATTTCAGCCTATTCATTTGAATAGACTGAAATTTCACTGGATCACGACCAAAAATACTGCATGCTCTACTTTTCAAAAACACACTGCATCAGATCGCATGATACTGCAGTACCATGTGATCTGGTGCAGGCGAATGCAGTGTGTTTGCTATATGCATTTGGGGTTTCGTTTAGCAGACAGCAGATCACACACCCAGTGTGTTTTGAACGCAGTGCGGGAAACATACACGGAATGCGTGTTTTTCCCACACTGTGTTCTGGTCAGAATGAGCCCTTAGATACAGTATACTCTAAAACAGGGGTGTCCAACCTGTGGCCCATGGGCTGCATATGGCCCAAGATGGCTATGAATGCAGGCAAACAGAAAATTCTAAACTTACTTTAAAATGTTAATTTTTGGGGATTTTTTTTTGTAAAAACACATTACACTTAACAAACGCATACAGTAGTTTTATATTTGCTAAGAAAAATCTCCCACTCTCCACAATCACGCCTTATTCATGCCATCCGATTTTGGCAGCAACTTTATTTGTGAACAACTATTTTCAAGAATTAGAACCAGAATGTCTGATGAGCACCTTGAGAATTCATTGAGAATTGCTACTACATCCATCGAACTAGATATTGATGCGTTTGTTTATCAAAAACTGTGTCAAATATTGCACTCGTTTTATGTTGCCCTCTTTTACTTTTATATTAAAAAATAATCCAAAAAAAATGAAGTTTCATTAGGCAAATAGGTACATTGTCAATATCAGTGATCGTTAACTGTGATCTGCCTGACTTTTTCTGCTCATCAGACATCCTTGAACAGCCTCAGGTGATCCATAGAGATTAAACAAATCCTCCTACATAAGTTTTACTTGTTTTTCTGCAGTCTTCTCTTCCCTTGTAGTTGTTGTTCAGTCGTTTAGTCACGTCCAACTCATCGTGACCTCATGGACCATAGCGCACCAGGCTTTCCTGTCCGCCGCTGCCTCCCGGAGCTTGCTTGACTCCATGTTCTCTTCTCTACACCCCTTCACAAGGGCTAAATTGTGTTAAAATCCTTCTCCATCTGTTAGTATTACAGATGAGAAGGTGGAGAGCTGCAGTTACAGTGTGTGAGAACTGATTGGAGGAAAGGCACCCCCCCCCTCCACATAGCAAACAGGAGTGAAGGAAGGATACAGAGCTGTGTTCTAAATAGACAAGCTTTGTGCTGAGATTCCCCGCCATTACAAATTTATCTCATGTGTCAGGAATACTTCTGAGAAGTAACTCACGCTGGTAACAGAGGGTCGAAGCACCAGAGAGAAAGCACACTTTGAGCTTTGGAGAGAGATAAGTAAACACTACAGATAGATGTGCTTTGTTCAGATTTCATGACTGTAGTTTACAATCACTTTAAGTCTAGTACATATGATCAGAAAATCTGACAAATAATACCACTTTTGAAGCGATCGTACGATAATCTGATCGTTAGTACACAGCTTTCGATAGTTGATCTGAAATTATCCGAAGGGACAAACAAAAAAATATTTCTTATATAATGACAGATTGTACAATTTTTGTTCTTTCTTGTATAATACCAGATTGTACGATTTTCATTTAATATGTGCAGTACCCGTCCATAAAAAAAACCCAGAAATGCAAGACCACGCAGGCTATAAACAGAAATTACATTACATTACTTCTGAAGTTGTATGTTGTCATACAAGAATTTTCGTAACTTTTGTAACTTCATTTTCAATATGAGACTAACATGCAAAAAAAAATGGATGATCATTCGTTCAATATTTTCATTGTGTGCACAAGGCTTTATTGTTAGTGTATTTTATGTGTGGCCCACGACAATTCTAGAAGAACAGGTAGGGGAAGTGTTTTTACAGGGCTTTAAACAGTGGCCTGCAAGTATCTAGATATCATTTTGAGAAATTTGAGAGAATTGTTCTCAAAATTATATGTAGATACTGGCATATAACCACTCCCCCTCCTTTTTTCTTCTAGTATTGTATTTTAATTGGGTGGGTGACCCCCTGGTATAAAGCCTTCTTCTTTTGAGTCCCATCGCTCCTGCTGGTAGCCCTACCATATATAGAGATATGCCCAAGACAATTCCTCTTCTTCCAATGTGGCCTAGCGAGGTCAGAAGGTTGGACACCCCTGCTCTAAAAGAATAGGATGGCTAAACGGATATCTCAGTTTAGATGTCAATGCAAATGCAGACTTTTTCTGTCGGTAGGGTTTTGATACATACAGTACATTTTCTGACAGCCTACAGATGTATTGTATACGTGATTTCTGCATCTCCACGTGTTTGCTGCAGGCAGAAAGCAGCATGCTATTGTAGCGGCAGCATATTTATGTGTACACGTACTGTACGAATGGATGATTTTATAATAATGAGAAAATGAGAACTGCAGATTACATTAAAAATTCATGCATACACAGTGCTTGGACGTGATAACTTTTCAGGAACCATTTCAAATCTTCTGCCCGAGTGCATGAAATAGAGGGCTTTGAGCAGTGTATCAGCAAGGCCGGCCAAGCATTCTGTGATCTTTCAAAGTGCTCTGACAGATCAAGCACATCTTGCTATAATAGGATACTTTAAGAGGTAACAAAGAAATAATCAGCTTATCATGTCAGAATACAGACAATTAGAATGTGTGGGTCCTTAGAACTATTATTACATTTTATTTAGATTGCTATATACCCAATTAAGCAAAAGAATGCTTGCAGTTTGTATTTTCAGGCCAGACCTTCTGAGTATAATCCGTAGTAACTTTTTGCACAAACATTTTTGAGAATGGTCTTATTCTATATTTCTTATTCTCAAAACTCATACTTCACAACTGTCCCTGATTTGGACTGATTTGGAACAATGTTCCTCTTTCCTCCTCATTTGTCCCTGGTCTGATCTATATATTTTATTAATAATATGAACGTTTATCTTTCAAAAACTGTTTTATCCAATTTCTAAATTGCTGCATTTGTAAATTTCAAAGCCAGTATAAAGGAAAAGTAGTGGTAATAAAAGCCCTTGTGTGTTTAACTAATCTTTTATTTTTTGTATATTTCTCCTTTAAGGGGCATGGCAGGGGGTGTGTCCTATGCCTACATACTTTTGGTAATAGGTGTCCCTCATTCCCATCTCAAAAAGTTGGGAGGTATGAAAACTGAATCCCAGGCAGATACAAAAGACATTAATGGAATGATGTATTCATTAAAAGAGAAGTATGTGTTTTGGGGTTTCTGCAGAATCATAATTACCTAGGTGGATACAGCATCGGTCCGATGCTGCATCTGTTCCCCTGCTGGCTCTGACACTGAGAACCAAGTGATCAAACTCCGCAGATCGCTCGGTTCTCATAGCTCCCTGAACAGTCACCAGCTCTTTGCTTTGCCCCCTCCTTGCTCACTGGTGTGCTGGGCTGTGGAGGGGACGGGAGTGCTCGCTGGCTCGCTGAGAGGCTGAGCTGGGTGCCAGTCCAGACATGTAGGCAGATCCCAACCTCAGTGTCGTGATCTTGCCTGAGCCTGGACCGTCTCTGTGACATCAGCAGACAGCGGAATTCAGCTTGCTGTCTGCTGAAAACTGGTCACAGGAGTTCAAAACGAACTGCACTTCTGTGAACCACAGGAGAAGTACAACCAAACAAGCTTTGGCTGTACATCTCCTTTAATAAATCATTACATTTCTTTTTTGAATCCAACTAGCATCAGCCAAATTCAGCTACTCAAATCAATTCCCTTTAATGCAGTACTCAAACTAAGGCTTCATGTACACTGGCAGCTCTCAAAATTTAGTTTAGGAGTTTTTGGAATTTTTTTGCCAAAGCTCCCAAACTCAACTTCATAAAATGCTATGTGTCAATGTACACATAGGCTTTTACTAGAGTTTAGGAGCTGGCGCGATTAGGGGAGCTTCAACCTCCCTCTGGTCGCTGAAAAGTGCAAACCGTCAATTTTGCCGTGTTATGTGTTTTCCCATGGCCGGCGGTCAATGTAAGCTGTGTGTACAGGAAGCCTTATGCCCCATACACACGGTCGGAAATTCCGACCACAAAATCCGTCAGATTTTTTCCGCCGGATTTTGTCCGACACTGGTGTTGCATACACATGGTCGGACAAAGTTGTCGGAAAATCCGATCATTCTGAATGTGGTGACATTCATTGCGTATGACAGAGCTACGTAGAGGCTAGTAGCCAATAGCTTTGGTCTTGTAATTTGATCTGAGCATGCGTGGCACTTTGTCCGTCGGAATTCGCTACACACGATCGGAAAAAGTCAGATCGGACTTTGATGTCGGAAAATTTGAGAGCAGGAGATAAAACTCTGTCCGTCGGAAAATTCGATGGAAAAAGTCAGATGGAGCCTACACACGGTCGGAATTTCCGACAACATTGTCCGATAGGACATTTTCCGTCGGAAAATCCGACCGTGTGTACGGGGCATTAGAGAGGGGAGGCAGTGCTGGGGGTCAATTAGGTGTGCTGTACTCAAATGTGTTGACAATATGCTGAGAGGGAAGAGCAGAGTGAGTAGAAGGATGACCTCCTTGGCCTGCTGCTGTTCTTTGACTGTCCAATCAGAAGTCTGAGGTTGGGAATAAGAAACCATTGTATTCCTTTACCCCTTAATGCCGGTGCCTCCCTGCCCTTCAAGGGGTTTCTTTTGCCAGAAGGCAGGGCAGGTTTATTATCATGGTTTATGATCTGCCGAGATTGGCTGTCACAGTGGTCACATGACTGCACAGCTTTCCGTTAGGTGCCGGTAACTGTGGCGGGAGCGTGCAGGGCACACGCTCTCGTCACAGGTTTGTTTACATTTTGGTATGCAAATATGCAGCATCTCGGTTTCAAAACTCACCTGCCAAGAGGCCACACATTTGCATACTCTCAGTGCTAAGAGATTAAAGTGGAAGAAAAACCTAACCTAGTGGAAGAAAAAGTATTTTAAAAAAAATATCATCTCCCTCCTCCGCCTCGAGCCTACCTAACCTGTATAAAATTTTTTTGTGTATCTACCTATTTTTAACTCGCTCTGGTTTGGTCACGTGATCCTGCAGCTCCAGTACATGGGGCACTCAAGGACAGCTGTGAAATCTAAGACCAGTGAAGTCACCCAAAGCTCCCATAGCCCAGCCATTGTCTGCACTCCACCCTCTCTCCTGCAGCTTACTGACGCGGGGAAGCCAGAGCTGCGGGAACATGTGACTGGATGGGAGTCGATTAAAAATACGCAGATGTTTTAATACAGGTTAGGTAGGAGGAGAGGAGAATAGTTATGGTTTTATTTCACTTTAAAGCAGACCTTTTCCCCTTTCACTAAAAATATCATTAGCATGCAGGTCCTACATGCTGATATGAAATCATCTCCCATTTATTATTTAAACAAACATTTTTGTTTTACTTACATTTACTGTTCACTTCCTGGTTGAGTAAAGCTCTGGTGATGTTACCAGGACCTTACAGCTGCATCCTGGGAAGGCTACTTGACCAGTGCCTTCCCCCTCAGATGATGTGAAGTATTGCATGTTCCAGGAGGTGGGCCCAGAGATCCAGGAAGTAAAGGGGGATAAATTCATGTGCCCTTGGTGAAAATGTTTATCGTGAGAAGAGTGGGTAAGAAAATTAAAGAAGTTATAGCTTGCAATTATCTATAAGTATCTGTTTGTAGATTACAATTTTTAAACATTTATAAAGGTGTCTTTGTTGTCATTTTTAACCACTTTCCGACCACACTATGACTTCAATGATATTGACGTACTCCCGTGATCGTGTCTGCCCGTCACAGGTCGGGGTAAAGAGCCAATCACAGCTGATCACTATGTAAACACAAGCCGGTTATCGGCATTCCTTTCCTCACCCTGTCAGTGTGAGAAGAGAAGAGCAATTAACCGGCTTGTGTAAAAGGGACATCTACACTGATAATCAGGGCACTGGTTATCAGTATCCTGATTATCAGTGCAGTCCCAACAGTGCTCACCAATGCTGCCTATCAGTGCCCACCAGTGCTGCCATCTGCGCCCACCAGTGCTGCCGATCATTACTCATCAGTGCTGTCAATCAGTGCCCATCAATGCCTCTCCATCAGTGTCCATCCGTGCCTCCTTATCAGGGCCCACCATTGCTGCCCATCAGTGCAGCTATCAGTGCCCATCAGTGAAGCCATATGGGTACAGTGTTGCATGACCGGGCAATTGTCATTCAAAGTGTGAAAGCTGAAAATTGGCCTGGGCAGGAAGGGGGTGAAAGTGCTGGTAGGCAAGTGGTTAAGTTAGGGGTTTAGTTACTCTTTAACTGTAAGTGGTATCATCTACCTGGCTGTGATGTATGACGGGGTACAGAATACATTACCTGCTCTATTTGTATGAAAAAAAATTAAATAAAAATGTCTTTGAATGACAATTGCGCGGTCATACAACACTGTACCCAAATTTTTACCATTTTTTCCCCACAAATAGACTTTTGGTGGTATTTAATCACAGCTGGGGTTTTTATTTTTTCCCTTTAACCACTTCAGCCCCGGACCAATTGTCAGCTTAAGGACCAGAGGTCTTTTTTCAATTTCGCACTGCACTACTTTAACTGGTAATTGTGCGGTCATGCAATTTTGTAACGAAACGAAATTTGCGTCCTTTTCTTCCCACAAATAGAGCTTTCTTTTGATGGTATTTGATTGCCTCTGTGATTTTTATTTTTTGCGATATAAACGGAAAAAAGAGCGAAAATTTTGAAAAAAAAAAGAGATTTTCTACTTTTTGTTATAAGAAAAATCTAATAAACTCAATTTTAGTCAAACATTTGGGCCAAAATGTATTCAGCCACATGTCTTTAGTAAAAAAAAATGCCAATAAGCGTATATTTATTGGTTTGCGCAAAAGTTATAGCGTCTACAAACTAGAGTACATTTTCTGGAATTTACACCGCTTTTAATTTATGACTGCCTATTTCATTTCTTGAGGTGCTAAAATGGCAGAGAAGTACAAAACCCCCCCAAATGACCCCATTTTGGAAAGTAGACACCCCAAGCTATTTGCTGAGAGGCATGTTGAGCCCATTGAATATTTTTTTTTTTTAGTCCCAAGTGATTGAATAAAGACAAAAATAAAAAATAATTTTTTTTTTCTTCAAAAAGTTGTCACTAAATGATATATTGCTCACACATGCCATAGTTATATGTGGAATTGCACCCCAAAATACATTTTGCTGCTTCTCCTGAGTATGGGGATACCACATGTGTGGGACTTTTTGGGAGCCTAGCCGCGTACGGGGCCCCGAAACCCAAGCACCGCCTTCAGGATTTCTAAGGGTGCAAATTTTTGATTTCACTCCTCACTACCTATCACAGTTTCGAAGGCCATAAAATGCCAAAATAGCACAAAACCCCCCCAAATGACCCCATTTTGGAAAGTAGACACCCCAAGCTATTTGTTGAGAGGCATGGTGAGTATTTTACAGCTCTCATTTGTTTTTGAAAATGAAGAAAGTAAAGAAAAAAAAAT
The DNA here is from genome assembly GCA_028564925.1 of Lithobates sylvaticus. Lineage (NCBI taxonomy): Eukaryota > Metazoa > Chordata > Amphibia > Anura > Ranidae > Lithobates > Lithobates sylvaticus. The sequence goes on along the minus strand of CM053027.1, from coordinate 292,444,381 downwards.
TTTTTTTTTTTTTTTCAATTTTCAAAACTTTGTGACAAAAAGCGACATCTGCAAAATACTCACAATACCTCTCAGCAAATAGCTTGGGGTGTCTACTTTCCAAAATGGGGTCATTTTGGGGGTTTTATGCCATCTGGGCATTCCATGGCCTCCGAAACTGTGATTGGCAGTGAGAAGTGAAATAAAAAAATTACTCCCTTAGAAAGCCTGAAGGCGGTGCTTGGTTTTTGGGGTTCCGTACGCAGCTAGGCTCCCAAAAAGTCCCACACATGTGGTATCCCCGTACTCAGGAGAAGCAACAGAATGTATTTTGGGTGTGTATTTCCACATATGCCCATGACATGTTTGAGCAATATATCATTTAGTGACAACTTTTTGTAAAAAAAATATATATATATTTTTTTTTTTTCATTATTCAATCTCTTGGGACAAAAAAAAAAAATATTTAATGGGCTCAACATTGCTCTCAGCAAATAGCTTGGGGTGTCTACTTTCCAAAATGGGGTCATTTGGGGGGGGGGGGGTTTGAACTGTCCTGGCATTTTATGCACAACATTTAGAAGCCTATGTCACACGTCACCCACTCTTCTAACCACTTGAAGACAAAGCCCTTTCTGACACTTTTTGTTTACATGAAAACATATTTTTTTTTGCAAGAAAATTACGTTGAACCCCCAAACACTATATATATTGTTAAAGCAAAGGCCCTACAGATTAAAATGGTGGGTGTTGCATTTTTTTTTCCACACAGTATTTGCGCAGCGATTTTTCAAACGCATTTTTTGTGGAAAAAATACACTTTTTTTATTTTAATGCACTAAAACACACTATATTGCTCAAATTTTTGATGAAATAAAAAATATGATCTTAGGCCGAGTACATGGATACCAAACACGACATGCTTTAAAATTGCGCACAAACACGCAGTGGCGACAAACTACATACATTTTTAAAAGCCTTTAAAAGCCTTTACATGATACCACATTAGATTCACGGAGGAGGTCTACTGCTAAAATTACTGCCCTCGATCTGACCTTCGCGGTGATACCTCACATGCATGCTGCAATTGCTGTTTACATATGACGCCAGACCAACGCTTGTGTACGCCTTTGCGCAAGAGAAGGGGGGGCAGGGGTGCTTTTTTTTTTTTTTTTTTAGTTTTTTTTTTATTTATTTAGCTTTTTTATTCTATTTTTAAACTGTTCCTTCCATTTTTTTTCTTTGTTATGATTTTTATTGTTATCTCAGGGAATGTAAATATCCCCTATGATAGCAATAGGCAGTGACAGGTACTCTTTTTTTGAAAAAATTGGGGTCTATTAGACCCTAGATCTTTCCTCTGCCCTCAAAGCATCTGACCACACCAAGATTGGTGTGATAAAAATGCTTTCCCAATTTCCCAATGGCGCGGTTTATATCCGGGAGGGGGACATTCCCTCCTACTGCTTGTAAAAGCAGTCTAGAGGCTAATTACCCGCTAGAATTGCTTTTACATGAAAGCCGATCACTGGCTGAAAAGAATGATACCAAGATGATACCTAAACCTGCAGCATCATTCTGGTATAACCATTCAAAGTCCAGCAACATACTGGACATATATTGTAATCTTTTTTTTTTTCATGCAGCCTCTTGGCTGAACGAAAAAAAGAGATTGATTGGTGGGTATGCCCACCATTAGAATACCTCCCTTCATCCACCCACTTCTAATGATGGGCATACATGCACCATTTATATATGCCGATGCATGGGGGCATCCTCCCGCAAAAGTTATGCCGTGTACACACGGTCGGAATTTCGACCGTATGTACGTGGCATTAGGAGCCAATCGCTCCTCCGCCCCCCCTGCTGCCCCCATGCTTCGGCACATATGCTCTTTTTTTTAACTGTGGTGGTGAAATCACCTCCTACAGCGTTGGAGTCGCGGCTTTATGTATCGTGGGAGCAACGCTGTTGCTGTCAAGATAAATAAATCCGCGCTGCAACTGAATGGCGCACCTGAAAACAAAAAAAAATGCTTAACACTAAAACACAGTAAACAAAATTACATACCTGAAAAGCAAGCATGATAAAAACATGATAAAACATAATAAACATTGCAGAATAGAATGGAGTAAAAAAAGAGCAACAATAGAGAGAGAGAGAGAACAATAAAACGACAACTATTTTTGTTTTTTTTATTTTTTTGAGATTCACAGGTAAAAAAGCTCCTGACTGTTAGCGACTGAATCAAAACGCTACCACAAAAAAAAATGTTAGCGATCGCAGGGATCAGGCCTGACTCTGCGAACACTGCAGTTATGTGTGCTTAGTGTTTTGTAAGTGACAGTGATCGATCGATACTGCACTTGGGTGGGCTGGGCTGGGCTGGGCGGAGGGGGAAAACGCAGGTGCTAGCAGGTATCTGGGCTGATCCCGCTAACAATGCGTTTTTTTGGAACCCTAAACTGCTGGGACGCTAGTATAGATCTGATCAGATCAGATATTGATCTGTTCAGATACTGACCACTAAGGGAGGTGTATGCTTTGCGCGTGGGTGTTTGCGGTACTGGCACTAACCTGGGGCGACGCAGACCTTATTTGACCCTAAAACCTAATTGATATCACCCGCCGGGCGATCAGGGGGTTAAACCGTTATTGGGTAATAAATGGCGGGTGCCCTGACAGTATAAAAAACAAGCTAACTAACCAGCGTCACCCGTAACAGTAAACAAAAAAAAAGTAATACAAAAAAAACGATCGCTTAGTGACACTGGCAAAAGGGGGTGAAAGGGTTAACTAGTCAGCGCTGAGGTGCTGACGTGTGGACGTGCTGTCAGCAGCTCCGTGAGAAGCTCCGGCTTCTGCAGGCCCCCTGCCTCCCCCCCCCCTTCCTCCCGGATCTCAGCAGCCCTTTTCGGGCTTTCAAGGCCCCCCTCCCCTCCCTCCCACCCTCGGGGACCAGGTCGAGTCCCCCCTCAGCCCCTGACATCCGAACCAGCCATCCCCACCGCCGCCGTCACCTGCCGCCTTCCACCCGCCTTTCCGGGCAGGCGGTCTTAGGAAACTCCCCGGCTTCGGCCTAGTCCGGCCGGCGCCGGATCTCCGGCCCTACCAGCGTCAGGTCCCCCCCATCAGGCACCCACGCGGCCGGACACCCCTCTCACCGGTCCCCCCCACCACACCAGCACCTCCATCATCACCCAAGGGAGCTGAGACCAGGCAGGCCTGAGGCTCCGGCCTGCTCCGGCGGCCATCTTGGTACACCCTCTCCACCCAGCCACCACAGGACATCCCCAGGACCTCCAGGACCCCCCAGCAGACACCACGGGCACTCCGTCCACTCCATCCACCTCAGGTCAGTCCCCCAGGTGGGGCAACATCCGCAGCCGCCATCGCCCGGCTCTAGCTTCATAGACAAGGAAGGAACCGGCTGCGGATGAGACTCATCCCACCTCATCCCCCCCCCTGCTTATCCTTTCCTCCGTTCTGCAGGCCGGCGTGCCCACCCCCTTCAGCACACCCCTACCCAGCAACCGGACTTCATCGCAGAAGCATCAGGCAACACAGCAAGCGCTTCAGGGACTATCTCCAAACAGGTAAGCTCTCGGGATCCCCCCCTCCCCCCCCCCACCAGTAGTTGATCCAGGGCACTTTGTCCGACCGCCTCTCGGGGTCAGGAAGGAATTTTTTCCCCCCACTGAGCAATTGGCCAGCACAGTTAGGGGTTTTTTCGCCTTCCTCTGGATCAACGAGAGGGCGGTAGGTTCAACAGGCCCCCATCTCCCCTACAGGAACTACTCGCTTCAATTAAGCAACACACCGCAGCTGTCACCTTCAGCATTCTTCTGGTCCAGGATTCCTTGCGACAAGCAGAGGCAGCCGGAACAGCCAGGAAACTACTACTAAACCAAACCAAGTCCTCACACACAGGGCACACGATCAACTTGCTGGCTTTAGTCTACGCGGCGGCAAGTCTGATACCTAGACTTATAACTGGACAAACCCGGATCAGGATCAGCATCCTCACACATAGGGCACCACACGATCAACTTGCTGGCTTTAGTCTACGCGGCGGCAAGTCTGATACTTAGACTGATAACAAGACAAACCCGGATCCGGATCATCAGCTCAGTCATCCCGGACCATCAACTTCATCCTCTGGCCATGTGCTACCTTAAATATTCAGCTGAAGTCCTCCACAGACTAAGAAATACCACCGCAACATTGCCAGCTCCCATTCAAAAAATTCTACGAAAAGAACATCTATTAAAGACTGACCTACAATCAACCTGCAAAAACAGGAAGATACCTACCCAACCACAACAATTAGCATGCGCCATGATCAACACCAGATCTGCAGCCAAACACAGACTAGAAGTACACGACTTCATCACCCAAAACAATATAGACTGCCTCTTCATTACGGAAAGCTGGCTAACACCCGACTGCAACACCATCCTCACCGAATTGGTGCCGGAGAACTACAGGATCCTAACGGAACATCGGATAGGAAAAAAAGGAGGAGGCCTAGCAGTGATTTTTAAATCGCACTTGGCACTCACCAAACCAATCTTACAGAACCCAGTGCCTTTTATGGAGACACTGACGCTACATCTTCAATCAACACCCCATGAAACCACCCACATTCTACTTTGCTACAGACCACCAGGACCTAAGACCAATCTGCTCACACCCCTCACAGAGTTTACCTCAATACACACACTGAAATCCAAAAACCTGCTGGTACTTGGAGACTTCAACCTCTGGGCAAACTCTACCCAAGACCCGATCGCGACCGCCTGCATCAGCCAACTGGAAGAACTGGGTCTCCAGCAACTGATAAAGACCCCCACACACGGGTCAGGACATACTCTGGACCTCATCTTCAACCAAAATCTGGACATCAACACAGTAGACAACATACCACTACCATGGACGGACCACCACGCCATCAAATTCAAAATCTTCACCAACACCACCCGCCAAAAACAGAAACCTGCAACAACAACTCATTGGACCAGATCGCAGAAAAAACTGCACTCCGACTCCTTCAAAACCATCTTATCAAACAAAATAGCAACTCTGAATTTAACCCACTCATCAGAGCAAACTCTCAGCTCCCTAAACAATGCATTACTACAATCAGCAGACTCAGTGGCTCCAAAACGCAGAACTCTCATCAAGAGGAAAAACGCAGGATGGTTCAATAGCTCGCTCACGCTACTCAAGCAAGAACGCAGAAGAGCCGAAAGAGCATGGAGAATAAATCCCACCAATGGAAATCACACAAAATACAAAGGACTCACACAGAATTATCAGAAGGCAATCTTCAAAGCAAAAAAAGACCATTTCTCAAATACCATCTCAGCGGCCTTAAATCGCCCCCGGGAACTTTTTAAAATAGTCGCTCAGTCGATGAACCCGGCATGCTTAGAGCCCCCCGCTAATGAAACCCAAGATTTCTGCAATGAATTATCAGATTTTTTCATCAATAAAATCGACAACATCAGGAAAACAATTGGTCAGAAAAAGACATCCGACGGCAGGCAGTCAGAGCAAAAAGTCGATATCGACACAAACATCCCACAACCACCAAAGTTTTCTCTGATCCCAATTACCACGGATACTACTAAAAACATCATCAAAAATCTCAGAGACAGCACATCCTCCATTGACATCATCCCCACAAAACTCCTGAAAGAATGCTCCGACATCCTGGCTCCCACCATAACGCACCTCATAAATCAATCGTTCAAAGAAGGGATTGTTCCAGGCGCCCTCAAACAAGGCATCATCAAACCCCTGCTAAAGAAACCCAACCTCGACCCACGGGACCCCAACCATCGCAGACCAATTACAAGCTTGAACAACATCTCCAAGATTATGGAGAAAGCGGTAGTACAACAGATACAACGCCACCTGGACACACACACACTCCTGGACCCGTTACAATCAGGATTCCGCCCAGGCCATGGGACAGAAACCGCACTCCTGAAGATATGGGACGATGCCCTCGAAGCAGCGGATGCCGGAGATTCATGTCTCCTGGTACTATTGGACCTCAGTGCAGCGTTTGATACTGTGGACCACAATACTCTACTCATCCGCCTCACAGAAGTAGCAGGAGTCACTGGCTCAGATCTGCAATGGTTTGCATCCTTCCTAGGAAATCGCTCTCAGACAGTGAAACTAGGAGGTTTCACCTCTGAAACCCGGGCAATCTCCTGTGGAGTCCCTCAAGGATCACCCTTGTCGCCAGTCCTCTTCAATATATACATTCGCCCACTCCTCAAAATCATCAGAAGATCAGACCTCTGCTTCCACTCATACGCCGACGACACTCAATTATATTTTCGTATCACCGGACAAAAAGACCATCATCAGCAATTAGGAAAATGCCTCACTATGATAGACGACTGGATGACTGCCAGCTCCCTCAAACTTAATGAATCAAAAACAGAACTTCTTATTCTACATGCAAATCATAACCCCCGAACCAAGATCCCTTGGACACCTCCTACCATCTTTGGACAGACCATCGCCCCAAGGACCAAGGCTAAGAGTCTCGGAGTCATTTTTGACTCAGAAATGTCAATGGATGCCCAAATAGGAGCAGTGGTCAGTGGTTCTCACCATCTGCTCCGCCTGCTACGCAGACTCCTCCCCTTCATTCCAAAAGAGGACAAAGCAGTGGTAGTTGGAACGATCATCAATTCTCGACTCGACTATGCTAACTCCCTCTACATAGGGTTACCCCAATATCAACTTGCGCGCTTACAACTTATCCAAAACACAGCGGCAAGGCTGATAACAGGAAAAAAACCCTGGGAATCCATCTCCCCTTCCCTGAGGAACCTACATTGGCTAAATGTAAGGAGTCGGGTCGCATTCAAGACCCTCTGCCTCACCCACAAATGCGCACATGGAAACGCCCCGCAATACCTTCGCGAGAAAATAAAACACTACATACCGAATCGCAGTCTTCGATCGGCTAATCAAAATCTTCTCCTCATTCCCAAATCCCGCTACAAATCAAAGGGGGAACGGAGATTCGCTGTCCAAGGTCCACGGCTATGGAACGCTCTACCAACCGACATTCGCATGGAAGAAAACCATCAGGCCTTCAGGAAGAAACTCAAGACCCACCTCTTCTAGAAGCTCGACAACCAAATGTCAATACAGCGCCTTGAGGCGATTCAGTTCGCATTGTAGCGCTATACAAGTTATTCATTCATTCATTCATTCAATTTAGGTTGTAATATGGGGGTACCTGACCTATAAAACTATTTATGAACCTATATAAAACATGGCGGTTAAAATAAAAAAAAAATGGTTACCTAGCGACACAATGCAGCGATCAGAAAAACGATCGCTTAGTGACACTGGCAAAAGGGGGTGAAGGGGTTAACTAGGGGCAATCAAGGGGTTAAACCTTTATTAGGGGGGGTAGGGGCTACCTAGGACCTAAAACTAACTGCCCTGACAGTTATTACAGTCACACTGACACTAAATGCAGTGATCAGTAAATAAATGATCACTGCAATTAGTGACACTGTGACTGGGGGGGAGGGGGGTGATCTGGGGGTGATCTGGGGTGACAGGGGGGTGGATTGTGTGCCTATGTGTACTGGTGTCATTGTACTGTTTGTGCACTAACCTTTACATGTTCTCTGCTCGGCGTTCCGGTCACATAGACCGGCGCACCGAGCGTGACATCACTTCCGCCTTCCTGTCTATACAATAGAC
>CM053027.1:292396910-292436156 GCA_028564925.1 Lithobates sylvaticus | reverse complement strand
TCTAGGATTATTGACTGTTATCCTTTGACTTATTGGAGGATCATCTCTGCAGAGATAATGCTTCAAGTCTGGATTGTGATATTTATGATTCTTTCAAACTCTGCTCTTTTGTAGTTGACAAGACATTTGCACTTCAAGTTAATAATTTGAATATGTTAATATTATTGTTCATTGATGCACTAACCATTTATTATTGGCTAGTGGCTGGGCTCTACCCAGATAGGCTGTATATATGCACACAATATCTCTCAACGGTGAATACACCCCTCACATTTTTGTAAATATTTTATTATATATTTTCATGTGACAACACTGAAGAAATTACACTTTGCTACAATGTAAAGTAGTGAGTGTACAGTCCCCTCAAAATAACTCAACACAGCCATTAATGCATCCCAGGCCTCTTTTTGTCTAATGAGGACCTCCAGGGTCAGGGATAGCTGACATCCTTCTGTATGTAGTGGGTTGTAAGACATGGTGGGTGCAGAGTAGTTAGTTATTGGGTGCCAGACAATGCAAAAGACATTTTTTTCTCTCTTAGCAATCTTTTTGGGGGAAAGAGGGTTAGGGCCAGGACACCCTTAGGTAGCGGCGGCTGGTGCTCACAATTTTTTTTGGGGGGGCGCAAACAAACTGAAACATTTTGAACAAAAACCCCATCAATTGCAGCCTCACTGTGCCCATCAATTGCAGCCTCACTGTGCCCATCAATTGCAGCCTCATTGTGCCCATCAATTGCAGCCTCACTGCGCCCATCAATTGCAGCCACTGCGCCCGTCAAATGCAGCCACTGTGCCCATAAAAGGCAGCCACTGTGCCCACCTTTTTTGAAGCCTATTAGAGCCTATGGCTCTAATCAGGTGCTTCAAAAATACACCCCCGCCACTGTAATTCAGGCACCCGGCGTCCGAAAAGGGGCCGGATGCCTGAATAGGGGGTGGCTACAACGTTGCAATGCATGAATCTATCCAGTATACATAGAGGGGGGTGACTGGAGAGAGGGAGCGGCGCCCGTGCGCCCTTAATGGACACCGCCACTGCCCTTAGTTGGTTGCAGACTCTGAGACTTCGATAGGAGGACAGCCATGCAGGGAAAGGCATCCAGCAAGACGCCACATGTGCAGCAATTCTGTCTCCTATGGCAACAGTCTAACAGTTTCTAACACAAACGTAACAGTTCCTTTCTCTTTCACTACAATCACTCCTTGTAGTTCTCCAGCCCACTGAGCTCCCGGTCTTTCACTAGACCCACTGATTCACTGCCACTAAATCCCTTGAGCTCCTCCAATCTTCACAGTGATATCTTCCTCAATCGTCGCCGGCGCTTCTCTGCTGGGTCCCTAGCTTGGTACACAAGATACCTCTCAAGCTTCACCCCCGCTGGCCTGCTCAGTCCCTAGCTTGACACACAAGGCTGCTCTGCAAGCGTCACCTCCACTGGCTGGGTCCCTGGCTTGATTGCCACTGAAGTTTCCAGATTCTTCACCGTCCCCGGTTTGTGAGAATGCTGCTCCAGTACTTCAGTTTAGTTACTCAGTTACTCACTGTGGTCCCTGGTAATAAGGCTTCCCCTCTACCTCCTACCAGGACAGGTTCTCCGGCCAGCAGAAGCATCACTTCTGGTTGGACTGAAGATGCAGTCCCAACCCTCCGCTGCTCTCCTGCTTCTGGATAGGCCCTCAGACAGCCTAGCAGCCAGATGTGCCTGGGATAGGCCCAATCTCCGGCCTAGCAGCCTGGGCAGTACGACACACGTCCACCCAGCCAGCCGTCCAGGTGGCAGAGAACCCCCGATCACCTTACTCCACCCAAATATATAGGTTCTCCCAGCAGGCCAAGGGATTTAAGAAAACCGCTGCCCATTGGCCCATATACCCATAATCTGACCTTGCATTGCCCTTCTCATATCCAATGCCACCAAGTACCCAGCCTCCTAGCAGCAGAAGAGAAAAGTGCAGCAAGTACAGACTTAGCGTGAAATCAATCGATCCCTAACAATAGACCAAGGTAACTACACCTGGCAGGTAAATTTAGGAGCAACCCTGCCTAAAAACCAGGGTGCTACACCCTCCCCCTGCCTGCAAAACGACATCTCTGAGTTTGGAGAAAATTAATTTGAGCTCTCAAGCCTGAGAGCGAATGTCCTGGCAAAAGCTGGGATGGGTGGGGAAAGAGGGAAAGAATAACAAGGTAAGAGTATGTGTGGCGCACCACATGAAATAAACATGGTGTCAGACACATGAGATGGTAAATCACATATGACAATGAAATATCAAAATGGTTATGTACAATTTTAAAAGTAATTAAAGCAACTATATTGCTTCCTAACTATCTATCTAATATATACAGTAATAGCAAGATATAAGAAGATTTAGTGATGTCGTCCAGTTAGATCACTGTCTCTCCTTAGCCAAGGAAGACGCACCAACTCTGCAACACCTGAAAGAGAATAAACAGCAATGCAAATGCATCCTATCGTATTATAAAATAGTGCAATATATACATATGTGATTGAATGGTTTTCAATTGTCCTCAGCCGAAGACAGCATAGCAGTGTAAATACACCCTACAGAATATCTATGACATATATACATGTTGAAAGCAGACCCCATTCTCAGCCGAGAATGCCATCTCCTTTCCTAATCAAAAATAACTTTCACTTAAAGCGGTTGTATACCCGTTTTTACAATTTTTTTTTAAAAACTACCTGCAAGACAAAGTCATAATGAGCTAGTATGACTAGCATACTAGCTCATTATGCATCACTTACCTTAGATCAGGGCCCCCGACGCCGTCCTCTTCTCCCCCTCCAGCCGCAGCCATCTCTCTTCCGGGTATCGCCGCTCCGGCCAATCACAGCGCCGCAGCTGCGCTGTGATTGGCCAGAGCAGCAAAGACGTCGCTCCGCGCATGCGCGCGGGACACTTCAACTGCGGCAAACCGTAGTTCTGAATGGGGATTAACCCTGTAAATGCACCGTAAATGCATGCGTAGAAGAAAACATTCTGTGCAAATATCTCCTAAATCGTGCAGGTTTAGGAGATATTTCTTTTACCTACAGGTAAGCCTTAATCTAGGCTTACCTGTAGGTGCAAGTTGTAATTTAGGGTATACAACTCCTTTAATACATCCTATTAAATGCTCATTATGTGAATGAAGTGCGCTCAGGTCAGCGCCACTCACGCCACCTGGTGACCAACACTAGGAACAGTTCTGGAGCATGGGTTAGTCCGTTAGTCACATGAATAATAGGAATTTATCTTGTTATCACAACCTATTCTAACTAACTACCACCCAGTGTCCATGACGTGTCACAGTCCATTAATTTCATTAGGAGTGAACAATACTTCCCAGCAGTTTCCCCTTCTTCTTTAGGGACAACTCCGGGAACAAGAAGGCACAGCTGCATTTCAGGCAACAAGCAGCCAGGCCACAGTGCAAGGGACCACACTTTTGGACACAGGTCCCTTTGCAAAGGTATCCTCAGTCTGTGCACATGACAGACTGGGACAAAGAAGATTTTTTTTTTCCACTTGAGAATAACAACCTGCTGAAGGTCACAGGTCACTTTTCAGGGTGGAGCACCCCAACAATTTTAACTTTAGCCAACATGGCTTAGGCGGGCACTCCCTGTATCTGCAGCATTCAGTCCAGCACAGTCCGGGCAGTACAGCTCTCTGGAACGTTCTCCACTAGCAACAATTTAAATGTGTGTGCGTGAAGTGGCTGTCAGCATAGCATCCTCGACATCCCCCAACACATATTTGTAATCCAAGTTGGTAGCAATAACATTTTGATAATGTTTCACCAGTAGTACCCGGGGTCGGGTAGAATTACAGACTCTCCCTTCGCATTCACCATGGTGACAATTCACTTGAGATCCCCTTTGTCTGGTCGGCAGATGACTACACCATCTAGGTTATTCTTCGTGCCGTAACCCCAGGTATTTAGCACAGACAGGTACTTCCCGGACATCTTAGGTGACAATTTCAGGAAGTCTGTTTTTAGAGGGATCTGGAGGAACCCCTGCACGGCTTCATCCACCCACTGGACTTCCTTCTCTGAAATCTCCTCTTCCAGGTGAGGAAGAATGTAAGGGTATAAGTACCCATAGTCTTCTGCCACTCTTTATAATTATCTGCTGTATTTTTGACAGCCGAGGCAGGGTCTTGGGATCCCCATATCCGGGTAGAACCCAGCAACCACATCCCGCTTATGATCAAATTTAAGGTTAGGCATGGGCGTAATAGGGCACTTTGGGACCCATTGAGCCCAATGATCTTCCTCAAAAGATCTGGAGATTCTGATTAGCGGGGCTGTATTGGCAGACAATTTAATCTCTACATTGGCAGCAACAACAGGGGAAATTTCACTTTCCTGCACATTAATAATTTGCTCTTCCTTATCGCCATCACACCACTTTCCGGTGTAGGACAACGTATCAGAGAAAAGTTCAGATAGACCTTCAGACGGAATCTCTGAATCTTAAATGGTAGAGCATTCTTTGACAGGGATGTAGTTGCACTTGACACGCGCCTTGGTTGGCACAACCCTGGCATCCCCTTTGACGGCCACAGGCATCACCTCCCCCACAGGCACACCACTCTGACTCCTCGCTGGCTTACCTGGCTCAGACATCAAGGCGAGCAGCTGGGCCAGACCGCGACCTCGAGGAGCAACTGGTGCGCTGCGTCCGGGGGTAGTCACCGAGGCAGGGGCAACAGCTTCCTGCACGACTCTGGTGACAGCAGATGGGCTCTGGATATCACTCCCAGCTGGGATGGCGACGTTCCTGTCCCAATCCACATGTAGGATCCGCAGAGGTTGAGTTGGGGAGATAACCTCAAACATGTACTCTCTGCAGACGATCCAAGGCCTCAACTGCGTGGTCAGACCGGAACATCTCTCACAGATCAGTCCCAAAGCCTTGTAGCCTCCAGCTGTATACAGGGCAAGCTTACCCTCCAGTGTATACCGCACTCCGGTGTCAGTAAGAACTGGTTTCACATCGTTCGGATTGAAACCAACACCCGGAGCATATTTCTTCCAATCCGCCATCTCACTCAGGAACTGTGCCATCTTTTTCTCCAGCCCACAATCAGACACACGTGGCAACACTTCCTTATGCTCCTCTGCAGAGAGAAAACTCCTCCCCCTGCCAACGGATTGGTGCAATTGTTCTCTGGGAACTGGTCTTCATGCTGCGGCACGCCAAAACTGTACTGTAGTCAATTTTGGAATCTGTATTAACCCTGACAGCGCTGAAGAGAATTGTCAAAAGACCAGGCTGATCCTCTCCCCTGAGCAGTGAAACTTGTTGGTTCCTCCCCACATAGATAGCACACATGACAACACAGTCCATTATAAGCGTAAAGGTTACTTGCCACCTTCCCATGGAGCCAGACGAAATCCGGATGAAGCTGAGGTCGGTTGCTAAGGGTGACGGCTGCAGAGATAACGCCTTAGCCTCATGTTGGGCGCCAAATGTAGCAAGGTCCCAGGCCTTGCTACATAATAGAGGACAAAGCCTGAAAAATGAAAACCGAAAGTCGTCACCACATCTATGGACTGGCAAGCTTCAGTATATTAAATGTTCGTTTTCGGTTTAGATACACTTTAAATAAAAGAGAAGTATTGATGAACAATTCAATAATTTTATCTAAATAAAATGTGTTTTAATTACTTAGTTCACAGTATGATTATTATGCAGACTAAAGAACTAAAATACTTTGTTGTCTCACCCACATATGGATGTGGAAAGGGGTCATGAATTATAAATAAAACATAACGACACTGCTGTTAGAAAGCACTACATTTGACTTTGAACTTGAGATAATGTGTTTTTGTTTAGAACCTGGATGTCTGCCATATGTTGTATGTTTTAATATGCCTATACAAGGGACGTAACTGTAAACCATAAGGCCTCATAAGAAAATGTTAAAGGTTCTGCCCTCCCAGGCATCAAGCTTTGTCATTGTACTAACTGTATTGGCATTTCTAACAATACCTGTCATGGATCTGAGTATAAATCTACCTACCCTCAGCAATAAATCTGCCCGAGCAATACCTTGCCACCTCAGCAATATTCTTCCCTCCATCAATATACCTTATCAGTGATCTAAGTAACTCAGTTAAAATAAACAGAGTTACTTAACGCAGTTACTTTAGAGGGTAACGAGTAATCTAACTGATTACTCTTCCCCTCATGGTAACGCAGTTCCCATTACTTGGGCGGCGTAACCTCAATTACATCTACCGCCTGAGAGGACCGCCGTGGCCGCGCTGCCTGGTCGTTCGTTCCGCCGTGGGAAGGGGAGCTTTTCGCCCGCTGAGCTGAGAAGAGGCTGAGACTCAGAGAGACTGTCTGGACCGCCTCATCCCGCCCCGCCTATCCAGAGAGAGAGAATGTAGGGAGGCGGGGCGGACACTGAAAAATGAAGTCAGCTGACTGGCTGGCACCAATCGAGTAAAGGGGAGGGTCTCTTTCTCTCCCCATGAGGAAAGGCATCCCTGGAGGCATTCAAGTAAGTGACTGTCTGACGATTCGAATTGCAGTGCAATCGATCCATCCCAAGTCCTCCACCACCTCTGCTTCTTACTGATCCCATCCCTACCCACCCACCATCACTTCTACAACAGAGGTGATGAGGGGGGTACAGTAGGGTTTGAGATCAGTGGTGGTGGGGGATGGGATCAGTAAGAGGCAGAGGTGGTGGTGGGAGAGGATGGCACCACCACCGCTGCCACCCCCTCCAAGTACCAACGCTGCCTGCCACCCCCCCAAGTACACCACTGCTGCCACCCCCCAAGTACCACCGCTGCCACCCCCCAAGTACTGTACACCACCACCACTGCCACCCCCCCAAGTACACCACCATCACTGCCACCCCCCTCCCCCAAGTACCACAGCTGCCACCCCTCAAGTACCACCGCTGCCACCCCCTCAAGTACCACCGCTGCCACCCCTGTCACAGTTACTTTGCTGAGTAACTAATTACTTTTCCAATGTAGTAACCGATTTACTAAAGCAATTACTTTTTGGGAGAAGTAATTTGCAACTTAACTAATTACTTTTTTAAAGTAAGATGACCAACACTGTACCTTAACCATAGGGCAAATCTGTCTCACCCATCAGAATGCTTTTCCCCAACACACCTTATTCAACATACTTGTATCCTCCAAAACACTGATAGTGACATTCTCATAGCTCTCAATAATTGTTCCTCATTTGGAAGGGCTGTCCCACTGTTAAACCAAATCCATCTGCCTCACTTACTTACTTTCTCAGTTCTCCCTCTATTTTAATCTGATGTAAGAATCTCTATCAAAAATATTTTAATGCACTAAAGCTTTTTAATCTGATGGAAGGATCTCTATCAAAAATATTTTACTGCACTAAAGCTTTGATCTAACCTTTAAATGATTCTAGTTGATGTTTTGAAAAGCCAAACTAAAGTTAAACCTACCATTTTTTGCACATTAATCCTCATGGTCCGTATTACTGGAGGTATGGCAGGGGTGTGGTATTTGCCTATATAGCTTGTCCTATAATATGTCCCTATTTTTCATCTCATAAAGTTGGGAGGTATGCATTCCCTACAGTATTGTTCTGTAGATCCTATCCCATGGCTGACAACATCATCAGTCAGTTAGAGAGACCAAAAGTATTGGGACGCTTGCCTTTACACACACATGAACTTTAATGGCATCCCAGTCTTAGTCCATAGTGTTCAGTATTGAGTTGGCCCACCATTTGCAGCTATAACAGCTTAAACTCTTCTGGGAAGGCTGTCCACAAGGTTTAGGAGTGTGTCTATGGGAATGTTTGACTATTCTTCCAGAAACGCATTTGTGAAATCAGGCATTGATGTGGATCAGAAGTCCTGGCACACAGTCTCTGCACTATTTTATCCAAAAGGTGTTCTATTGGGTTGAGGTCAGGACTCTGTGCAGGCCAGTCAAGTTCCTCTGCCCCAAACTTGCTCATCCGTGTCTTTATGGACCTTGTTTTTGCACTGGTGGGCAGTCATGTTGGAACAGAAAGGACCATCCCCAAACTGTTCCCACAAAGTTGGGTTGTCCAACTGTCTTGGTATGCTGACGCCTTAAGAATTCTCTTCACTGGAACTAAGGGGCCAAGTCCAACCCCTGAAAGACAACTCCAAACCATAATCGCCGATCCACCAAATGATTTGGACCAGTGTACAAAGCAAGGTCCCTTCACTGGAAATAAGGGGCCAACCCCAACCCCTGAATAACAATCCCACACCATTATCCTCCCTCCACCAAATGATTTGGACCAGTGCACAAAGCAAGGTCCATAAAGACATGGATGAGCGAGTTTGGAGTGGAGGAACTTGACTAGCCTGCACAGAGTCCTGACCTCAACCCGGTAGAACACCTTTGGGATGAATTAGAGTGGAGACAGTGAGCCAGGCCTTCTCATCCAACAGCAGTGCCTGACCTCACAAATGCTCTTTTGGAAGAATGGTCAAACATTCCCATAGACACACTCATAAACCTCGTGGACAGCCTCCCCAGAAGAGTTGAAGCTGTTATATTGAACCCTATGGACTTATGCCCCATACACACGGTCGGAAATTCCGTCTGGAAATCTCAGATTGGAATTTGGCTGTCGGAAAATGCGATCGTGTGTGGGCTCTATTGGACTTTTTCTGTCTGAAAATCCGACGGAAAAAATTTGAGAGCAGGATCTAAAATTTTCCGATAAAAAAATCCGATCTGACTTTTTCCGATCATTTGTAGAGAATTCCGACGGACAAAGTGCCATGCATGCTCAGATCAAATTACGAGACCAAAGCTATTGGCTACTAGCCTCTACGTAGTTCCGTCGTACGCAACGAACGTTACCACGTTCCGAACGATCGGATTTTCCGACAACTTTGTCTGACCGTGTGTATGCAACACCAGTTTCGGACAAAATCCATCGGAAAAAATCAGACGGATTTTGTGGTCGGAATGTCCGACCTTGTGTACGGGGCATAAGACTGGGATGCCATTAAAGTTCATGTGCGTGTAAAGGCAGGCATCCCATAACTAGAAGGCTATTTCCCAGCCTGTACAGAGTACCCTGAAGGCTGGATGCAGGCAGACACAAAAGGGACATTACAATAGTTAGGCCCCTTTTACACTGGGGCGGTGGGTGCCACTATTAAAGCGCCACTATTTTTAGCGTCAATTTCGCGGTGCTATTCGACTTATACCCCCAGCTAGCTGCCGAGAAAGGGTTAAAACCACCCTCAAAGCGCTGCTGCATCGCTTTGCCGGCGGTATAGCCGCGCTGCCCATTGATTTCAATGGGCAGGAGTGGTATACACACCGCTCCAAAGATGCTGCTAGCAGGACTTTTTTTAGCGTCCTGCCAGCGCACCGCTCCAGTGTGAAAGCACTCAGGCTTTCACATTGGAGAAACAGGAGCGGCTCTTTCAGGGCACTTTGCAGGCGCTATTTTTAGCGCTGTAGCGCCTGCAAAGCGCCCCAATGTGAAAGGGGTCTTAAGCTGGTCATAGACAGGTAGTTCTTTCTTAGCCAGCAGACTAAATGAAACAAAAGATTCCTCCACTCCTCCATCTGAATTCCTCCTATCCCCTGTCTCCCACAGCTGTCAGAATACACTTATCAGTGTCCGCAGCCAACTGGCTACAGCTGTTAATCAACAAACATTTTCCAGCATGTCCCTTCTACAGAAGACAATTAAACAACCAAATTCTATAAAGCTGGGACGGTCACGCACTGATCGAAGTTTGGCCGGTCCTTGCTGTACTGGATGAGGTTCTGTCCATCTATGGCCATCTTAAATCTGGCTGCACACCAGGGTTGCCAATCTCCCACATCATTTTTTACTGGCAAAACATGGCAAATTTACTGGCGGAGCACTTTTTTTACTGGCAACCTGAGAAATTACAGAACTCCTATTGAAAACTAACACTGTAAATATTTGAACAGTATAAACATGATATGGAAACACTAACAATTCCTATAACAAAGTAATTTGCTCGATTTACGCTGAAAAAGTCAACACAGCATGAAATTATCAGCCCCTGATATTTACTGGCAGTTGTAAATAAATCACAGATTTTTACAAACTGTCAGTAAATTTGCTGGCGGTTGCCAACCCTGCTGCACACTCACTAAAAATACATTGACAAGATGAGTAGTTTATCATGCACTAAAGGCAAAGAATGGGAACTACCGTATATACTTGAGTATAGGCCGACCCGAATATAAGCCGAGCACCTAATTTTACCACAAAAAAAATGGGAAAACGTATTGACTCGAGTATAAGCCTAGGGTGGGAAATGCGCAGCTACTGGTAAATTTCAAAAATAAAAATACAGTAGATACCAATAAAATTACATTAATTGAGGCATCAGTAGGTTAAATGTTTTTGTGATGTCATGACTGTTTGCATAGAGCAGCCTGTGTTAGGGCTCATAATATACATTCTACCAGTGCCCATGAAATGCAGCCTATCAGTGCCCATGAAATGCAGCCTGCCAGTGCCCATCAGGTACAGCCTACCAGTGCCCATCAGGTACAGCCTACCACACATAGGTGTGTGCACAGGGTGTGCTGGGTGTGCCTGGGCACACCCTAATCACCCTATGCAGTGCCAATTTCCCCTGCTTCCTGGCATCCCACACTCCCCTCCCTGCAGTGCTGCCAACTTCCTTCCTCTCCTACTGACTGCTGTGGGGGATGTTTCAGGATGGATGAATGAATATATACAGTGAGTGATCTGTACCGATCGCTCCTGTGTTCATTCTTAACGGAAGCATAGTAAACTATGTTTACTATGCTTCAGTTTGTGAATGAACAGGAAGCTGCTCAGCAAAGAGCACTTCCCATTCCTTCACTGTCTAGTGTAGCTGAGGCTGCAGAGAAAGGGAATGGGGAAGCTCTGTTCTCAGTCCCTTTCTCTCTGTTTAGACCCTTGATATTTCACCTAAGCCCACCTACAAGGCTCCTAAAGAAATTGTAAAAAAAAAAAAAAAAACAATAATAATAATAATAATATTCTAAAAAATAATTTAATAAATAAATTGTAAAAAAAATATATAAAAAAAAGACTGACACCATCCACTGCATTACTGACACCGACACCAATCTCTGCTCTGCAGACACCATCCACTACCCTGCTGATATACACACATGTGTGTTCGTGCTCTGGGGTGCACACCAATGCTACCAGGGCCCATCAGGTACAGCCTGCCAGTGGCTGGTAATGCGATGTCACACTATGTGTCAGAGCTGGATCTGAATCACCGTGCAGCCGCTAGCATTGGATCAGTGTGCCGTCTATCACAAAAGGCTGTCTAGGAGGCGGGACATCGTTACAGTGGCTGCATGGCGATTCAGATCTCTGACACACAGCATGAGATCACGCTACCAGGCACTGGGGAGGCTGCACATGACACTTGTGAGACGAGCAGGAGGGAGGGGAAACTGACAGAGGCGCGTCGGGATGATACATGTGCGGCACCCAGCGGGACGGCGCCGCCCCTTTTTCTGGACTTTTTTTTCTTAAAGCGGAAGTAAACCCATCGATTTAACGGCTTCAAAAAAAAGTTACATTCCATGCCGTAGAATGCTAGCTGTCAAATTGGTTGTGCTCTCAACCAATCTGTCGAACCATCCAATGGCTGGAGTCATAACTGATCACATGTGCAGCATCATGGCAGTTGAAGATTAGACAGAGACCAAGATGGCAGCTTCCTTGGCTGAAAATGATATGAGGGTTTACTTCTGCTTTAAGTTGGACCCTCACTCGAGTATAAGCCGAGGGAGGGTTTTCAGCATAAAAAATGTGCTGAAATATTCGGCTTATACTCGAGTATATACAGAGGCGTATCTAGTAAAAATGGCGCCTATGGCAAGCACTGAAACTGCGCCCCTGTCAAAAC
This sequence comes from Lithobates sylvaticus, assembly GCA_028564925.1. NCBI lineage: Eukaryota > Metazoa > Chordata > Amphibia > Anura > Ranidae > Lithobates > Lithobates sylvaticus. Next base: position 292,424,232 of record CM053027.1, on the reverse strand, counting down.
ATTTGAAACACATCTTTTAGATCATACTGTCAGTATATACAGGTATATAGGGAGAACAGTAGGTTAGTGGTTGGGACTTGCCTCACTTGGTTTGAATTTGGGCCAGGAAGCTATATGCATGTAGTTTGCATGTTCTCTTGGTGTGGGCACACTACAAAGCCATGTTGGTAGGTGAGGCTCCCCTGTCTGTATGAAGTGGCAATGTGCATGGGTGATCACATTCTTCATGCCACCCCCCCATGTCCGAAAAATCATCCAAGATGAGCGCTGGCCCAAAATGTGCCAAGAGCTGGACAGGACTGAGTGGAAGTATACATAGATATGTGTAGGGTCCCCTATGATTGTAGGGTCAGGGTAGAATGTGATCAGCCATGTAGACTGCCAGTCTTCAACTACCTGCATGTGTTTGGAGTGGGAGAGGAACCCCACAGGGAGAACATGCTAATTCCATGTAGCTAGTGTCCTGGGCAGGAGTGGAGCCCAGTATATATATAAAATGTAGACATTGGGGGGGGGCGTACCTGCTTCTCCATACTCTCCTTGTCCCCACTGCCATTATGTTTGGGGGGGTTCCTCTCACAGCTGGCACCTTCCAGCATGTAGAGTCTGGAGGGTCGGGCACTCTGCTTTCTGTCGAAAGCAGAAGAGGACATTCTGGAAGAGGGTGAACCACTTGTCGTGCCACCTGTTGGTCTTGGCCGCCTTCTTGCTAAGTTGCCCCCTCTTCGTGCCCTCCTTGCAGGCCAGGAGAGCCAGGTATAGAGCGTGACCCTGGTTACAGCGCACACTCTTCTGCATGATCCCGAGCCTGGCACTCCACACCATGCGTCCCCACCGATCACTCCGGGACAGCAATGTGCCACCGATCGCTGCACAAGTGGCCCCTGGCTGCAGGTGTGTGGCCCCTGAGTTTCCTGCCACTGCGCTGTCACTCCGTATTCTGTGCAACAGTGGTGTCTCTAGCTTTCATGTTTAGGGGGGGCACATGGGAGGACAGAAACAAAAGTAATGTCTTTTTATTTTGTTTTTATTGTTTTGTAGAACTGGAATAGGGATTGGGGAAAGCTTTGAGAACTAAACAACTTGAATGAGGACACTGGGGTTGATTTACTAAAGCTGGATAGTGCAAAATCTGGTGCAGCTTTGCAGAGAAACCAATCAGCTTCCAGGTTTTATTGTCAAAGCTTCATTGTACAAGCTGAAGTTAGAAGCTGATTGGCTACCATGCACAGCTGCACCAGATTTTGCACTCTCCAGGTTTTAGTAAATCAACCCCACTATCTTGAAACGACTGTACAAAAGGTAGCAACAGCTTTAAGCACAGTGGGCTTCCTCTAAGGCACATCCCTGCCAGCAGATTTGGAACAGTACCTCTATCAAAAAAGGGGTGTACAGGCAACAGTCTCTCTTTTTCAGGATTTCTCTGTGGCCTACTCACTGGGATCCAGGCAGTCTGAAGGCCTTCTTTCAGCTTCAGTTGACATTGCCATAAAGTATCCCAAGAAGATCCCCTCTGGGTGTTGCCTTGGGTGTTCCTGCAACTTTAGGGGTGATTCCCCCTTATATACCACCCTCAGCCACTCTTCTCGACCAGGGATTGACTGAGACTGTATCCAAGGCCAGCTTAGACTCTACCCTATCCACCCGCTATTTTCCAGTGCCTTCTGGAAAAACAGGGAGAGACAGGCAAGCCTGCAGCTACAGAACTCATAATAGGCAAAACACAATTATATCTACATTTTTAACAGCAGAGCCAAACAAAAAAAATTAAAATTGCCTTACTTCTACACTAGGAGGGTTCTACATAAGCAAGAGCACGAGGTAATGTAGAGAGACAAAGCACAGGCAGGTCAGGTGTTTTATTTTTACTATGGGGATGGGGGTTGTAATTGTGGGTTTATACTGTGAAGTACGGTAGTTTTGGTGCACAGCATTTTTATACTTAGTTTTTTTTTTTTTCAATAATGCTGCAGCTTGCTGTGAACAAAAGCACTTCTGAGAACAGATGGTCAGCAATAAGTGGATGCTGCCAATATACCTCTAAAATAAATAAATAATCCAAAATACCACCCCCTGCAACGAAATGCCCACATTTTTTTTTTTGAATAAAAGAAAAATGTCTTGCAGCAAAGAAAAAAAAACAATCTTTGTCATGAATGAGGCGGCAGCAAAATAGAAACAATGCCTTCAAATCAACCACAAAATAAAATTAGAGCAAAAAAAAAAGCACAATAAACAAAAAAACACAAAGCAAGCAAAAAGGGGTGTTTGGCCAAGAGCTAGCAATAAAACTTGTTGCTGACACAAATAGCATCCTAATAATGACTTATTAATGGGTTAAATGAAAAACACGAAACAAGTACCTGCCAGTGCAATTCACAGAATTAAAGCAGGGTTTGCTAAATGACCCCAATCTGTTCCTGTGCAGTTTGTCTGCTCCCCCTAATCTCTCCGCACACAAGCTCCAACACACTGATGTTATGGCTGCTGTGAGCTGTTTTATAGTAAAGGGGCTGGCTAATCCTCAACCCTCCATTATTGGCCCCTCTAAGCTTGTTGGTAATGGGTTAATGGCTGTGCAGTGCATCATGGTTTAAAAAAAAAAAAAAAAAAATCTGCCTGGGTGAATTCGGACAACAATTTGCTAGGACCCCCGTTGAGCGGATTGTAGGGATGAGGTTTGGTATTGATGGTAGGGATAAAGGGAATTACTCATAAATATGTTTTTTAAATTTCACCCTTAAAAGTTGTATGATTTCTTCTGTTGATCTATATTCTACCCTTGATAGAATAACTAGCTTCTGATTCTGGTTGAACATGCATTTTTTAATTTTCTTAAGCATAACGATAGTGGTTGCGCTGTTGCTGTACCCCATCAAAAGGTTCATTTCTTTCTGGGAAATAATACTTTTACACAATGACTGAGACTTTCTGCTTGATTTCCAGGTTTGAATGGCACATTTTTCTATGGTATTGTCACATGATGTCAAAAGAGCTTTACTAATTTTTCATTGTTTCAAGTAAACACAATCAATGAATGTCGCTTATTTGCAACCTTTTGCCCCGTGAAACAGCCATATTTGAGGTTTGGTAAGCTGCAATATATACATTATTATTGTTTTTCGGTTGATTACCACATTAATGACATACTAATTACAATGTACAAGACAGAGATGTAATTGTTTATATATTTTTTTATCTGACCAAAGTTTACTTTTAAATATACTATTGAAAGGATTTTTGTTATATCTCTTCTTTCTGTGAACTATAGAAAACCCCCTCCTATGATATGTAGAAGAGCAGGAGAAGACATGTTCTATAGTCTTTTCCTAGGGTGTCAATACTCCTCCCGCATACAATATTGTACAACCCAATGTTTTCGAAAAAAAAGGATGGGACGCTGTGTAAAATCTACATAAAGCAGAATTAAATATTTTGATAATTTTATAAACCCACCACACATAAAGACTGGTAAGCTGCAATATATTACATTGCTGTTTTTGAGTTTACCTACATTTTTAAAGAAAAGTATGTTTTTTTTTTTTTTTTTTTTAAGAATCAAACTTACCTAGGTGGATGCAGCATTGGTCCGATACTGTAGCTATCCCCCGCCGGCTCTAACACTGAGAACCGAGCGATCATACACTGCGGACCGCTCGGTTCTCACAGCTCCCTGAGCAGAGAGCTGGTGACTATCAGTCACCGCTCTCTGCTCTGCGCCCTCCCCCCCCCTCAGCACTCACTGGAGCGCTGGGCTGTGGAGGGGGTGGGAGCCTACGCCTCAGGCTCTAAGTGGCTCGCTCAGAGGCTGAGCCATGTGTCGGTCCAGGCATGTGGATGGATCCCGACTTCATTGACTTCAGCCGACAGAGGGCTTCAGCCCACTGTCTGCTGAAAACGATACTTAGTCTGCTGTGATACACAGAAGAAGTACAGCCAAATGAGCTTTGGATGTACTTCTCCTTTGAAAAGGTATACATCACCCTATAAAAAATAAGCCATTAAAAGCCAAGCAAAACCTTTCTACTGCAATAGATAAGACAGAAAGTCTCATCTCTAATAGAAACCTGTATTGAGAAAAATTAGGGGGTTTCCATTGCCAACATAACCTTCTAAAAATGCTAATTATAGCCAAAGTAATTTTCTCATGATGGGTATAATTTAATCGATACTGCTTTCCTATTACTTTAGCATCATGGAAACATCCCTGAATGCTGAAAGTCCCCTGTTGCTAAAGCGTACAGTAGTTAAGTAAAATCTCTCTTGGCTGAGAAAGCGCAATGATTTTTTTTACCATGTATTCATTCTGCTGTAAAAATCCATTTGAGTCTGAAGCAGCAATCATAGCTGCTGCTGGTTCCTATGAATCATTGAAGATGGCAGTTATAGGATCTTTTAAAAAGTGTACCAATATAGAAGGGTCTTAGAGACACATTTGATGGGAATGCTCAGCAGCCAAATTCTTTTGGAGGCAAAGTGAATGGATAGGAAACAGGGTTGTTTTTTTTTTTGCAGACTACAAATTTCATCATGAGTAGCCATTTTCATTTGTATTACCACTCACCTCACTAAGCCAACCAAACCTTATTAATTTGAGTTTTAGCAGCAGCATGTTGGGCTATATCAAAATGTTGGCATAAACTGTATTTACTTAAAATAAACCTGTCGTGAGAGAAATGCCACTGTTTTCATTCAGTTCAACAATCGGGCAAGTTGGACAAGTCAGACATTTTTATTTCCATAGTTGTAGCAGTTCACTCAAAGTACTGAAGCCAGAGAGTGAGCATGATGGCCAGACAACTAGCTTTTCAAAAGCATGGTTCAGGAATGGTAACTTAATGTTGCTTTCATCTCGGAGAAACCGTTGTGGTAACGCAAAGTACAAAGCTATTCACGCTTAATTTTTTATTACTATATCAGTACTGCTGACTTACCTTACATTATAACCTGCTCCTTGACATTATCTGGCCTGGCTGATCCAGCAGTAGCCTGACTGAGGAAGAGGAGATAGGTCAGTGGAGTGAGGCCGAATCCTTCCATTCCAAATGGTCATGGGGGGCTCTAAGGATAACAGAGTGAGAGGCTGAGTGGGGTCCTTGTCTGATTCTGAATTACAGAAAGAAAGACCGCAGACTCATGCTGATAACAGAGGAACAAAGCATCAAAGAGAAACAACACTTAGAGCTTTGGAGAGAGACAAGTAAACACTATAGATATATGTGCTTTGCTGAGATTTCATGACTGAAGTTTAAAACCACTTTAAGGAAGGTTCAGTTAAAGAGCTGAACTGTTGTCCAAACCAGGGGACAACCTCTTCTGAGATATACAAACCAAGCAAATTTGTTTACGTTGGACATTAAAGAGGGGGGAGGGCCTTTGCATCTGTCCAGTTTTCTGAAATCCATTAAGAAATTTTTTTTTGCATTTTTTGTTTTTCTTTTCTCTGAACAACACTAGGCCTATTGGACTTTGGGGCTTGCAGAACCAGTGGCCTAGGTGTAAATATGTACACACTAAAGAGTTGAGCAATTAAGCAGTACTACGAGCATTCTTGCCCTTCTAAGGAAATAGTACTGCTATGCAGAAAATGTACATATGTAGATATTGTATTTAGGTTAGATAGGATGTATCTCTCTGTTTTATTCCAGGGCTCTGGGAGATGATGACCAGTCAAGGCTACTGTATTTATTGTACATATTCAAATAATTTCTACTTAATTTCTGTCTGTACATTTATGCCCATTAGGGGTATCATAGCACCTCTAGGCCACTGGTTGACAACGCAGTATTAAAATAGTTTATGGACTTTAGACACCCTATATCAGGATTATAGTAGTAATATAGTTCACTGACTTTTAAACACTACTTTCTAGGATTATTGACTGTTATCCTTTGACTTATTGGAGGATCATCTCTGCAGAGATAATGCTTCAAGTCTGGATTGTGATATTTATGATTCTTTCAAACTCTGCTCTTTTGTAGTTGACAAGACATTTGCACTTCAAGTTAATAATTTGAATATGTTAATATTATTGTTCATTGATGCACTAACCATTTATTATTGGCTAGTGGCTGGGCTCTACCCAGATAGGCTGTATATATGCACACAATATCTCTCAACGGTGAATACACCCCTCACATTTTTGTAAATATTTTATTATATATTTTCATGTGACAACACTGAAGAAATTACACTTTGCTACAATGTAAAGTAGTGAGTGTACAGTCCCCTCAAAATAACTCAACACAGCCATTAATGCATCCCAGGCCTCTTTTTGTCTAATGAGGACCTCCAGGGTCAGGGATAGCTGACATCCTTCTGTATGTAGTGGGTTGTAAGACATGGTGGGTGCAGAGTAGTTAGTTATTGGGTGCCAGACAATGCAAAAGACATTTTTTTCTCTCTTAGCAATCTTTTTGGGGGAAAGAGGGTTAGGGCCAGGACACCCTTAGGTAGCGGCGGCTGGTGCTCACAATTTTTTTTGGGGGGGCGCAAACAAACTGAAACATTTTGAACAAAAACCCCATCAATTGCAGCCTCACTGTGCCCATCAATTGCAGCCCACTGTGCCCATCAATTGCAGCCTCATTGTGACCATCAATGCAGCCTCACTGCGCCCATCAATTGCAGCCACTGCGCCCGTCAAATGCAGCCACTGGGCCCATAAAAGGCAGCCACTGTGCCCACCTTTTTTGAAGCCTATTTGAGCCTATGGCTCTAATCAGGTGCTTCAAAAATACACCCCCGCCACGGTAATTCAGGCACCCGGCGTCCGAAAAGGGGCCGGATGCCTGAATAGGGGGTGGCTACAACGTTGCAATGCATGAATCTATCCATTATACATAGAGGGGGGTGACTGGAGAGAGGGAGCGGCGCCCGTGCGCCCTTAATGGACACCGCCACTGCCCTTAGTTGGTTGCAGACTCTGAGACTTCAATAGGAGGACAGCCATGCAGGGAAAGGCATCCAGCAAGACGCCACATCTGAAGGTGCAGGAATTCTGTCTCCTATGGCAACAGTCTAACAGTTCCAAACACAAGACTTAACAGTTCCTTCACTTTCACTACAATCACTCCTTGTAGTTCTCCAGCCCACTGAGCTCCCGGTCTCTCACTAGACCCACTGATTCACTATCACTAAATCCCTTGAGCTCCTCCAATCTTCACGGTGATATCTTCCTCAAGCGTCACCCCGCTTCTCTGCTGGGTCCATAGCTTGGCACTCAAGATAACTCTCAAGCTTCACCCCCGCTTGCCTGCTCAGTCCCTAGCTTGACACACAAGGCTGCTCTGCAAGCGTCACCTCCACTGGCTGGGTCCCTGGCTTGATTCCCACTGAAGTTTCCAGATTCTTCACCGTCCCCGGTTGGTGAGAATGCTGCTCCAGTACTTCAGTTTGCTTCAGTTACTCACTGTGGTCCCTGGTAATAAGGCTTCCCCTCTACCTCCGACCAGGACAGGTTCTCCGGCCAACAGAACCGTCACTTCTGGTTGGACTTCAAGCCCGCAGTCCCAACCCTGTGCTGCTCTCTTGCTTCTGGAAAGGCCCTCAGACAGTCTAGCAGCCAAATGTGCCTGGGATAGGCCCAATCTCCGGCCTAGCAGCCCGGGCAATATGACACACGTCCACCCAGCCAGCCGTCCAGGTGGCACAGGACCCAGATCACCTGACTCCACCCGAAATATATAGGTTCTCCCAGCAGGCCAAAGGGATTCAAGAAAACCCCTGCCCATTGGCTGAGATACCCCATAATCTGACCTTGCATTGCCCTTCTCATATCTAGTACCACCAAGTACCCAGCCTCCTAGTGGTAGAAGAGAAAAGTGCAACAAGGTACAACTTAGGGAGAAATCAATCGATCCCTAACAATAGACCAAGGTAACTACACCTGGCAGGTAAATTTAGGAGCATCCCTGCCTAAAACTCCAGGGTGCTACATCCTCCCCCTGCCCAAAAAACTACGTCTCAGAGTTTGGAGAAAATTAATTTGAGCTCTCAAGCCTGAGAGCGAATGTCCTGGCAAAAACTGGGATGGGTGGGGAAACAGGGACATAATAACAAGTAAAATGTGTATGTGGCATACCACATGAAATAAACATGGTGTCAGACACATGAGATGGTAAATCACATATGACAATGAAATATCAAAATAGTTATGTACAATTTTAAAAGTAAGCAAGAGCAATGGTATTACTTCCTGACTATCTAATATATACAGTAATAACAAGATATAAAAAGTTTTTTGTGTTGTTGTCTGGTTAGATCCCTGTCTCTCCTTAGCCAAGGAAGACACGCCGACTCAGCAACACCTGCAAATGCATGCAAATGCATCCTATCGTATTATAAAATAGTGCAATATATACATATGTGATTAAGCAAGTTTCAATTGTCCTCAGCCAAAGACAGCATAGCAGTGTAAATACACTCTATAGAATATTGCATTATTTACATTTCTGGAAGCAGATCCCATCCTCTGTGGAGAATGCCATCTCCTTTCCTAATCAAAAATAACTTTCACTTAAAGCGGTTGTATACCCGTTTTTACAATTTTTTTTTAAAACTACCTGCAAGACAAAGTCATAACTGAGCTAGTATGACTAGCATACTAGCTCATTATGCATCACTTACCTTAGATAGTGGCCCCCGACGCCGTCCTCATCTCCCCCTCCAGCCGCAGCCATCTCTCTTCTGGGTATCGCCGCTCCGGCCAATCACAGCGCCGCAGCTGCGCTGTGATTGGCCAGAGCAGCGAAGACGTCGCTCCGCGCATGCGCGCGGGACACTTCAACTGCGTTGAGCCGTAGTTCTGAATGGGGATTAACCCTGTAAATGCACCGTAAATGCATGCGTATACAACGTTTTAAAACGTTCTGTGCAAATATCTCCTAAACCGTTCAGGTTTAGGAGATATTTCTTTTACCTACAGGTAATCCTTAATCTAGGCTTACCTTTAGGTGCAAGTTGTAATTTAGGGTATACAACTCCTTTAATACATCCTATTAAATGCTCATTATGTGAATGAAGTGCGCTCAGGTCAGCGCCACTCACGCCACCTGGTGACCAACACTAGGAACAGTTCTGGAGCATGGGTTAGTCCGTTAGTCACATGAATAATAGGAATTTATCTTGTTATCACAACCTATTCTAACTAACTACCACCCAGTGTCCATGACGTGTCACAGTCCATTAATTTCATTAGGAGTGAACAATACTTCCCAGCAGTTTCCCCTTCTTCTTTAGGGACAACTCCGGGAACAAGAAGGCACAGCTGCATTTCAGGCAACAAGCAGCCAGGCCACAGTGCAAGGGACCACACTTTTGGACACAGGTCCCTTTGCAAAGGTATCCTCAGTCTGTGCACATGACAGACTGGGACAAAGAAGATTTTTTTTTTCCACTTGAGAATAACAACCTGCTGAAGGTCACAGGTCACTTTTCAGGGTGGAGCACCCCAACAATTTTAACTTTAGCCAACATGGCTTAGGCGGGCACTCCCTGTATCTGCAGCATTCAGTCCAGCACAGTCCGGGCAGTACAGCTCTCTGGAACGTTCTCCACTAGCAACAATTTAAATGTGTGTGCGTGAAGTGGCTGTCAGCATAGCATCCTCGACATCCCCCAACACATATTTGTAATCCAAGTTGGTAGCAATAACATTTTGATAATGTTTCACCAGTAGTACCCGGGGTCGGGTAGAATTACAGACTCTCCCTTCGCATTCACCATGGTGACAATTCACTTGAGATCCCCTTTGTCTGGTCGGCAGATGACTACACCATCTAGGTTATTCTTCGTGCCGTAACCCCAGGTATTTAGCACAGACAGGTACTTCCCGGACATCTTAGGTGACAATTTCAGGAAGTCTGTTTTTAGAGGGATCTGGAGGAACCCCTGCACGGCTTCATCCACCCACTGGACTTCCTTCTCTGAAATCTCCTCTTCCAGGTGAGGAAGAATGTAAGGGTATAAGTACCCATAGTCTTCTGCCACTCTTTATAATTATCTGCTGTATTTTTGACAGCCGAGGCAGGGTCTTGGGATCCCCATATCCGGGTAGAACCCAGCAACCACATCCCGCTTATGATCAAATTTAAGGTTAGGCATGGGCGTAATAGGGCACTTTGGGACCCATTGAGCCCAATGATCTTCCTCAAAAGATCTGGAGATTCTGATTAGCGGGGCTGTATTGGCAGACAATTTAATCTCTACATTGGCAGCAACAACAGGGGAAATTTCACTTTCCTGCACATTAATAATTTGCTCTTCCTTATCGCCATCACACCACTTTCCGGTGTAGGACAACGTATCAGAGAAAAGTTCAGATAGACCTTCAGACGGAATCTCTGAATCTTAAATGGTAGAGCATTCTTTGACAGGGATGTAGTTGCACTTGACACGCGCCTTGGTTGGCACAACCCTGGCATCCCCTTTGACGGCCACAGGCATCACCTCCCCCACAGGCACACCACTCTGACTCCTCGCTGGCTTACCTGGCTCAGACATCAAGGCGAGCAGCTGGGCCAGACCGCGACCTCGAGGAGCAACTGGTGCGCTGCGTCCGGGGGTAGTCACCGAGGCAGGGGCAACAGCTTCCTGCACGACTCTGGTGACAGCAGATGGGCTCTGGATATCACTCCCAGCTGGGATGGCGACGTTCCTGTCCCAATCCACATGTAGGATCCGCAGAGGTTGAGTTGGGGAGATAACCTCAAACATGTACTCTCTGCAGACGATCCAAGGCCTCAACTGCGTGGTCAGACCGGAACATCTCTCACAGATCAGTCCCAAAGCCTTGTAGCCTCCAGCTGTATACAGGGCAAGCTTACCCTCCAGTGTATACCGCACTCCGGTGTCAGTAAGAACTGGTTTCACATCGTTCGGATTGAAACCAACACCCGGAGCATATTTCTTCCAATCCGCCATCTCACTCAGGAACTGTGCCATCTTTTTCTCCAGCCCACAATCAGACACACGTGGCAACACTTCCTTATGCTCCTCTGCAGAGAGAAAACTCCTCCCCCTGCCAACGGATTGGTGCAATTGTTCTCTGGGAACTGGTCTTCATGCTGCGGCACGCCAAAACTGTACTGTAGTCAATTTTGGAATCTGTATTAACCCTGACAGCGCTGAAGAGAATTGTCAAAAGACCAGGCTGATCCTCTCCCCTGAGCAGTGAAACTTGTTGGTTCCTCCCCACATAGATAGCACACATGACAACACAGTCCATTATAAGCGTAAAGGTTACTTGCCACCTTCCCATGGAGCCAGACGAAATCCGGATGAAGCTGAGGTCGGTTGCTAAGGGTGACGGCTGCAGAGATAACGCCTTAGCCTCATGTTGGGCGCCAAATGTAGCAAGGTCCCAGGCCTTGCTACATAATAGAGGACAAAGCCTGAAAAATGAAAACCGAAAGTCGTCACCACATCTATGGACTGGCAAGCTTCAGTATATTAAATGTTCGTTTTCGGTTTAGATACACTTTAAATAAAAGAGAAGTATTGATGAACAATTCAATAATTTTATCTAAATAAAATGTGTTTTAATTACTTAGTTCACAGTATGATTATTATGCAGTGATGTAAGTAACTCAGTTAAAATAAACAGAGTTACTTAACGCAGTTACTTTAGAGGGTAACGAGTAATCTAACTGATTACTCTTCCCCTCATGGTAACTCAGTTCCCATTACTTGGGCGGCGTTACCGCAATTACATCTACCGCCCGGGAGGCCCGCCGTGGCCGCGCTGCCTGGCCGTTCGTTCCGCCGTGGGGAGGGTGGCTTTCGCCCGCTGAGCTGAGAAGAGGCTGAGACTCAGAGAGACTGTCTGGACCGCCTCATCCCGCCCCGCCTATCCAGAGAGAGAGAATGTAGGGAGGCGGGGCGGACACTGAAAAATGAAGTCAGCTGACCAGCTGACACCAATCGAGTGAAGGGGAGGGTCTCTCTCTCTCCCCATGAGGAAAGGCATCCCTGGAGGCATTCAAGTAAGTGACTGTCTGACAATTCGAATTGCAGTGCAATCGATCCATCCCAAGTCCTCCACCACCTCTGCTTCTTACTGATCCCATCCCTACCCACCCACCATCACTTCTACAAACAGAGGTGATGGGGGGATAGGGTAGGGATGAGATCAGTGGTGGTGGGGATGGGATCAGTAAGAGGCAGAGGTGGTGGTGGGAGAGGATGGCACCACCACCGCTGCCACCCCCCCCAAGTACCACCGCTGCATGCCACCCCCCCCCCCAAGTACCAAGTACCACCCCCCAAGTACCACCGCTGCCACCCCCCCCCCCAAGTACTGTACACCACCACCACTGCCACCCCCCCCCACACCAACCACCACTGCCACCCCCCCAAGTACCACCACTGCCACCCATCAATTACCACTGCTGCCACCCCTGTCACAGTTACTTTGCTGAGTAACTAATTACTTTTCCAATGTAGTAACCGAGTTACTAACGCAATTACTTTTTGGGAGAAGTAATTTGTAACTTAACTAATTACTTTTTTAAAGTAAGATGACCAACACTGTGCACTCCTGAGAAAGGGGGCAAGACCCCTCCGGAGAGACACAGCACCCCCAAGCGTGAACTCTTCAAAGTGAGAGATAACAATGTCCCTCAACGGGTTCACACTCCCACTGAGAGGGAGAAAATTAATGCATACCAGGCTCAAGAAAGGAGCAAGTGCAAATCAAGTGCTGGTAAAGCAAAGAGTCCAAAGAAGAGGACAGCATCAACTCAGCCTTACCCAGAAGAGCTAGTTGGTCCATCCCCTACTGTACCCATCCAAGTGGAAGGAGTGTACACGAAGGCCCTCTTAGACACTGGAGCACAAGTGACCCTATTGTACAGGGACTTCTACGACAGATACCTGAGTCATCTGCCAATACAGAAGATAGAAGAGTTGGAGATAAGGGGATTGGGAACTCAGAGTTTCCCCTATGATGGCTACCTACCCATACGGCTGACGTTTGACCCATCCGTAGCTGGGAAGTCTGAAGTGTTTGACACCTTAGCAGTGGTGTGTCCCCGCCCACCAGGAACCAGCAAGACGTCCCTGATTATAGGGACGAACACGGACCTAGTCAGAAGGCTTCTGACCCCCCTGGTGAAGAAAGAGAACCTTTCAGCTCCCAAGATCCATCCCATGCTGAAGGCGGCCTATCAGCGGTTGGTCCTAGAGCAGAAGACCCCAAGTGAGGGGATAGGACGGGTATGGAGGCTGGGAAAAGAAGGAGCAGTGTTACAGCCTGGAGAGGTGACCTGCATGAGAGCCACGGTGAAACTTACTTGGGAGCAGCCAGGCCCCTTTGTAATGTTGGAACCCGACCCAATGGAGGGTCACTCAGGTCTGGAGGTGATACCAGAAGTAATTTCACTGAAGGACCTGAAGAAGGCTAAAGGAAGAGTCCCTGTCAGTGTGAGGAACCCCACGGAACGGCCTGTGGAGATCCCTGCCAGGATGCTTCTGGGACAGGTGAGTCCTGCTGTCCCAGTTGGCTGGTCAGAAGTGAAGGGGGCGGGTGAAGGAGAAGATGTTTGGAAGAAACTCTCCATGGAAAACCCAAACCTACCTGGAGCTTGGAAAGAGAGAGCCAAGGCCCAGCTGACCAGATGGGAGAAGATTTTCTCTAAAGATGAGTTTGATGTGGGTTGTGCAAAGAGTGCCACCCATCGAATCCGCATGCAAGAGGACAAGCCATTCAGAGAAAGAGTCAGGCGAGTCCCGCTAGCAGATCTGGAGGATCTGAGGGAGCAGCTTGCGGAATTGAAGAAGACGGGAGTGATTAGGGAGTCCAGAAGCCCCTATGCCTCCCCCATAGTGGTAGTCAGGAAGAAGAATGGGTCATTGAGGCTCTGCATTGACTACAGAACTCTCAACAGGAGGACCATTCCTGACCAGTACACCACGCCAAGGATAGAGGATGCCTTGCAGAGTTTATCTGGAGCTAAGTGGTTCAGTGTGATGGACCTCAAGAGTGGGTATTACCAAATCCCCATGCATCCAGAAGACAGAGAAAAGACTGCCTTCATAACCCCAGTGGGATTCTTTGAGTTCAACAGGATGCCTCAGGGCCTATCTGGAGCTCCTGCTACGTTTCAACGCCTAATGGAAAGGACAGTTGGAGACATGAACCTCATAGAAGTCCTTGTGTACCTGGACGATGTCATTGTCTTTGGAAAGACTTTGGAAGAACATGAAGCCAGATTGGAGAAAGTACTGAAGAGGCTCAGTGAAGAGGGACTCAAACTTTCTCCAGAGAAGTGTCGGTTCTATCAGTCTTCTGTGAACTATCTGGGACACATAGTGTCTGAAAAAGGAGTGGCTACAGACCCTGAGAAGCTGGAGGCAGTTACTTCGTGGCCAAGGCCCACCACAGTTACAGAACTTCGGTCTTTCTTGGGGTTCTGCTCCTACTACCGCAGGTTTGTGGATGGGTTTGCCCGCATTGCCAAACCCCTAAACGAGCTGCTCAAGACAGAAGGAGAGGAAGATGGATTGGGGCCTAGGAGGTCCGGTGAGTCGGTCCAAGACCAATGGAACTCAAGGTGTGAAGAGGCCTTCAGAACCTTGAAGAGAAGTCTCACTACAGCCCCAGTTTTGGCCTACGCTGATCCCACTAGACCATATGAGCTACATGTTAATGCCAGCCATGAGGGCCTAGGTGGAGTACTCTACCAGGAGTATGAAGACCAGCTACGACCAGTGGCCTATGTGAGCCGGAGCCTGACCCCCTCCGAGAAGAACTATCCCACCCACAAGTTGGAGTTCTTAGCCCTCAAATGGGCAGTTGTTGACAAACTGAGAGACTATCTGTATGGGGCCGAGTTTACTGTAAAGACAGATAACAACCCCTTGACCTATCTATTCACCACCGCCAAGCTGGATGCAACTGGACACAGATGGTTGGCGGCGTTGTCTGGATTCAATTTCAGCCTCAAGTACAGGCCAGGGGCTGGAAATAGGGATGCAGATGCCCTGTCCTGAAGATCCCATGTCATGGTCGATGACTGGGAAGACTGGACTCAAGTGGCACCGGATGGAGTGCGAGCCCTTTGTCAGGGGGCTGAACTCCAAGCCAGAGGAGGATCCAGAGCTGAAGAGATAGGAGTTACCACAGTGGGAGTCCCGAAGTGTTACTGTGGGGTAACTCAACTGGCAGAGGAGTGCCTGCCGAAGCTGTCCAAGAAGGAGCTAAGGTGTGACCAATTGGAAGACCCCATGGGGAAATTGGTCCTGGAAGCCCTGGAAGACAAGAGTCCAGAGGGACTTCGCCTTCACCCTTCCAAAGAAGCTCGCCTACTGAGGAGAGAGTTGGACAAGTTACAGGTGCATCAGGGGGTAGTCTACCGAAGGGGCCCCTCTGATGGCCCAGAAGACAGGTGGCAGTTGTTTCTCCCAGAGAAGCATCGAGAGACTGTGCTGATTGCCTTACATGACCAGCATGGTCACTTGGGAGCAGAGAGAACCTTCCAACTTGTCAGAGACCGGTTTTATTGGCCCTGCATGAGGGCCGAAGTGGAGGAGTATTGCCATTCCTGTGCAAGATGCATTCAGAGAAAGACTTTACCCCATCAAGCTGCCCCAATGGGCCACCTACAGAGTCAAGGCCCAATGGATCTGGTATGCATTGATTTTCTCTGCCTTGAACCCGATTTGAGTGGATTGGGAAATGTTCTGGTGGTAACCGACCATTTCACTCGTTATGCTCAGGCTTTCCCAACCAAGGACCAGAAGGCCTCTACAGTAGCCAAGGTACTATTGGAGAAGTACTTTGTTCACTATGGACTGCCACAGAGAATCCATTCAGACCAAGGAAGGGACTTTGAGAGTCGCCTGATCAGGAAGCTACTAGATTCTCTGGGAGTAGAGAAGACTAGAACCACACCGTATCACCCTCAAGGTGATGCCCAGCCTGAAAGGTTCAACAGGACCCTATTGAACATGTTGGGAACTTTGGAAACAGAGAAGAAGCAACATTGGAGTCAACACATTTCAGCTCTGGTGCATGCCTACAACTGCACCACAAGTGATGTGACAGGTTTTTCCCCTTACCGACTTATGTTTGGGAGAGAAGCAAGATTGCCAGTGGATTTGGCCTTCGGCATTTCTTTAGACCATGCCTCTGCTGCCTCCCACAAAGGATATGTGGACAGACTGAGGCACAGTTTGAAGATAGCTTACGAGAAAGCTCAAGCGGCCTCTGACCAGAGGGGGGCCCGAAATAAGAGGAACTTTGATTTGAAGGTTCGAGTACAGGACCTACAGCCTGGGGACCGTGTACTGTTACGCAATCTAGGGATCCCTGGGAAACACAAGATTGCTGATAGATGGAGATCAGAGCCATATATCATCTGTAGAAAACTTCCAGGATTGCCTGTCTACAAGTTGAAGCCAGAAGGAAGAGTGGGGCCTTTGAAGACCTGGCATAGGAATCATTTGCTCCCACTTACTGAAGCAGTCAGAATACCTCCAGCGAGAGACTTACCTGAATCTGTTTCCATTCTGGATACCCCCAGGCCTAACACTAGGTCCCAGACCTCCCAAGTTAGGGGTGGACAGGACCCCCAACCAGAAGAAGAACGAGGAGAACTTGAATGGCTATGGCCTTCCTCAACCCCAGGAAATTCTGCCATAGATCTTCCACCTACTGAAGATGTGGAGGATAACACATTGAACCCAGAAGCCACAGAGTTTGTGCCATTCAGTGATGTGCCTGAGTGCTGGGAAGATATCCCTGGTCTCTACCCAGAAGAAGAAGTAGATGTTCCAGAACCAGAGATGTTGCCAGAATGTGTTCCTGAAGAAGTTCCAAGAGAACAGAGAGCTTGCAGAGTTGTGAAGCCTCCCAAGAAGTTAACTTACCCCAAGATGGGAGAAAGTTCAGAGGACTCTGTTACCACAGCAAGGAGAAGTGCTGAAAGCCCTGACCCATCCACTGTTCATTTGGTGGAGGGCAACCCCAGCTCACTCTCTGGCACAGTTAAACAGGTCGCCCACACTGAAGTGACCTGTAGACAGGACAGCTCCCCATCTTATGCCAATTGGTGGGAGGCTCCCCTGTCCAAATTATGTGAAAGTGTTGTTCCCGAGAAAGTTTGTAGTTTGAACACTGTCTTTGGGGACCAAAGATTCAAAGTGGGGGGAGTGTGTAGCGGGGTCGTACCCCTTTTACTGGGAAAGACTACATCCCCCATAATCCCCCAGGCTCCCGGGCTGTTTGTTTCCGCCCGAGAGGCTGCTGGGGGAGGTTATAAAAAGGAAGAGCGGAGACCGCCTCTTCCTCTTGGGACACTTCCTCTTCTGAGGCCTGACAGGACTGGCCTGCCTCTGCTCACAGAGCTTGTGACGCGGAGACTACAGCCAGTGGAGACACCTGTGCGGACCGGAGCTGAAGGCCTGAAGCCTGGGCCTTGCAGCAGATGGAGTGAGACTCTCCTACCTCAGAGTCAGCAGCAGCGGAGCGGAGACTCTTCCCTACAGACTGTCGGTCGGAGCTGAGGACCGGAGCGCAGGGGCTGTGACTGAGGAGACCCGAGCCGCCATTGAAGAGACCAGAGCCGCCATTAGAGGGACTGGAACGGAAGACGGTACCCAAGGATTGGTGAGAGAGCCGGAAGGCTCATCCTGCATTGATACACACGTTTTATGCCTACTGAACTGCCTAGGCGCAATTTACCTCAGAGCAGCAATGTTACTTTCTGTGGATTACAAAGATACCATTTAAAGCTACATGTGCACCACCTCTACAGATTTATTGCCGGTGAAGAACACTGTACTAGTACAAGGACTGAGCTCTATTACTAGGGATCAGGCCTGGTCCGTTAGGTAGGCGCAGATAGATTTATTGCACCTCAGGGGTGCATAGCAGACGGTCGCCACACTTGGCGCTCCGTTTCCCCATTGCTAGTTGTTAATATACCTGTGTACATGTTAAAGTGCATATTGCAGGGACCTGCTAAAGTATTGTAAGACATATGTTCAAATGCATGTTGCTATTTCTTTTCCTTACTGCCAAAGTAAAGCCAGTTATTCTTATCTCAGCAGTTTGCTTGTGAGTTCATACCCATTATGCTTAGAGTATAAGATATTTTTATGTGCATAGATACATACCCCTTTACTAACTGTGCCAGAGTGGGTAGAGCCAAATTGCCGGGGGTTGGTGGAGCTGTACTCAGGGACCCAAAACAAACCAGCGGCTCTCTTAACTGGGGGTAGCGCTACATATATAATATACAATTTTTTATATCCTAATACATATGGAAAAGAACAGGTTTTGCCCAAAAAATGTTAAGTTAACTATATATTTTTAATTTGATAGGGTTAGCTTACAGTGTCTCCGTAAGTCCAATGTTCTTGTGGAATAAAATGTTGGACTTTCAGAAGAACATGAGCAAAATAATATAAAGAGAACGATGGAAAATTGTTGTCAAATCTAATGGGAGCAAACAAATCATAAAAAGTTAATACTGAAGTAAAACATTTGTGCTATGAAAATCCAGACATTGGCATGGCACTTGAACGAAATGTCATTCAAAAGTCCATGAAGGTGCCATCGAAAGGTTGGACAAGACATTTTTATCATTTTTGAGCTGAACATTCTTCTGAAATTCTATAGTTGTAAGACCAGTTTAAGGCAGACAGATGCAATATTTGGGGTTGATTTACTAAAGGCAAATAGACTGTGCACTTTGCAATGGCAGTTGCTCCAGAGCTTAGAAAATGTGGTAAAATTCTGCTGACTTTCATCAACCAATCATGTACCAGCAAAAATTATATATTTTTTTATTTTCCTTGCATTCCTTGATTCGGTACTCTTTGCAAAGTTAAGCTTCACCTCATTTACTAAGCTCTGAAGCAATGGCACTTGCAGAGTGCAACTGCACTACCTATCTATTTGCCTTTAGTAAATACACCCCAGTGTGTATCCAGTGTTATGAGTGCACCCTGTATAAAATGTATATTTCAAAATTCATATTTCATACACGTGGTTTAAAAACGTACACGATAAAATTAAAATATATCTCCTTTGTCCTTTCTCTTTGAATAATCTAGTATTTCAAACAGTACTATTTGACATCAGATGTGAACTGTACAAGGGGATTTTGTATTGCATATGCATGAATCTTTGTGCACGTGCGCAACAGTTCAGGAAGTAGCCTAGTCATACAAGATTCTTTACACTGGTGCTTGGGATACATGTCTGTAGCTGAACTGACTTGCTCTTTAGCTTGGCTTATATGCATTTAATTGCATAGCAAGCTGGGTGCAATTTTTTTTTTTTTTTTTTTTTTAATTCCAAATAATTTTTCTGAAAAATGTGTGTGTACTCATTCTTGGGTGCACCTTGTAGAAACAGAAGTTCAGATGTTCAGCATGTGTGGAAACCTAGGACCGTATTGTAGGTATTGAACATTAGAGTACAATCAGGTAGGTAGGTTAAAGTGGTTCTAAAGGCTGAAGGTTTTTGTAAAAAACCTTCTGTGTGCAGCCCCAGCCATACTTGCCTGATCTTGATCCAGCAATGTGCTTGAGAGCAACTACTCTTTGGGGTCTTTCTCTCCTTATTGGCTCAAACAAACCAATGGCTCCCGCTGCTGTATCACAGCCAGTGAGGAGGGAGCAGGGAGGGTGTCAATGGACACACAGAGCATGGCTTGGGAGTATCACATTAAGTGATCGCAGTTTCTATGTGCGTGAAAGTCTATGTGCGCAAGCAGGCCCACAATCTAAGGGTACCTTGGAGGTTTAGCCTTCTCTTTTCCCTTTAATTTAGTAAATTAGGCCCGCTGAGTACCTGGAAATGTATAAATTCATTAATTAGAAAAAGCCTGTTTCCATCGTGTCTGCCAGTGTTCTCATTAGTAAAAAAAAAAAAAAATTGCCTAGTCATACAAAATAATTATGTCAGGCAGTGTAAAGAACTCTTAACTCTATGTAGCTACTTTCTAGTAAAGTTTTCCTAAAACTGAAAGTTTTGACATGTCTCATTCCATCACATATCCCAGTAATAAAATGATCAATCCTCATTTCGGGACAGAGGGTGGAGCCATGCAAATCACTGTTTTACACACCATTGGCCAGATGCACATTCAGAACTGCTGATGTATAGTATAAATATAGCCTAATATTATAGAGACATTTATTTCTAACTGCTCCACAGATAGCAATAAAAACCTGACCAGTGTCCTAATCTCTTTCCACTCTATCCAAAACTGTAAAAAAAAAAAAAAAAAAAAATAGTTTTAGTTATACTTTTTGTACACATGTACAATGTGTTTCAAAAATAACACATACAACTGTTTCCCTTACTTTTTAAATACATTTTATTATAAAAAAAATCCCAAAAATTATCCTCGTTTGGAAAGTAGACACCCCAAGGTGATCTAATTTTTTACCACAATTTTTTTGGAAATTAAGAAATATGCTGGTACTGAGGGGGTTAAACACAGTGCTTGGTAATGGTGCACTAAATTCATTAACGTACAGGTCATAAACAGGTCTGAAGAGTTAAAGGGTGGTGAAAGTGAAGGGGTTAAAGTAGAACTATAGACAAAACTTTTTTCTTTTCATTTTGGAAAGAGAAATGGAGGGATTTAACCCCTGTCAGATTTTTTTTTTTTTTTCGTCATCTGTGTCCCATTTCAGAGATTTCTTATCACTCCCTGTCTCATAGCCAAACAGGAAGTGAGAGGAAATTCCAGCAAATTTAGGTAATTCCTTGGGGACCCCCAGGTCACCAGAACTAGTGTCCTTAACCTTCCTAGCGGTATTCCCGAGTCTGGCTCGGGTCCAGCTTTTTCTGCTAGGAACGGTAACCCCGAGCCAGACTCGGGCTTGCGTGCAGAATACAGGGGAGAAGTTACTTACCTTTTCCCCTGGATCCTGCGATGTCTCCCCGCTGTGTGAGCGAGCCGTCCGCTCGCTCGATTCACACAGTGCCCGAGTGCCGCTGATCTCCGTTCCCTGTGACGTTACGACGCATGGGAGCGGAGATCGGCGCCAAATTAAAAAAAGTTTAAAAACACAACACACATACAGTACTGTAATCTTACAGATTACAGTACTGTATACAAAAAATACACATCCCCTTTGTCCCTAGTGGTCTGCCCAGTGCCCTGCATGTCATTTTATATAATAAAAAGATTTTTTTTCTGCCTGGAAACTGGAGATTGTCCATAGCAACCAAAAAGTGTCCCTTTATGTCAAAAGTGGTTTTAGACCAGCTAGAAAACACCGATAATAAATTAGAATCACAATTTATCATCAAACACTAAATTTAATGACAGCGACTATTCTGCAACTGAGAAAATTTCAGTGTTTTTGATTTGATTACATTATTGAATCATTTTTATATATATTTTTATTATATTATAATTTATTATTTTGTGTTACAAACTTTATCATACCCGGGATGTCTACTAGACTCTGGTTCGGACAGATTTAAGTGAGTTATTCATAAGAATTATAGGCCTACAATATAAAAACGCCAAATTTCCATGCAAAATAATTGTACCGCTTTCAGCACAAAATTCCAGCCAGAATCATACCGCCAGGGAGGTTAATAAAATATTTCCTCTCTATTACTTTTCTGGGGACAATCCAAAATGTATGAATTTTTTTACTTCCAATGATAATTATTGTGGTAAACAGGACAAATAGAGAGGGTGAATCTCCTTAACCACTTCATTTTACCCCCTTCCTGACTAGAGCACTTTTTGCGATTTGGCACTGCGTCGCTTTAACTGACAATTGGGCGGTCATGCAACGTGGCTCCCAAACAAAATTTACGTCCTTTTTTTCCCCACAAATAGAGCTTTCTTTTGGTGGTATTTGATCACCTCTGCGGTTTTTATTTTTTTTTGCACTTTAAACAAAAAAAATAGCGACAATTTTTTAAAAAACACATTATTTTTAACTTGTTGCTATAATAAATATCCCCAAAAATATAAAAAAGAATAAATTTTTTCCCTCAGTTTAGGCCGATACATATTTTTTTACATATTTTTGGTAAAAAAAAATCGCAATAAGCGTATATTGATTGGTTTGCACAAAAGTTATAGCGTCTACAAAATAGGGGATAGATTTATAGCATTTTTATTATATATTTTTTTTTACTAGTAATGGTGGCGATCTGCGATTTTTATGATGACTGCGACATTGCGGCGGACATATCGGACACTTTTGACACATTTTTGGGACCATTCACATTTATACAGCGATCCGTGCTATAAAAATGCATTGATTACTGTATAAATGTGTCTGGCAGGGAAGGGGTTAACACTAGGGGGTGATGTTCCCTATGTGAGTGATTCTAACTGTGGGGGGAGGGGACTGACTGGGGGAGGGGACGGATCGGTGTCCCTATGTACAAGGGACACACCATCGGTCTCCTCTCCTCTGACAGGACGTGGATCTGTGTGTTTACACACACAGATCCACGTCTTGCTCAGTTACTGGGCAATCGCAGGTGCCCGGCGGACACCGCGGCTGCCGGGCACGCGCATCGGGCCCCCAGCGACGCGGCGTGCACGCCCCCTAGTGGCTGCAAAGTTAGTGCCGTCATATGACGGAGGCCCGGAACAACAGATGTTTCTTGCCGCCGTCATATGACAGTGGGCGGTCAGATAGTGGTTAACGACAAGGTCTATGGGAGCTGCCATTGTTATCTTGCAGTTAAAAGTGTTGAATTGGGGCCTGTCAGCCTGTCTCTTGCTTCATCACTCAGTGTCATTACCTGGACCAAAAATGCAGTCAATGAAATCTGAGAATAACCTCCCATCCAACAAGAAACAGAAGACTGCCCTGGAGCCGGCACCCTTAAAAAAAACACAACTTACAGTGGTGTTCCACACAAAAAAAAAAAAAAAAATGCATGAATGTGCCTAAAAAAAAAAAACATTTGGAAACATTTCTTTTTTACTAACCTCTAAATGGGTGTTGCTAGGGGGTCCCTCGTAGTCTCAATCCTTCAGTGCCTGGGCTCTTGACGTCACTTCCCCTCGGAGCAGGAAGGGCTCAGCTCTGCCCCCTCCCTCTTGTCAATCATCTGGGACACATGACAGGTCCCAGATTGCGCGGCCAATCACGGCGCGCGGTGCCGCTCACGCATGCGCAGTGGGTGTCCGGCTGTGAAGCCACAGCCGGGTGCCCACAGTTACAATGCCGGCGCCACCGAACGAAGGGGGAGACGAGCTGGGCTTCGATCCCCTGCATCGTTGGACCCTGGGTCAGGTAAGTGTCCATTTTTTTAATAATGGGAACACCTCTTTAACATCAGGTCCCACATGATTAACCTCAAAGGTTCTCTTTAAAAAAAGATTATTAACAAAGAAAAAAAATGTCCAAAAAAAAAAAGTCTATGAACATCAAACTTCCTCTGCAATATCTGTGTGCTGTGGGGTGGAATCAAGTTTGTGTTTACTCTCCACCGCCTACAAATATGTGTCCACTAGGGATGAGCCGAACACCCCCCCGTTCGGCTCGCACCAGAACCCGCGAACGGACCTAAAGTCCGTGCGAGCTTTAGAACCCTATTAGTTATAATGGATGCGAACGTTCGAAATTAAAAGTGCTCATTTTAAAGGCTAATATGCATGTTAATGTCATAAAAAGTGTTTGGGGACCTGGGTCCTGCCCCAGGGGACATGTATCAATGCAAAATTTTTTTTTTAAAACGGCCGTTTTTTCAGGAGCAGTGATTATAATTAATAATGCTTAAATTGAAACAATAAAAGTGTAATATTCCTTTAAATTTCGTACCTGGGGGGTGTCTATAGTATGCCTGTAAAGGGGCGCATGTTTCCCGTGTTTAGAACTGTCTCTGCGCAAAGTGTCATTTTTGAAAGTAAAAAAGCTATTTAAAATCACTCGCGGCTAATGTTAATTCACGGCTCCCGTAACACAGAGAACAGTGATTCATTGAAACTCATTCATAAAAAAAAGTCATTGATAAAAAATAAAAAAAAATGGAAAAAGACCCCTAAAGCACCTTGTCCCCATGTTGATGAGGACAAGGGCCTCTTCCCCACAACCCTGGCCGGTGGTTGTGGGGGTCTGCGGGCGGGGGGCTTATCGGAATCTGGAAGCCCCCTTTAACAAGGGGACCCCCAGATCCCGGCCCCCCCCCTGTGTGAAATGGTAAGGGGGTACAAAAGTACCCCTACCATTTCACCAAAAAAGTGCAAAAATGGTAAAAATGACAGGAGACAGTCTTTGACAATTCCTTTATTAAAATCTTCTTTCTTCTTTCTTCATCCTTCGGATTCTTCATCTTCTCCTTCCTTCATCTTCTTCCATCTTCTTCTTCCATTTTCTTCTTCCTCCGATCCGCTTCTTCTTGCGCTGGTCTTCTCGTCCTTCTCGTCCGGCATCTTCTTCCGTCGGCGTCGCGTCGGCGTCGGTGTCGGTGTCTTCTTGGGCCGCTCCGCGCAATGGGAGGCTCCCGCTGTGTGAGGCTCCGCTCCATCTGACAGGTCTTTTAAAACGGAGGGCACCTGGTGACCCCGCCCCCCTCTGACGTCATGGGGAAAGCCATCATGGAATTCCCCATGACGTCCCTGTGCGTCAGAGGGGGCGGGGTCACCAGGTGCCCTCCATTATAAAAGACCTGTCAGACGGAGCAGAGCCTCACACAGCGGGAGCCTCCCATTGCGCGGAGCGGCCCAAGAAGAGACAGAGACACCGACACCGACGCCGACGCCGACGGAAGAAGATGCCGGACGAGAAGGACGAGAAGACCAGCGCAAGAAGAAGCGGATCGGAGGAAGAAGAAAATGGAAGAAGAAGATGGAAGAAGATGAAGGAAGGAGAAGATGAAGAAACCGAAGGATGAAGAAAGAAGAAAGAAGATTTTAATAAAGGAATTGTCAAAGACTGTCTCCTGTCATTTTTACCATTTTTGCCACTTTTTTGGTGAAATGGTAGGGGTACTTTTGTACCCCCTTACCATTTCACACAGGGGGGGGGCCGGGATCTGGGGGTCCCCTTGTTAAAGGGGGCTTCCAGATTCCGATAAGCCCCCCGCCCGCAGACCCCCACAACCACCGGCCAGGGTTGTGGGGAAGAGGCCCTTGTCCTCATCAACATGGGGACAAGGTGCTTTAGGGGTCTTAGACCCCCAAAGCATCCTCCCAATGTTGAGGGCATGTGGCCTGGTACGGTTCAGGCGAGAGGGGGGGCCGCTCTCGTCCCCCCCTCTTGTCCTGCGGCCTGCCAGGTTGCGTGCTCGGATAAGGGTCTGGTATGGATTTTGAGGGGGACCCCACGCCATTTTTTTTTTTGGCTAGGGTTCCCCTTAAAATCCATACCAGACCTCAAGGGTCTGGTATGGATTTTGAGGGGGCCCCTACGCCATTTTTTTTTTTTTTTTTTTGGCTGGGATCCCCCTTAATATCCATCCCAGACCTGAAGGGCCTGGTTATTGAATTTGGGGGGACCCCTACGCTTTTTTTTTTTTGTTTTTTATTAATGAATGACAGCTCTCTGTGTTACAGGAGCCATCAATTCATTAGCCGCGAGTGATTTAAATAGCTTTCTTCCTGCAAAAATGACACTTTTTTGCAGGGAAAGTTCTAAGCACAGGAAACCTGCCCCCTTCACAGGCCACCTATAGACACCCCCCCAGATGTGATACTGCAATGCTGTTCTAACAGCATGCACACACATATCCCCAGAAATAAAGCACATATTGTTGTCAGCAGTCAGCAGCACACTGACACGCTGACACTGTCTGAAACATAATATGCGAGGCCGCCGGCGCGGCGGCCTCTTATACCGTGGGGCGTGTACTAAAGCCCCTGCAGAGGCGTTGCTAGGGGGGTGCGGGGGGTGCGGGCCGCACCCGGGTGACACCCGCTAGAGGGGGGACACCCTCCCTTTTTTTTTTTTTTTTTTTGGCTTTTTTTTTTTTTTCTTTGGATTTTTTTTTTTTTTTTGTTTTTTTTTTTTTTGGCTGCCGCAGCCCGGGTGACACCCGCTAGAGGGGTGACACCCAGGGCCGCTAATAGGGCAGTAGAGCCAGCCCTGTTGTACTGGGCCCAGCCCCCATCGGCTCCACAGGGGCAGGGCCATCTTTTCGCATGGGCACGCTGGGCAGTGAGAGTGGAGCTGTCAAATCTAAGTGCTGATATCGGGGATGGGCGGGGCCCCACATCAGCTGATCAGAGTGTCTCTCTCTCCCAGCTCCGCCCCCCTTCTCATGGCTACAAGTTGAAAATGTAAGGTAAGAGCGGGCTGGGACAAAGGCTAGACAGGTTCAGTGGAGGCAGAGTGAGAAGAGGGGGGGGGGGGTCTGTCACATGGTAGCCAGTCTAGAGCACATCGAGCTGTGCTTCCTTTATCACCTCCAGGCTCCGGTCCAGTCCCTCCGGCAGCACAAGTGATTGCAGAGCCCTTTAGAGCTGCCCTGTGATTTCACTCACTGATCTCTCCTCCTGGCTCCTGCTGGCTGCATTCACTCAGTCTCAGCTCAGTCACGCCCCCTCCCCCATGTGTGGCAGAGAATGCCAGGGGTGAGGGGTCTACACAGAAGTTCAGCAGGTCAGTTTACTGTGCTGTATGTGTGTGTGTGTGTGGATTTGTATGTGTCTGCATGGCTCTGTGTGTATATGAGTGTGTATATGATGTGCTGTATGTGTGTGTGTATGGATTTGTATGGGTCTGCATGGCTCTGTGTGTATATGAGTGTGTATATGATGTGCTGTTTCCCACAATGAAGCCTGTTGATCTACTTCCTGCTTCTGCCATAAGTCTAATGTATGTTAGCATGCCTAGGCTGCATATACTGTGCTCTGCAGAGAAGTTATGTTAACTCTTCACTTGCTGCCACTTAACTGCTCTGCAGCCACTTACCTTCTATTCAATTCCTAGGCTGCTTATACCTAAGCATAGTGAGGAGGAGTGACTGTATGTAGACAATTTTTGAGCATCATTTTTTTTTTTTTTTTTTATACAATAAATTTAGGTAGATACAGTCACTATCTATTGAAGTATATGTAGGCGCGCCATTATTCATTTCCCTTCTTGCAGCTGGTGCTCTGGGTACTTTTCTTTGATTTATGTGACCCTCCCTGTGCACCCGGTATGTCTCTGTGTAGGGGTGCTGCAGCAGCAAATGCATAATTTAAGCCTTCATTGGCTGTTACAGGTCTGAGCCATTGGGCTGGTTCACTGTGCCATTGTCAAAACCTTTATGTGCAGCATCTCTCAGATGGCCCTTATACACAATCCCCTATGCAATATTCCATCTTATGGCTGCACTATTCAATGTATGTGTCAGGAGAGGGATCCGTGTATGTATGTGTCAGGAGAGGGATCC